>CM051493.1:31329678-31367717 GCA_028031935.1 Paedocypris micromegethes
ATATATATACACATATATATAAAACTGAATTTGATGCTGTTATTGTTACCCAAAGCAACTGTTTATTTTTTAAAATGCAAATTTTAATTGGCTGTCCTTGTTAACACTTCAAATCCATTTCCATTGTCAACCACTTGACGTGCTTCTCTCAAGCCGCAGCAATGGTCCTGTGTGCAGTTGTCATGGTTACTTGGTCAGCGATGCCCATCATGCAAATAGAGCAGATGGTGGCCATGTAGAGTTGGACAGTTCAGAAGATGGACATTGTATTTAGATGTCTAGTGGGATGCAAACTACCTCTTTCCTTACCCAAATCCCTTATCATCCTTAAACCCCCTAATCACTTTCCTTTCTCACAGATGGTTTTTCTTTGGATACTTCAGGCACTTTACTCATACAGTGGTATTTTCATATCTGTAAGCAGTTTAGGGATCATTAGCTGCCCTGGTTTGGTAAATACATCTCTAGACTTTATTTGTGCTAATGCATGGGCTTTTCACTGAAAGTGCTATAAAAGCATTAAGAGTTCTACTCCCTTCTCTTTAGTTGTGTTTTAGAGAACCAGTTTGCGTCTCATCTCACAAACGCAGACATACATATGCATCAGCTCTTCTCTCCGCTGACCTCAGTGTGAGACATCATTAGCATACTGCCTGCTGAATATGCTAATCTATCTTCTTTGCTTACATTCCGCCCTGTGATTAAAAATTCACAAGAATCTATGTGACGGGAGACCCTTACATCTCTGGGTTATCAAAGTGCAGGGCTGACTAATTTATGGCCAGTAGTCATATGGATCTTATCCTATATGTGCCAAAATGCCTCTGAGGGTTGATCTGCAGTCCGATTTTGCCCAATTGTTCCCTTTGATTGCCCAATCTGCTTGACCACAATGGCTTGAGGCAGTTCAGGACTTTAGATTTGCTCTTGTTATTGGAAAGTCACAGGTTCAATCTAATTCAACCAATCTAATGTCCATCTAATAAAAAAAATTCCACACAGTTTTTCACGACTTTATTACAGAATTCCACACAGACTTTTCTTTATCTGTCTCTGCCAAACAGTCTCTCTCACTTTCTTTATCCCTCTTTCTGTCATTCTTACTCTCTGTCCATCGGTATGTCTATCTCTCTCTGTTCATCAGTGTTCTCTTTGTGAATCAGTAATTTCTCTTTCCGTCCATCAGTCTCTATCTCTCTTTCCGTCTGTTAGTATCTCTCTGTCCGTCAGTCTCTCGTTCTCTCTGTTCATGACTCTGTCTCTCTCTTTCCTTCAGTTTCTCTTTTTATCCCTATCCCTATCTCTCTCTCTCTCTCTCTCTCTCTTTGTTCATCAGTCTATCTCTGTCCTTCAGACTCTTTCTATGTCAGTCTGTCCATCCATCAGTCTATCTCTCTCTGTCCATCAGTCCCTCTCTCAATCTATGGGCTTCAGTATGGTGTCAGTCCACCTTCCGCAGCTCTAACAGCTTCAGCTCTTCCGGGAAGGCTGTCCACAAGGTTTACGAGTATGTTTATGGGAATGTATGACCAGAGGTGCGTCTGTGAGGTCACACATTGATGTTGGACTTGAATTTATTACAAAAGTGTCCTATCAAGTTGGGATTTGTCTCTAGAGATGTTCACTCACACCTGACTTCATCTGTGTGTTTATACTTGATTTGTGGACTTGCCTGACACAATTTTGAGTGAGGAATTGGCCAAAATGCCTTGGTGAAACGATTCCAAGCTCCTAACTGGAACTTAGGGTTGTTCTACATGTGTGTGTAACGTTTGAATTGTTTGTTCCACATATTAGTGCAATAGTGCACAGCTGGGGACAGTTTGACTTTGTGGTTTGGCTGTTCTAAGCTATCCTTTTAAAGGCCATTATTCTGTATAGCAGGAACCTTTTAAGAAGCAAGCCCAAAGACACAGACCACTCTTGGCCTTGATAGACTCTGTGTTCTCAACAGACCTGAGCTCATGTTTCACTGATCAACCAGTGATAACACTCCATTTACAGCGGAGGTTATTTTCAGAAGTATTACACATTAAATATATTGCCCTGTGTCCTTAACAATGCGTCGTTAGTAGATATTCACCTATGTTTGTTGTGCTTTAGCGTTCTCAATTACAATTTGGTCCGGGTAGCTTTCAAAACCCCTTGGACTTTAAATGGACTTTGGACTAACTGAAAGTCCTTTTGTTAGGTCTTGACTCATTCAGTGTGAATAGGTCTGGGAAGTGTAGATAGCATCTGCTGAAGCTTTGCTTTAGGCCAGAGCCAGACAGACAGAGGTGTGAGTAACACAGTGAGATGCTGAGCAATTCCACTTCCAATTCAGTCCTGCTCTTGACGATAAGACTCTGAATTCTCTGGCCAGTTTCCTTTGGATCAGAATCCATAAAGACGTCTTTCAGATTTAGCTGACGGTATGTACCAGAAATGTATGTATGTTTGGAAAAGGTGATAAACAATAAACCCAATACAAAATTAAAGCATCGGAGGATGGTTAATACATAGTATAAGCCTGTCTCTCTTCTGCAAAGAGCTCATATTTGTGCTACATTTTATCCACGTTCTTTAAGTCATAAATGTACACAGAATCACACACAGCAGGACAAATATTGTGTACATTTGTAGAAAGCGTTTAGATTGAGTCATTTTAGCTTTTGTGTGATTTCACCGCTTTATCAGTTCTGTGACATTGGAAAATGAGGCAAGGTGAAATATGCAAACAAATGCATTTTTTAGATTCATTGGCTCTCTTAACTCAGTGTGTTTCTTTTTAATCTGAAACATTTTTGTGTCCTGTCGATACTGAAGTATGTCATACAATTCAAAATATTATGTATTATCTATAGATTACTTTACCTGTGTGAATCAAAATATTGACCTATAAATTGTGTTAAATCGACAGCCGACTGAATTAAAACAAAAAAAAAACAACAACAATTAACAAACATATTAAATGTGAATAGTTTGCACTGTGATTTTACTTGAATTTTGAGGAAATTCTCTCACTATCTTCTCTCTGCCTTTCTCTCCCCTTTCTGTTCTCCATCTCTACTCGGTGTCGCTGTAATTATGTAGGAGTTCGTGTGGAGGTTACCTTGACTGTAGCCGAGTTACTGTTATTTGGTGTTTGCTTTGTGACTTGGCAGGCAAGTTTCAAATGGCTTTCCCAACAATAAGGGCACAAAGACAAACCTCACAAGTGACATCCAAGTGGATTCCTGTCTTTTTTCGTCACTCCGGCTCTCTGTTTCAGGGGTCACCGGGTTCAGCTGTAGATGAGCGACGTGCTGGCGTAATGAGAAGGGGGATGGGATTTTGTGCTGGGGGGGCGGATGGTTTTTATAATTGCCCTGGTTGTAAATTGGTTTCTCGCTGACTTGTGTTAATTATGGTATGTCGGTGGTGTGGGTGGAACCGTGAACTCACGCCGAGCTCTGTACCTCCGTGTTTGGTGCTAAACAAAAGATCACTTTATTTTAATTACATCCCTCCCTAACAAACACATGATCATGAGACTAACCTAGTTTTTAGAGGAAGTTGGGGTTTTAACTCTAAACTGTTACTTCACTAATTCAGGGTAATTTGGGGTCATGCTCGTATTGGGAATCGAACCTACACTTTACACAAAGAGCTACTGAAAAGCATTTACGCTGTTGCTCATGTTAAGTCAGACTTTCAATACATCAATACCACTGGACTGTCCATCAATCCTTGACGTTGAAGAGACGAGCCACAAGCGCTTGCATGTTCATAGTATGTGTGTTTGTCCGTGTAGACTTTTTGAGTTCAACAAAAAATCCAGTGTCGTCCTGCTAGTTGCACAACGGCAAAGAGTAGCAAGAACGTGCATCTTGAGTACAGTGCTTGTATGGCAGCGTGGAAGAAAAAAAAAATATTTTCACAAGCCTCTGGCATTTTTTTTTTTTTTTCATTGGATGAAATGCAACGCAGATTAAACTTAATTTACAGTGACAGTGAAAAGCAGAGTGTTTTCCTCTCATCTGTAAGAACTGTCTTTGAGCATGAACAGAGTAGAACTGAGTGAGGGGGGAGAGAGAGAGACAGAAAGAGAGAGAGAGGTCAGAGAAAGAGAGAAGCTGAGATGAAGAGACAATGAATCTGTGCGCTGCAGTCAGAGAGAGAGAGGGAAGCTGAGATGAAACTCCAATGGAAAGAGAGAGAATCATCATCAGCAGCAGCAAAGCATAACCAGGCAACCTAAACTAAACTCATCATTGGTCTGAAGCGACTGGTGTCTAATAATGGGGCGACTTGCTTTGGGGTTGGGTTTCTGGATGGGAATGAATGAGCTGGTCCCGTGTGTCCTGGGATGTGCCCCATATCCACTTCAGTGAGAGTGAGCTTCTCTAATCCGATGCTTCCTGCTCTCTGGTTTCCACCACTGCTCCATATTGTTTAAAAACATCCAGTAACCCGAACACACGGGCTCAAGAAGCTCAGCGTTTCAGGGGCTTTTTGTTACAGACACTGTCAGACGAGGAGAGGCTCATTGTTGCTTTTCACTATTGTGGAACTGATGCCTTTCCAGTGAACCAGACAAGATGCTGTGACTCAGTCACTTGGGTTACTAAATTTATTGCTGAAACACTAGAATGAATATCATGTCCGTATTTTTCCCAGACGTTTTTTTACATGTTATACCTAGATGTTTGTGGATTATTTTTCTAAATGATGTGCAAATGTGGAGTGAGTGAATTTGTAATAATGTACTCTGATTAAAACCTGCAACACTCCACTACCACAAATGTGTGATATGTTCCAAATATTTTTTCCAATAAATATTTTTCATATATATATATATACGGTATATATATATACACATACATTTATAAATATAAATATATTCCAAATACATTGATACAATACATTGAACTCCTGCCATCTAAAGTGTTTAGATAACATTATTTATTATTATTATTGTTGTTGTTGTTGTTGTTGTTATTAGCATCATAATGTTATTTGCTAGAGTTTCACTCTAGTTTGTTTTTGCTAGAGTGACATTTTGGAGAACTAGTCTTTATTCTTGCTCTGTTTCATGCAAATGCATGAGAAAAAGAAGTGTTTGGATTAGACTTTCCCCAGACATAAAATTCAAACTCTTCAAAGCTGCATATTGGTTTTGAAAATCCAGACAGAATCTGTACTTGTGAAAGTGATATTAATCTGCGGTAATTGTTGTTTCTAGTCATTGCTTTTTGTTTTTTGTCCAGTTTGGGACTTTTGAAAGATTTAACGTTTGTAAAAATACTGTCTATGTGGCAACAGCATTAATCAATTTTTTGCCAAATAATTCACCTGAAAGCAGATACACTGCGAGAATGTTGCATTAGCACACATTAGTCTGCTCCACATAAAATATATTTGCCAAAAACCCTATTGAGAACAGATGTAACAAGCTTGGATATTTTAGACATCCAGGTCATTGTTAACTCGTCGTCTTCAGATCACAGAAGCGCTGTGCAAAGCTTTACTGAATAGTAATGGTCTTTTTACTCTTTTAAATTCAAATAATTCCCTAGTTTGATATTTTTCTACAATTATTACATGTTTCTGTCAAAAGGCAAAAGAAGAAAGTGTGGGGCGGGGCATTTGTAAGTAATTGAATTTGATTAAAACTATGTTAAAGATGCTTGTTATTCTTCAAAGACCTTAGTGATTAGAGGGACATTGAGGGGAAGAAACAGACAGAAGGAGAGAAAGAAAGGGAGGAGGAGCGAGTGAGAGAAACACACACACACACACACACACATATATACAGAGAGAAACAAAGATAGAGTGGATGAAGAGTGTTTGACTGGGAGAAAGAGAGAGAGAGAGAGTGAGAGAGAGAGAGATAGTGAGTGAGAGAGACCTACAGGGAGAAAGAGGGGGAGAGAGAGACAGTGAGTGAGTGAGTGAGTAAGAGAGTGAGATACACACACACACACACACACACAGAACAGCCTGACAGCAGATGAGGCTCCTCACACTTATTCACTGTGGTTTTCAGCTCCGTTATCTAGGACAACGCTGTCCAAACTCATTGCTTTTCTGTTAAGTGTTAAACAAGAAGACAAGATGCCCACCGCCTTTCACGTGGGGAAAAAAAAGTAAAATAATGTAATATTAGCAAGAGGCTATAGTAAAAGCCTGAACTATAAAAGGAAAACAGAACTACTCTACTCCAATTTCTAACTAGATTTTCTCGAGTAATATATGCGCACACACTTACAATGACTTCATATGATGTTTGGTCTGTAATATCACATAATCCCAATTATCTGATAATTGTGTGTGTGTGTGTGTGTGTGTGTGTGTGTGTGTGTGTGTGTGTGTGTGTGTGTGTGTGTGTGTGTGTGTGGAGGGTGGGTGGGGGGTAATGTGGCAGTTTGCATCTGACTGACTTGTTTCCTCTGTGAAGAGAGTAATTTCACAACAAATTCTTGACTTCTCCTACTTTGGGGTTCTACCCATCTTTTTCACACCCAGTAAATGTAAACTATTTTACATTGTGATTGTGAAGTCTGCATCTTTTTATACCGTGGTTAATTTTTTGACGAAGGAGGCGATATCGCCATCTGCAGGGTGCTGTAGGTACTGGATGCTATTTAAGAGCTAAATCCTGTTAACGTTTTTCACATTTGAGTTTGACTGACACTGACTTTTTTTTTGTATGTTTTGTTCTGCTGTTTTTAAATCAAATGTAATTTTTATATTAGGAAATAAAACCTCATGAATATTTTCTTGTTTTTCACATTTTTTTTCACATTTTGAGAATAGGGGACTTGGACTTGTGTCCAAAAGGTTGCCGGTTCGAATCCCCCCTACGACTAGTTCTACAACCAAGTGTCCTTGGGCAAGACACTGAACCCCACAAGCCCCCCGGGCGCCGCACTGTGTGGCTGCCCACTGCTCCGAGTTCGTGTCGGATGGGTTAAATGCAGAGAAAAAATTTCCCCACTGAGGGACTAATAAAGGTTGAATTATTATTATTATTATTATTATTATTACATTTATTAACGAGGAAAATACTTAAGTTATTTTTAAAATTGGATACTTTACGACTGTTACTCAAGTCTGGAATTGGTGACTTTTAACGCGTAATGGAGTAGTTGTTACAGTAAGGTATTTGTACTTTTACTCAAAAGTATGTTTTTTGTATGGTTTTCAAGTACTCTTTTCACTTCTGTTAAATACATTTCCTTTTTCTCCACACTTCTTTGCCATTATTAAGACCACAGTACCTTTACTTGCGTCCACTTGGGCAATGATTTGTTTTATTTCAATTTCAGTTTTTACTGTACAACTTTATTAAAGTTCATCTCTCAGATCTAAAAGCAATTTACTCATTCGTCTTAAAGACGCGAGCACGCCGGGTGGCAAAACCTTAACACTTTAAAGGCTCTTAATGCTTAAGGCGTGAGTTTAAGAGTCTTAACGCTGCGTCTCAGAATATCCTCGGCCTGGTCTATTCTCAGCACACGGTCGCGCTCCCGGCCTTCTGCGCTGGTCCACGCTAGCAGACGCTGCCAGCTTGGTAAAGTCAGAGTAATTGAGTTATTTCTGACGCGTGGGCCACCAGAGGTCGCAGCGCCTGACCCCGGTAACTTGTGCATAAAGACGCACGGGGTCCGAGACCTGGTGATTACACCCAGGGCACTTCTTGGCTCTTTGTTACCAGCTGTGTTATTGAGCTGCCATTTACTAGCATTCCCTCACTGAGCAGCTAATGAGACTTGCTCTCTGGAGCACCAGCCGTCTGTTGCACGCAGGAAACATCTGATCATCCGATAGCCCCGAGCTTGCTTCTCCACAATGCCCTGCTTTGACCGTCTGCTTAGGAAGGAAGTTAGGCCGTTGTCTAAAACAGGATGCTAAAGATATGTTCTTCTGACTCATTTTCTAAAATCAAAAGTCACCAGCGTCAGTTTGGGAGGCTGAAGACAACAGCACGGCTGACGTTCTTTCCGTTCTCCAGCTCTGAGTTTAATTCTATAAGGACATAGTGATACATTTACATATGCTAATGCTCTGGTAGTTTATCTGTCGTTCCTAGCAGTTTCAGGTTCAGAAAACACAACAGGACTTCTGTGTAAAAGCACTTTTCTGGAACTCAAAATGATTTATATATGATTTTAATAAAATGATTTAAATTTAGCTTATTACGTATTATTATGAAGTGCATTCATTTATTTTCTTTAGCTTGCTTGGTTTGTTTTTAGTTAGATTTTTAGGTAACTTCGCTAGAGTAAAGGCCTGTAGATGTCAATTTGCTTTTGTAAGTGCTGTGAACAATCAGTGAATTGTATTATCCTCTGCTCATTAATATTAATGTCTGTCGGCAAAATATAATTAAAGAAACACTAAATTGATAAAAAAAAAAAAAATAAACATTAGAAATAAATGTTTTTAACTTTTTTTTTGAACTTTTACTTGAACTTTTTCTCTGTGCCAACAAATCTTTAAATAATTGTGCAAGTTCTCCAGAGGTGAATTATGGCGTCAAAAGTTTCAACACCTGTACTCTATTACTTTATACTCTAGCATTTAAAATTACACACTTCATTCTAATAATAACATATGAATAGCAATTGAATGATGAATTAATGTAAATTGTGCTCTGCACAAATTATTAGATTGGCGAAAATGATCTTTGTAAATGTATCAGAAATCGGATTTGGATCAAAATGTTTGACGAAATTCTATTAACTGTGTTAACAAACAGACCCTAAAACTTGTTTCTGTTTTATTACATTTTACCACCGGAAACATAAAAAATAGTCTTGTTGTTCTTATCTAGCTGACTATCACATTTCACACTGTTTAAACACTGATAGATAGATAGCTTGTGTTCAAATTTTTGGATTCAAACCCTGAGCACAGAAAGATGTTGTTAGTTTTGCCAGTTGCACTACAGTGCCTCATGTCTTCTGCTTCCTGTTTATAAAGCAGATGTGTTATTATCTTAGTCGTGGCTTTGAATAATGAATATATGGTGTAGTCTTTCTCAGAAGTGAACAGCCAGACACCAGCCTTTTAGCGTTTGTATTCAACTTCTGTTTCACATCAGATGTGAAGAACACGTGAGCTGCTTCACACTTTATAATGTAGCGTCACTTCAGCAATAAGTCACATAATTAAAACTCAAAATTCAGTTTTGGGGAACATGAGCAGATTAACTTCAGCAGGATTTGGACACTAGTGGTTGTCCAATTCACAAACACAGGCTGTCAAAACAAGGAAATCACCTTTTGCCTTTTATTTTCATTTTTTCCCATAGTTTAATCAGCTGTGCACATTGCGCCAGAAAACAAACTCTTACATGAAAAAATCTAAAAAAAAAAAAAAAAAAAAGAAAACAGCCTAGCAGGAGTCCACATCTCCTCACTGTCAGAAACTGATTTATTATTTAACTGTTCAAAATAAAGAAAATGCATTCTGCAGGTTCTGGACATTTTCCTTAGCATAGATGTAACCATTGACCTCAAAGATTGCATGTCTTTCCACGACCCATTTAGTATTTTTTAATCCCTCTGTGAATTATAATTGGCAATTGATTTTTTTTAGAAACGTGATGTTCCACGTTTACAATCCCACTGAAGTGCTTGACAACGGCCCCCGTTAATTGATTCCTCTTGTTCGGCTAAACTCAGAGCTACGTATGACGACACTGAACTGTTCCAGTCGCCGGGGGAGAAGTGTTGTGATTCTAAGAGCTGTTACATAATGCATGAGGCAAAACAAATGCAGCTGATGTTCAAAGGCACTTAGAGAGTCAGACCAACAGTTGTGCACTTATTCATTCTCAGGTGCAGTTTTTGCGCTCATGAATTCACAGGTGTGTTTTATACAAAGGTGCAGTTTGTACATGCTTTTTCAGTTTTTACACTAGCTGTGCCTGAGGCTCGGTTTTTAAACTGGTTGCATTGTTTTTCAAGCAAGTTTTGCTTTTACTGAAAGCCACAATTGTTAAACTACTTTTTTTCAGTTGAGTGTTTCTTTTTTTATACATTTTTTCACTTGGTGGGTCTTTTACACTTGTATCATCACAGACAAATGTGTTTTTTTTTTTTTTATCACTTCATCATCACAGTTGTGTTTTTTTTCTCGTGATCATCACAGGTGCGTTTTTTCTCCACTTGATCATCACAGGTGTGTTTTTTACACGTGCATGAAGTCAGGAGCATTTTTCACACTTCATCATCGCAGGTGCATTTTTTCCACTTGATCATCACAGGTGTGTTTTTTACACTTGCATGATCACATGTGCAATTTTCACACTTGATCATCGCAGGTGCATTTTTCTTTCACTTGATTTGAGATATTGCATGTTTTATCACTAGCAGCATTTTACACTTTGCAGAATCACAATTGTAGCTTTTATACTTGCAAGATTTCATGGACAATTTTACACTCATAGAGTTGCTGATGCTTTTGTTGGTAACATTTTCAAAAGTTAAAATACAAGCTAATTTTACACGTTCTAACAAGCATGTGATATTATCAGTTTTCTGAAATTTGCCATACGGTCCTCTCGTTAAACACAACAACTCATTAACCTTTAAAAGCTTCACACTGGTGTCACATACTTCACAAAGAAATCTCAACGTGTTCATCAAATGATACCACGCTGGAATGACATCACATGTTTAATAAGATCTCTGCGCTTTTGAAAACCCCACAGCTTGTTTCAGGAAAGCTACTGTGTAAGAAGAGCGTTTGCAGGTAACGCAATCGGGAGGATTGTGTTCTGGTGACAACAGACACACGTGCTGTCTCGCTTCACAACAAAGAAGGGATGATACTGATAATGAGACACTGGAGGACTGGTAACGCACTGTGAACATTTAAGGCTGGAATTTTGCAGTGAAAGGTCTGTCAATGTTAATGACCTAACCTTGCTTATGGTCTGACATGATATTACACTTCTGATAACCAGAGGCATGAAACAAGGGTACAAAAAAGATTTGGGACATCTGGAACTCACATTGAAGACAAGATAACAAATATGCTAATGATCTGCACATGTCCTTCTGCTGGACTGATCATTCAGCCAGTGAAACCTCAAAGGCAAAAGACTGTTTAAGGGCATAAAAATAAACGGGGTGAAATCAATAAAAAACGACCAACAGGTGACCTTTTGTTCTTGCTATGTCGGAGTTATAAAAAATAAACCATTATGTAATCAGTAATCTTGATTCAATGCAAGTTGTTAGGAAATGTTCAAATGCATGTATAGGCCACTGAAAACCTTTTTTTTTTGTAATTTTTTTTTATATCAACAGGTCTTGGAATTTCACAGCACTCACTTAAGGCTAAGCACAAAATCTGATATTCTAGTTTTATTTATCATATAAATATATATATCTATATATATATATCGTATTTATCTATATTATTTATCTACAGCTTACACTGTATAACATACTGTGTGTATATATTACGTATATCTATTATACCACACTTCTTTACACTTTTTGTTGTTTTTTTTTTACTTCTGTAGTTGATAAAACTACAGGAGTGATAATCGAGCAGGAAAATCACTGCTGCAATGTCTATAAAGATTAAACAAAAAACAAGCTAATTTTCTGAATTCTTTGAATCAAGTTATTTACATCATAAAAATTGCAACGTAGTTAGAAAGAATCAGATCTGATGGAGGGTTTCAGCAATTAAGAGACCACGGCCTACCGATCTCATCGCTTTGGAAAGTGGGAAGTTTAAACATTTTGAATATAAAATATATCTGTATGCAGAACTAGGAAGCAACAGTGCATCGATTCTATGAATTGCAGAAGTCTCTTTTCAGAAAACAGCTCAGTAAAGACTCTGGACACATGAGGACATTAAGCATATTTTGGTATTTTTGATACACATGACCATAAAATTACATATATTTCAGAAATTGTCTAGAATAATAAAAAAAAGAATGTATTTTCAAAACATGGAGAAGTAGAGAACTCTGTGAATTGAAGATAAAGTTGTTTTCAGAACACTTGACTTTTAAAGACAATCCAGCCCACATTCACTCTAATCTACTGACCTTCACTTCTTATCAGAACATGCCTCATTGTGTCTAATATACCGGTATTATTGATTACTATCAGAATACCATTTACGTCAAGAGAACATCTTGTCCCTCGCTGAGAAAATAAATTATCTTTAGATAATTTAGGTCAAAATAAATAGATTAATTAAGTTCCATCACACACCCCACTGAAATGTGCTTGTGAAGAGCCTGGTGACGTGAACTTTTTATCTCTGACGCCAGCTTGAAGAAAAGTATTTACAATATAATGAACAAAATAAAAAATACTAATAAAAAATGCAAAGAACGCAAAATTAAATTGCCTCAAGGCACCATCTGTTCAGCGTGAGGTTGAGCGCCACCAAGAGTAAATTATTACTCAAGCAAGTGTATTAAAATATAAAATAAAATTTTCCATACATTTTGAACAGACCTGAAAACAAAAACGTAAATACAATTTTAATGCATGTTCATTATACCTAATGCACATTATGACATTTTAATGGGTTTTACAATTTTAAAAGAACATAAGTGAGTGACACTTCTATTTAAGTATATACTTTACTTACTATACTATACACAAAATCACTTCCTTCTTTAGACCCTGTGACATAATAAAAATAAGAAAAAAATCTAAGTTTTTTTATTTGACCACCATATCACCCATGGACACAGACTAGACGTTGACATCTGTGGAGTATTTTTGGTTACTAACCTACTATACAGGGCACTCATCCATACTCTGGGCTGACACCAGCTACCAGTTAATATTATTTAGGACAGTGGTTCCCAAACTTTCAGATTAGAGTCCAAACCGGGGTTTCGCTGATTACAGCGCTAGTCAAAGAAGTTATTGTCATATTGTCACAAGTTCCCCTGAACAGTAAAATTCTTACAGTGTTTGTTTGGGTTGTACAACCTACGTAATTACAGTATATACAGTACTGAAATATCCCAGCAATGGCATAATTATTTTTGTATATATAATATACAGTAACATGTTAGTCAGCAGAAAGAGAATTTGACGTTGTGCTCGTAATAGTAGCAGGTGTCAGTTGCATGTACAGTATTTGAAAAAAAAAAAAAGTTAAAATGTATAAGTTACCAAAACATGAATATGTTGAATAATCACAATGAATAATCACCAATTATTAATTACCCAATCCAGTGCACTGTCTGCAGTTGTTTTTCAGAAACCAGTTTGAGAATGTTTGGGTCCAGATTTCTCACGCTGACTGTCAGCACTGAACAATGATGATGTCTGTAACGCAAGAACGTGACCCAGGCTTTGCTTTTCTTCACAGAGAAGGTTTGTTCACAAACGTGTCTGCAAACGATGTGGTCATTTTTTTGTCCGTCTTTTCACAATCTTGAAAAGTTCTCTTTTGAAAGTTCAGCATAAAACACTGGTACTGGTTTTATCTCTAAATTCGTCCTTCAGAAATGCCTGAAAGTTGTCTCTGATTGAAAGTCATACTATAACATTATATGAACTATTAAAAATATTATAATTCTAATATTAGCGTACAGGTATAGACTCTTGTTCTACATGGACTAAACTAACTAAATAATATGCAAATATAGGAATAAAAGACCAGCCACATTTAACACCATCACGGTCTGGAAATGTTCTGTAGGTTGGGCATCACTGCACATGCTGGACTGTTTTAAATCTTGATCATTAAAATGATAATTAAAAAAAGGTATTTTTTGCATAATTAAATTTTAATGAATTCAGCCCTCACTACAAACTACTCACCTTATTATATTGTGTCTGTACCTCATTGTTTTGTTTAAAGTTAAAGGTAAATCAGATGGACAAAAAAAATATTACTTTGACTATTAATTTTCTAATTTATTTATTTATGATTCACCCAGAATTTACTCAATCTGTATTGTGATCAGAGGACTCTTATGACTCTTGTTTTGTACATAGACACCGATGCTGGTTTGTTGGTGAAACAGACAGTAAACACATGGACGTATCTGTTTGTATTCAACACACTGGTGCCTGTCATGAAATCGTTCATCACAAACTTGTCGGGACGCATGGTAAAGCTGTTTGCATAAAGTGTCTTACTAAAGCATAAATACAGAGTAATATCTCACTTTCTCTCCTAATCTCGTGTTTGCTCTCTGTTTCTCCTTCTCTTATTAAACTCTTACTTTATTTCTCTCTCTTTCTCTCTCTCTCTCTCTCTCTCTCTCTCTCTCTCTCTCTCTCTCTCTCTCTCTCACTCACTCTCTCTCTCTCGTCTTTGTCATAGTCATAGTGATAATCATAGCCATTTACTTAAACACCAACAACCAGACAATCAAATGAATAAAAAGCAACAATTCTCTTACATATTTCACACGCGCGCTTTGATACAGTTAAAAACTGTGAAAAGCGCCTTACAAATGCTCAGAACTCTCTCTCTCTCTCTCTCAGTTATAGCTGATTCTTCCAGAGTTTCTCAGTAGTTGGCTTGTGGCTGTATAATATTTTTGACAACTTGACCTGCTGTGACTTGCCACATTCTTTCTGTTCTTTCTTCTGGAATCCAAGGTTCTTCTGAGATTTCTGAGTTACTTAAAGCTACAAATAAAACAGTTCACATTAATAATTGCTTACATTTTTTTAATGAATATGCTGTATCACCTAAAACATGTTAGGGAGCCTTTGTACATTTTATAAATACTAGTTTAAGAGGGAGAATGTGAGAGATTTTTTTTTTTTTCATTTTGAAAAAAAAATGTAAAAGTAATAAACACTTTTATGTTATAAAAAACAATTTATATTTTTTGTGCAGTGTTGTGTGTTTTGTTATTTTTGACAATTTGTTACCAGTTTAGACAATTGGAGGGACAGTTTATTTCTTCATTCATTTCCTAAACCGTTTATTCGATTTCTATGCATTATCAAGCTGAAGTTAGTACCAGAGTATCTTGAACTCAAGCAGGAACACACGGAATTGGGTGCGGGACCAATCACACTAGGTCACACAGACACACTAACACTCACACTTTTGGGTAATTTAGACACTCCAATCTTCTGAACATATTTTTGGACTGTAGGAGGAAACCTGAAACCTGAAAACCCAGTGCAAACCCACGTGAGCATGTCCAGAACATGTCACCTGAAAGACCCTGACCGGACTGGAGATTGGGTCTTGAACTGGTTGACCTTAGTCAACCAAAAAACTATAAATTACACAACAACTCAACTAAGGTTGAGTTTTCTCAAGTTATGAATAGCGATTGTTTATTGTAAACTGAAAAGTAGTTCATTAAACCTTTGCTGAATACAGTATATTCTGTTTAGACAATTGTATTTATTTATTTTAGGTTGATTTATAGTAAGCTTCATGATATTATAATTACCGGTTTAGTCAAAGAGTAAATGCTTCACCTGAGTCAATGAAAGCTAAAATAATTTTAAGACAAAATGGTTGCATTACAATTGTCTCTTTTTTGTTTACTATTTGAAGAACATTTAAAACATTTCAATTTAGCAAATATTAAAATCAATTAAATTAAAGAAGCCCCCTAAAACACTGTCATTAAAAAAAATTCCAATGCACTCTTGGACACTTTTGAGTCCAAGCTGATGAAAAACTACATTTAGAGTTTGTCAAATTAACTAGATTTTTTTTATTGACTTCATGGTCCAATAAAAACAAATTTTAATGAGAGAGAACAGACATTTAAAACTTTTGAAAATTAGAGGAGTGTGATCAATTCCTGGTGCCACTTTGTTTTTTTTTTTTATTTATTTTACGGCCCAGTTTCTTGACATTTCCAGCATACTGTCCAGTGGTGATATTATTAAGTAGAACCGACTAGCAAAACCACAGAAGTTAAGTAACTAAAAATAGTTTGCAGCTGGTTTCTTTCAAATCATTTTTTTTCCCAGTTCTCAGGAAATGACTTAATCCAGAAGACATGAATGATCTGACACAAAGAAACGTATGATTCCTAGCTTTTTACAGTGACTTTCTGTTGAGTCTTTGGAAAGCTGACGGCACCAGGAAGTGGTCTCTTGACTTCTTGCTTGGCTTCTTTTCAGGGTCACTGCTCTAGTTTCACACATACAGACGTTTCCATCAACAAACCCCAGAATAGAAATAAAACCGTAAATGTGCTTTCACTTTTCATAACACGGTCTTTGCTGAATACTGAAGTGTAAAGCTGCAAGTGTAAGGATGGAGAAGTGTAAATAAAACATGCTGGCGTGAAGTGTGGTGTCAGCGGCTGATGTCTCACTGCGCTTTTAAGAAACCTCTGCCACAGTAGCAGTGTTCTTGCCTGGTGCCGTGACCCCCGGGTGCCCGCCGCTGCTCTCTGAGGGGCAGGAATGCAGCACTGTCGTGGTAAAACGCTGGGCTTTAATTAACTTCAGAGTGTGGGAGCGTCAAAATATTCTCCTGTGATTGGAATTTTCACATCCAAGGCATTTATGTGTGAGTAAATATTTTGAATGAAAATGTTCTTTGTTTCAGAAACTATTTTTTAATACATGCCACCCCCCCACCCCTGTTCTGCTCCATATCTCTCTCTGTCCCACTCACTTCCTGCCCCACTCTCTTCGTCTCTCCCTTTTTTACTTTCTTTCTCTCTCCATCTCTCTCTCTCTCTCTCTCTCTCTCTCTCTCTCTCTCTCTCTCTCTCTCTCTTTCCTCCACAGTTCTCTTCTTTGCATGCTTATTTATCATAATAAATTATGTGCAAAAGAAGTTAATATTTTTATTACCTAATTTATCAAGGTTGATCAAAAAAGTTTTTTATTTGTATTTTTCTCCCTATTATTTATTATGATTAATTAACAAATCATGTCCTCCTCTGTGGAATATGGGCACCAATTCAGTGTGTCACGTCTCAGGCCCAGAGTTGCTGAGATTGGCTCCAGCGCCCAGTGGCCCGAAATGAATTAAACTGTAGAAAATGGATAGATGGAAGGATGGATGGATGGATGGAAGATGGATGGAAAAATATTTTACGTTTGATGGTTAGTGATCATCCAACTTTGAGGAAATGGCGTCCTCTAGCTTCTTATTAAGTTTGGTTGGCTTGTTACATTTACTGATAGACGGGTGGGGGGGGGGTATTTAATATTGATACATTTAATATGAGACAACAAAATGTACTAAATATTTTTGTATTATTGTACTTCACTAAATATAACATACCAAACCATTAAGATTGTATAATGGAGAAAAAGAATGAATCGTATTCATGTCAAATGATTTTAAAGCAGAAATGTTCAACGCAAATAGGCACTAGATGTCAGCAGAGGACACGATAAACTTGTACTACAAACGTCGAGCTCATACGTTCACATCACATCTAGTCGAAATACAGATGTGATTGTACAAGTGATACAGATGCTAATTTAGCGCGATATTTAGCGTTTGTTCTTGTAACTGGGTTGGTTACGTGTGATGACAGACTCACTTCACTTGAATGAACTGCGTTCTTTCCTGTTTTTACTTCAATAATCAACTATCAGACAGATCAATATATTAATATTTATAAAGCTTAAAAAATACGTGTGAAATGTATTGTTACTTGTTGTATTGTTTTTGTATTGTTTTTGTATTGTTGTAAATGTATTGTTTGTTATTATTGTGCGTGCACGCCTACTTATCTAAGCATAATCATAATTAGTTTCTTAAAGTCCGACTGAGATTAAATGTCTTTCATTAAGAAAAATCTGAGCAATGTTCACACAGGCATTCACAAATTCTCCCAAATGTACGCGTTTATACAGCCACTTCCCCGAGGAAGTGGGCGGGGCTAAAACTCCATCGCCTAGCAACCGCCGATCTAACGTAAACTGACCAGAAGGGTCGTAAATACGAAATCCGATCCGCGAAGTCGGATCTTTTGTGCGACTGGCGCTCCGTCGCTTGCAGTCGGAACTTGTCTGTGATCGAGAATGAGCTTTGGTTGTTTTAATAACGGAATAAATGTTAATAACGACGTGCAAGGGATGTACGGACTGCGCGGGAAAACGTCGACGTGCACGGCAGGCATCGAGAGTTTCTAAATAGACAGCGACGGCTTCCCCGAGCAAGTGGAGCAATAAAGCTCCGGCTTCCACTTTTTCCTCTCCACATGGTATGTTGTGAAATTCACATCTCAATATTGTATTAAGTCATATATATATATAATTAAGGTCAATTCTCGACTGGAAAGCTCTCGGTCTAAATTATCAGTTTAAAAAATAACCGGAAAAAACTTTGGATTTGGATCGATAACAATCTCGCTGCTTTTTCGACACATTTCGCGACATTTGGAAAGTTGTGGAAATGAAGAATGGTAAATAACTTGCTTTGCGGCTTTGTGTGCTTTACTCGCGATCTTTGAACCAAGCGCGCACACACGCGCGCACTCGTGCGTATTATAAATGGCAGTGTTTGTAAAACGATTGCGCTGGCCAAGTCGAGGAAGTTTCTCATGTCGTTCCAAGACCGCCACCACCACCACCACCACCACAGGTCGGTCCACATACCGTGTCGTTCCGCTTGTTTACCGCGCGTACTCGGTGGCGTGCTGTGCTCGCGCGTCCACGAGCGATTTCAAAGCGCACGCGTCCGTAATTAACGTGGCGATTTTTGTTCAGTGGCTGTTTTGTGAGATTTGTAGTCGAGAAGCTTTTGTTGTTGCACAACTACACAGTTGTTACGGTTCCGGCTTCATTTATACCGATTAACGGGGGTTCTGTCGTTCAGCCCACGTACACAAACGCGAAGATTCCACCGCCAACGGTAGAATTTCACATTTTGTTCACATGCATTGTGCCATATTTTATTTGATGCTGTTGTTTATAGAGACTTACAAAGTGAGTTGTGTTAGAAGCCATCGTACGAAAATACAGTGCATGTGTATGGCTTTAAAATGAATTTTTATTTATTATGAATCTAAATCTGATTGGCTGGGATGTATGAACGAGTTATTGTGTAATTATTACAATCAATGCGCTCGCACAGGGACTGCACTTGTAATATTGTGAGGATGTTCTCTTACATTGTGCAGCTATTCTCCAAACTTAAGAAACTTTCTTCTTATGTTTGGAAAAGGCCCAAGTATTAGGGATGT
This sequence comes from Paedocypris micromegethes, assembly GCA_028031935.1. Taxonomy (NCBI): domain Eukaryota; kingdom Metazoa; phylum Chordata; class Actinopteri; order Cypriniformes; genus Paedocypris; species Paedocypris micromegethes. The sequence goes on from CM051493.1 coordinate 31,348,787, forward strand.
CCTGATCACTTTTTTGAGTATAAATCAGATCCGTGTGTTTTAAGATTTATTCTAATCCAATACCAAACACACACGCACACATATAGCTTCTTCAACACATTAGGAGATATCTGAAAATAAGCGTATTCTTATTTTTCTTATTTTGCTATATAAAAATATCTGATGACAACATACAATCAGAGTTGTGTGTGTGTGTGTGTGTGTGTGTGTGTGTGTGTGTGTGTGTGTGTGTGTGTGTGTGGCTTTGGCGTAGTGGTGCCAGATGAGCGCATGGACCACGGAGATTCAACATCACTGTAATTCCACGGCTCTCTCCACCTTGTTGTCATTAGTAATGGACCACAAAAGCTAGGCATTGGTCAACTCATTTACATTTAAAATTTGAAAAATGAATAGAAAAGTTTGTCTTAAGCACACAACGTCATTCACTAAATGTTTGTGAAAATGTTTCCTTCACACACACACATTTTTCTCCGTTTCCCGTGACTTCACACGTCCGCGGCACGCATCATTCTCAGCTCCTTATCTGGTCTGAACAGACACTGGCGTGATAATGCCACGTCCAGTGATCAGACGCATAAAGTCTTGATTGGTCAATATTCTGACCACCTCGTGCTGGAAGGTTCTAGACTCATCAGCGCTGAGAAGTGCAGCTTCGGGCGCTATGAATCGCCTCGACTGACCTACTCGTGTTTTTTCAGGCTTTGAGCAAAAAAAGAGCAGACCACCCCAGCATTCAGATTTATCTTCACTGTGACTCGCTTCGGCTGTTGTTGGGCTGAAATGGAGTTTTAAAATGGTCAGCGTCGGGTGGTTAGAACAATGTTATCTGGCAGTTTTTTGGTAAGTGAAAGAAATAACCTTGGGTTGACTTTCCAGATTCCCGCTAATGGAAATGTGGGGGAAGAGAGAAGGAATCATGCTTATTTGAATAATATTGCAAAAACATTGATAATGGTGTGAATATCTTGCTAGTGCAGCTTTTCCGTAATTTCTACTAGCAACTTTGAGGCTAAGGGTTCGATTCCCTGGGGAAAGCATGGGTTTGAAGATAAAACATGACTCATGCAATGTAATCCGCTTTGGATTGAAGCACCAATGAGTCATGTAAACATGAACATATCCAGACTAGCGGAAATGTAGATCGAATTGATTTTCTCTAGATGTTGCTAAACTTAAAGCGGCACGTTCTGCTTACTCTAGGTGTTTTAGGTTTTATAGCTTTACATTTAAAATAATTTCTAATTGAGATGGGGTTTTTTTTTTGTCTATCAGTTTCATCTGAATTTATTTTTGAGTCTTGGTGCAGATTTTTTTAAGAATCATCCAACCTTCCATGGAAAGTCGTCACCATCAGAGTGTCACTTCTCACTGAAGGATCTTTACCTCAAAGAATTGTTTTTCATTATATTTAGTATTCCAAATTATAATAAAAAGAGGAGTGAGCATTGTTACATTGGTTGTAAGTAAACCGTTGTTATATGAGGAGAGAAAGAAACCTTTACATGATAAAAAATAATGAGAGCGAGTGAGCGATCGATTGTCACTTAATGGATCAAAGATTTTTAGAAAAAGAACGAGCCAAGTTTGGTTTTTCAGCTCATTCTGTTGATTTGAGTCATTGTTTCTGCTTAAACTGTGTATCTAATAAATGTTTATTGTTTACCAGTTTACAATACATAAATACGTAAAAAAAAAAGAAATTGAACCAACTCCACCCATCATAAAGACAACAAAGAAAAAAACAAACTGACCGAACTGACTGAAAATCAAAGGTTTTAATAGTTTGATAAACCTGAGGTTGACCCGACAAATCACAAGTTCAGCTTCTATGGATTTTGAAACAGTTTCAAACCCAGGATGCTGATGTAATTATGCTTGGCTCAACTCGCCCGATCATGTCCAGAGCGTCTGCAGGTGAAGAACGGTCGGATTCCTTCTCATTAAAGCGCAGGAAACTCGCACTGCTCGCCTGTTGTTCTTCAGTTTGGTGTGTTTGAGTATATTTGGCCACAGGAATGGATTTAGAATTTGATGTATTGTTAAGTTCTTTCTGAGCTACATGATCGTCACCCTCTACCCTGAAGGGCGTGTAATTCTGATGGATTTAAACTTGCATGTGCACTGAATGACACTCTTTCGAAATCACAGTTGACTTAAGGTACCATTCGGTTTATAATTGAGGATTCATAAATTAATAGTGATTACGTGTAGGGCTGCAGCTAATGATTATTTTTGATTCGACTAATCTGTTGATTATTTTCTTTTTCGACGAATCTAACGATTATTTTTTTGCCCCTGTACAATTATTTGTTTATAAAAAAATAAAAATGCAATTTGGTTTTTAACTAAAACTGTCCTTTATTTTAAACATAAAGGCGATGTGAAACATGGCGGCATAAACACATATACCCAAACTGATTAAAGATAATCCCCCCAGTAAAGTGCATTTAAATTCAGCCAACAACAAAGTGAATTAAGTATAAAACTACAGCTTATCTTCTACATAACCACATAGCACGTTTCAATGTCACTACATTCAAACAAGTGTTTTGGCCAAATACATAGGACATAAAAATTACACAAAATAAATTAGAAGGCCTTATTTACTTTACTTTACACTTATTTGTTCTTAACACAAAATCAGTCCAAAATTAATTCAGTAAGATTGACTGTAAATATTAGTGATGCTCCGAAATGAAAATTCTTGGCCGAAACCGAAAACCAGGCTGAAAACCGAAACACCGAAAGAAATTATGGCAGTTGTTAGTAGTACCATTGCATTTAATGCTATGATGGTGTACTAACTTTACTAAAATCGAGACATTGCAAATGATTATTAATAATAAAGTTTCGAATGAATGAATAAACGAAACAAAATTTGTTATGAATTATGCAATTATTTATTAAGCATATTGGAACAATCAAGAGAATAAAATATAATTCAAACTAAAATGTTACATAAAACAATACATAAACAATAATATACATGCCTGCTGAAAGGTTGTAAAATTAAATGGTCTTCACACACGTATTGTTGTGTAAAATCAAATGGAGCATATATTTACAATGTTATCTTACTTGTGACATAAAACCCATGCAACTTTTAAATATAACCGAGTATATACATGTTCAAATAAAGTGCTTAGCTTTCAAAACTTAACTTCCTTTTACATCTCGACTCAAAAGCAGGTAAAATATCGATCATATCTCTCTCTCCATGAACTCTCTCTCTATCTCCATGAACTCTTTCTCTGTCTCTCTCCATGAACTCTCTCTCTCTCTCTCTCCATGAACTCTCCCCCTCTCTCCTTCTCTCTTTAACTCTGTGTGTCTTTCTCTCTCTCTCTCGTTGCTGTCTCTCTTTGTTTTCGATAACTTCTAATGCAATATGTAACTGCAATCGTTATTAATTCTATTGCAACCTCGTATGTTCTCTAATCTGCCGATGTCCCAAGATCGAGCAGCGACAGTTACATTAATATTCGCGCTGCTACCGCGGTGAGTTCGCTCAGCGGCAGTTAAGGTGGACCGCTAGATTCTGCGACCCGGACCGCGGTCCGCCATGATTCTGCTTGCGTCATCACCTTTCAGCCTTGTTGTTTCGGTGAAAAAAGTGTTTCGACCTAAAATGCACTTTTTGGACATTTTCGGCTGAAAATATTCGATAGACGAATATTCGGTGCATCCCTAGTAAATATTAATGTGCAAAATAAAATGTCCGTCCTAAAATTTTTTTTTTTATTTATTGACTTTTAAAACCAAGTTTTAAAAAATTGAAGGAATCACGCACACAGATTTTCTTAATGATTAATTTTTTTAACATCAACAACAGAAATCAAAGCACACAGTGTCTAAATCAGACAATCACTTTGTTCTAGTCAAAAGTAAAAATAAATGACTTGCACGTTTGGGAACAGAATAAATATTTTTTCAAATTTTATCTTATTTACATTCTCTTAAACAAAACGACTCTTATTATTTGTGATAAGATATGCATAGTATATTCTCTGCATTTTTTAAATCTTCTGTAAACAAATATTTTAATGTGCAATGCATCAATGTAAACAACTGATTGTCGTAATGAAAACCGAACTCCGTAAACACTGTTGCAGGAGGTGGTCTTAGTGATCTTATGTCATTATATGAACATGAACTCACTCTTCAGTTCTTGCTAAGGATAGCGGTCGCATTTAACTCTTTCGAATATCAGCAGGACCTAACGCACGTAAAAACATTTCCACCTGAACAGAAAAACAACGTGACTCTGATGAGAAGTGACACATTTGTTGCGTCACCTTTGCGCGTCGCAACTGTTTTCCTGCAGCGTCTACCCTCGACTTCATTTTGTTCTGTCATCCTTCTTGAAGCCAAAATGTGTACTAACGACGAAGACTGCTGTTTTCCTTGTCTGTGTCCCACCCGTTGATGACTTTAATTATGTTTTTTTGCCATTGTCTGCTCTTCTTGTTTCCCGCGCCGCCTTGTTTGAAAGAATGGAAAAAACAAGTGACTCATAGGCGCTTGTTTTTTGCGTCAACGTATTTAGGTAAATGATGAAGTCGATGTGTCGTTGCAGCTCTAATTACGTGACCTTATTCAGACTTAATTCAAACATTTCAAATGCGATAAAATTGTCTTTTTGGGTGTTGCTTTAATTGCTTGATTTAATGCAATTGTTAATCGAGTTCTGTTTTTCTGTTTCAGGTTGAGAAGCTTCCAAGTAGTAATTATGGAACATAGTTAAGAAATGTTCCAACACCACAGGTCTCCGGCATCGTTGATGCTAGCGCTGATGACTAGCTAGCCGCTGTGGAAGCCAGGGCTGCGATGCTTTGACCGTCCAGTGTGCACTTCTGCCCATCAGCATGTTACGAATACTTCACCTCAAATTCGGTCGCATCTATCGATGCGGCAAGTTCCTCTTCATCATAGCGCTTTTCGTGATCCTGCTAATGAACACTCACAACCTCTTTGCGTCCTTCCAGAGGAACGAGCTCACCGACCGCCGATTCATCAGCCTCAACAAATGTCCAGCCTGCTTCGGCACCAGCTGGTGTCGCAAGTTCATGAACGGCCAGGTGACCTTTGAGATGTGGGGTCGCCTGCGTTTTCTAGACTTTTTCAACGTCAAGAACGTTTACTTTGCCCAATACGGAGAACCCAGGGAAGGGACGCGGAGGGTCATTCTCAAGCGCCTAGGCTCCAACCAGGAGCTTGCAGAGATCGATCAGAAGATCTGCAAAAGGGCTACGGGGAAACCTCGCTGCGATCTAATTCAGGCGATGTACAAAACCGAGTTTGCGAGACTCAACGGAGATGTCAGGCTGCTGACGCCTGAGGTGGTGGAGGGTTGGTCGGACCTCGTTCACTGCCCTTCTCAGAGGCTTCTGGACCGGGTGGTCAGAAGGTATGCAGAGACCAAAGACTCTGGAAGCTTCCTGCTGAAGAACCTGAAGGACACGGAGCGGATGCAACTGCTGATGACGCTGGCGTTCAACCCCGAGCCCCTCGTGCTACAGGTATTTGTCTCTGTCGGCACAAACATACTGTGGGCAAGGCCTGCTTTAATATGAACTCTGCTTCCTGGCATAATTTAATGTTCTGTGTTAGACTTCCTGAATAATAGAAGACTTTGCGCCTGTCAGTGGACACTTAAGAGCTTTCTCCACTTGCGCGTGTGTCTTAAAGGATTCCAGCAAAAGATTCTGTGAAAGTTGATGTTTCACAGTCTGCTTTTGGAACCTAGACAAATTTTGTTTAACATTTTACTTAGGATGCACACTTTTTTTAGTTGTGCAATTCTCTTTTTTTTTTTTTACAGTCATTTAGCAAACACTTTTATCCAAAGCGCCGTACATTTCATTAAAATTTTTTATAATTCAACAAATTCCTGCTTTTCCAGGGAATCGATCCCCTGATCCGGTGTTTTAAACACCAGCACTCTACAAATTGAAAGCCTGTTTTTGGGGCAGAACATACAGAGCAGGAATTTGGTTGTCAAGTAAGATTTTGATTAGCAGCTCCATGAAATGGACTGACTGATTCACCAATCAAGCGAGTTAAGTGGCGTGTGTATTTAGAACGTCTTCTTTCATCTTCAGATTCAGCCTGTTCTGTTGCTAAAGAAGCTGTCAGTCAAATTCTCATTAGCCAATCAGAATAGAGTACTTTACAGCCCACTTTCACCTGAGAAGGGTTCAAAAACACTGAAGAAATGTACGACTCCTAAGTAAGTATCTTACTGTGAAACCGCAGATTATTAAACTAGAATTAATAATCTGGTTTTAATAATCTGGTAATTTTTTAACACTTTTTAATTTATCAGTGAAACATACTTGAAAAGGCTGCCGTTATTTGCTACTAACAGTGTTTGTACTGTGTTTTTTTCTGGAAACACATGGTTGAATTTTATTAGCACAAATCTGACTCCATGGAGTTGGAAACAGGTTTTAGCATGCCACATCATCTACCGTATTATTTAGCTCATGGAAGGCTTTTTTTTCCACACCTTTTGTTCAGCATCGATTTGTTTTTTTTTTTGACCCGGCTAATCTATTCCAATTTCTTTTGCGATTGACCCAGCTTGTCGAAGACTGGGCAAACAAAAGGACATGTCTGTGTGGGCAGCCAATATCCGTCCTCGCGCCCCATCATTCACTCTGTCCGACACGACTTAAGGATCCTTGACAATAAAGCGCATCTCAGGAGAGAATTTTATTAGCGATTTGTTGCTCATCCCCCTTTCTTTTTGCGGCACTTTTGTCCGGAACCCTGCGGCGTAATGAAGTGTCATTAGTTTGCTGTGAATCGAATCCCAATCAATAGGTACAATTAGGTTTGATCATTTCTAGCGTGCGTTTTCTCCGCAGTGTGAAGCAGGAAGCTAAGGCTAGTTAGCCCTTAACCTTCAGATGAAGGAACGAAGCATTTTATGTGGTTCTAGAAAGCAGTTTTTCATTTTCGTTTTCTTTTTTTTTTTAAGTTTCAGTGGAATTTTTAAATGTATTTGCTGCTTGTTGGTATGAAGAAGTCGGTTATTTCCAGTGCTTTCCACACCGCATCTGTGTGAGGATTTTATCTCATTCCAGATTCAGACTTTTAACTTTTTATTTTGAGCATTTGTTCAAAATCATGGTCAAATCTATACAAAAATGAATCTATCGTTTTGTATTTACACACACACACACACACACACACACACACACACACACACACACACTCGTACATCAGGCCAGTGAAATTAATCTCTATCAAACGGGACTGCAGTTTTATTTAATATTCTATTTCCATTTTAATCATTTATGGATTTTTGTGCATGTTTAACCAGTTGAAGTCACTCACAAATTATGAAAAACAGAACAGAGGACATGCTTAGTTCTACACTTCATGTTTACTGAATGATGGAAGCTTTTAGATGGATGGATGGATTAAAGTTCAGCTCACAGTGGTTGTTTTCTGTGTTGAGGGTGAATCTGGCATCATTCAAGATCCCATTTTTGTGGCTTGTGTATTTTTAGGTCAAAGTATAAAAAAAAGCTGGGATAATTTGTTTGCGGCCGGACTCGACAGGCTCTCAGTGGCAGAGTTTTGCTTAAGGGGCAAAAGAGCCATTGGAACAGATTCTAAAATCAGCATGTGACCTGCTCGGATGCGTCTTTCTGCAGACGCTGTGTTTTTAGGCTTCGTCCGTGGCAGTTTTACAGTTCTTCCCCCCACGAAAGGTCAGCGACGCAGTTTGTTCCCTTTAGCCTGGTGTTGTGTGAGAGCGTTGTGAAAGCGTTGTGAAAGCGTTGCTCGGTGGAGATTGAGGCCCATCTGCTGGAGCGAGGCTGAGAATAGCACAGACAGAGCCCGAGGGTCACGTCCGTCACGGCATTAATCTCTCACTTCACCTGACAACGAGGTTGCCGTGCCTGGAGAACCTTCCAGAACGACAGCAGAGTTGCTATCAAGGCCTGAAGCGACAGACTCTGTTAGTTGTGCCTGATTGCTGGACTTACAAATGTTTAAGCGCAGCTAAAAATGTCTTCCTCAGAAAATTACCATTCTCCAAAATGGAAGGTTGTGGAAAAGGCCAAGATGTAAAATAGTAATGTTTAAATATAGTGTTTCATATTTTGTACTTTCCCATGTTGTTCTACAAAAAACAATAGGTACTTAGCATATTCAAATTAATGTCTTTTTAATGTAAGCCATTTTTACAATCTGGAAATATTTAAACGATCATGATGTGCAATTTAAGAGCAACTGAAAAATAATTTTAATGGTTTTTATTTATTTATTTGTTAGCAATTCTAATACAAGTTTAAGTCCCAAACAATCAAATTAAAAACTGGCAATACAAAGCTTTGACTTTAATTGTTTTAATTTTAAAATTGTCTATTTAAGATCCAGTTTAAATTTTATTGTATACAGTGATCCCTCGTTTATCGCGGTAGATACGTTCCAAGCCCGACCGCGATAGGTGAATTTCTGCGAAGTGGAGAAACAACATTTACACTTATTCCGACTTTTAAAACACTTTTTTCAAGTAGTATTCTTTATTAAAGTACGTAATGTTAACAATCTCCCCGCCGCACGCGTCGTCCCCGCTTAGATATTCATTTTCAAAGGGTTTGAACGGGAGGATCGGGCGGGAGCGCGCGCGTGCGCAGACGCGGGCGGCGTTTTCCACAGCTGGCGGCCTGGTAGTGCTCGCGGGGAGACGGCCGACATAGCTATTCACTTCTCCGCGGTGAGACGTGTCCGGCGGCGGTCCGTCTCGAGGCACTGCGACCATCCTCCGCTGAAATACGGTCGGGAAAAAATGAATCCGCAAATATATGTAATAAAGAAAAAACATCCGCGATACAGTGAATCCGCGATAGTTGAACCGCGAAGTAGCGAGGGATTACTGTAATTGTTGTGTGTGTGTGTGTGTAAAATAAGAAATAAAAATGTTTTTTTTATATATGTAACAGATTAAATTGTTTTAATTTTAGAATGATTCATTTCTCTTTAACTACTTTAACTAACAAAAGGTTCAGTTGTGTACAGAATGCTCTTTAAAAAAAATAAATAAATAAAAAAAAGAAGTAAATATTTAAATAAGTTAAATTACGTTTTTAAGATCGCTAATTTAAAACATTATTTATTGTTCATAGGGAAAATGATAGTTTGAAGAAAAAAAAATTAGAACCTATTCTGTAATTTATTTTTTCCCCTCTTTATTTCCCCCCTTAATTACTTTTTTTTTTTATTTACCACTGTAACATGCATCTCACCCCTGAGTCAACAGCGCAGTAATTTCCTTCCGGAAGCAGAACCTGTCTGTCTGGCTCTGCATGATTTAACTAGCTGTTTAGCTGTTTATTCAAACAAACCTGCCAGCTCTCATCGGCGGTCCTTTTTTCACTTTCCGCATTTGAGAAAGCACAGAGATTGTTAGGTGTCACCAATCCAACGGTCTTGCAATTAGAACGATTTTCTTACCCTTGAAAGCACATTTCACTTCTACGCAGTCGTCATCATGTCCACATCGGCCTCTGAATGGTTTATCACGGCCTTCGCTCAGTTTGTAAATTGCACTGTTCTGTCGGTGAACAGAGGAGCTCCGTGACCTCTGTCCATATAAAGAGTCACTCATGTTTTTTTCAGAACTGGTTTAATGTGGTTTTGAAGGTCCTTGAGAAGAGTCACAGCTCTGTGGGTTAAGTGCTAGTCGCCAGAGCCTCAATTACAGCAAGAACAGTGGTTAAGATGCTGGAAACCCAGAGAAGAAGTGTTCTCTGAACAATATTAAATAACCTACTGCGCATCAGCAAGGTTGGGGGAGTGAGTTGATATCAACACCATCTTGGTAACATATCACGTAAAATATGAGTCCCGAAATGCTAATTCTCTACAATTCAAGAGCAGGGTTTGACAGAGAAGGACGAACAGGAAGATTTGTTTTTAACATCTACATCAAGTGTGTGACGGAGATTAACTTCAAGTGTCCCATTAAAATATAAGGGTTCATTTCAAGCAGTTAGCTTAATTTTGCAAAATGTGATTGTGGTTTTAATCTAAATTCATAAATTATACTTGATAATTTCTATTAATACCTAAATCCATGAATTACAAATAAACTACGGTAATTTCTATTTTGGCCAGAAGAGACTGGCACCGCCGGGTTGTCCCCAGGGTTTTTTTCTCACTTTCTGTCCGAGTTTTTTTTTTTTACCTGGCCACTGTCGCATATGTGCTTGCTCACTGGTCATAGTCATAGCCATTATATTTACACCAACGAACAAATTAATAAAATGCAACAATCTTCTGTTTTCGCATTTTCACACATGCGGTTTGAGACAGTTGTTACTGTGAAAAGCACCTTAAAAGTGCCTTAACTAAATTATGTCTTAAATTAATAGCTATGCATTTCTTAAAAAAAAAATCATTAATCATTCCACAATGGCCAGAAATGCATATTTATACATATCCCCAATATGTCAAGTTCTGTTGAGTCAGAGCAATTAACATCAAATAAAAATCTTTGAAACAAACTTTGAGAAATACAAAGGTCTTGTTGAGTATTAAAAGTTGCCATTTAATTGCTAATGTTGACGTTTGGAATTATGGTGTTCATTTTTTTTTAATATATAAATTACATTTTTGCAAAGTTCTACAATGAGCAAATATTTGATGAAGCGGTTCTAGAATGGTTGGTCCTATATTGGCACTTTTTTTTTTTTTTCCCAAATTTGCCAAAGTTGCCGCCTTTGGAATGAAGCAAATATGCAGGTCAACAAAATGCTTATGTAATGTGAGATATTTAAAGTCTCTGGCCAATTCTTACTTCAGGCCGGATGTGGGAAGATCTTGCTGGTTTCAGAATGACATGTTTTGTCCTTTAAATTATTTGACGTGTCTGATTAATCTTTAATGATCCTCTATTCATTTTTAATGGCTCTAGTTGAAAGGCGGCTATAGATAATCTACATCTGTTTAGAAAACTTTAGACTGCTAAGCCAGACTGTCTAAGCCCGTGGTCTTGGGATTTATCTGTGAGCTCCAGGACGTAACAAACAAGTGTGGCTTTATTATTGTGCCAGATCGTCTCACCTTGATGTTCTACACTCTTTTCGTCTCTACAGAGTTTCCCATCTGACGAAGGCTGGCCATTCGCCAAGTACTTGGGGGCCTGCGGCCGAATGGTTGCGGTGAATTACGTAGGCGAGGAGCTCTGGAGCTATTACAATGCACCCTGGGAGAAAAGAGTGGACCTGGCCAAGCAGCTGATGGAAATCGCCGAACAGCTGACCAACAACGACTTCGACTTTGCCCTTTACCTTCTCGACGTCAGCTTTGACAACTTTGCCGTGGGATCCCGTGACGGCAAAGTCATCGTTGTCGATGCCGAAAACGTCATTGTGGCGGATAAACGTCTGATAAAGCAGAGTACGTACCACCTCTTTCAGTTCTCTTGGTGCTGCTAGCTGGTACAGCATTGATTAAAAAGTGTGGGAAACTGTGTCTAGGTTGGCAGGTGGGTCTTTTTCTTCTACCTCGACGTGTTCTGACCCACTTACAGTTTTTCTTGGAGCAGCCGTGTTTTGGCACAGTTGAGGCTTTTCTGCCTTTCCTTATCCACATTAACATCTTTCATGTGCGTCCCAGTCTTATCGATCAGTTGGGAGTTAAAGCTACACGTCATCAGGAATATTGTGAAATTCAATACCGAATTAAAATGCATTAATTTCATGGTAAAAGTTCATGGTATTTGTATAAACCAAAGTAAATGCTTATGGTTTCACAATTTAAATAAATGTATTTAAATGAATAATAGAATATAAAATAAAAAGCAATAATTTCAATTAAGTCAGTTGCCTTTAAAATAATCAACAGACCTTAACAAAGAAATCGGCATCTTCAATGTAGAATCAAATTAATACCAAAAATAACAATCGTAAATTTCTAGCTCATGAACAAAAATGCTTCACATTTTTGTTTGTTTTTGCTTACTCTCTTCACATTTTCGTTTGAAAATTTAGATATTTATTTTCACTTTTTTGTGCATTTCAGATTTTTGCGTTTGGATTTTTAAATGCTTCACATTTTAGTTGTTTTTTTGCTTGCTGTCTTCACATTTTTGGTTGTAAATATATATACATATATATTGTCACTAGCTTTACGTGGGGGCGGCCCTTACTCTGATTGGCTGTGGTGAAGGTGATTGGCAGTAGTTGACTAGTAAGTCTTAGTGGGCACGTAAAAGCGGTCAGAATCAGAACACCTTCATCGTCAGAGTATTTATTCATTTAGAGTTTCACAATTAAGTTCTAGTTAACACAGGAAAAAAGGTTACCGACAAAAATGTGCGCATTGCATGCGGAAAAAAACTTTCAATTTTCAAATTTTTCAAATTTGATGTTTCAAAATGTTTCAAATTACATTTGATGTTTTTGCCACTAATTACAGATTACTTCACCCTTCAGACTTTGTGTCTTGTGTCTAGATATATGGGTTAATCATGGCTTCATCCGATTGGCTGAGATTCATTAACGCACGTGTAAATTAGTTGCTTGCACAGTTATCGGAAGCAACAAATACCAAGAAACAGAGTTTTTTTTTTGCATTTTCATTATGATTGCGCAAATGTATAGACACCAATCGTTCGAAAGGAAAATGGGGCTATTTCGAGAAGGCAATATTATATTGACATTTTTTGAAGGATGGTTTCTGCTTTCAGATTGCTATGTTGGACAGACTCATGGTGGTGAATGGTCACTTTTCATTTCATCATATTGTTTTTGCCTGCGATAATGTTACATTTACATTGATACATTTGCAGCCCTTCTGTTTGAGCCCCTTGTATTTTACCTTCCAGAGATTTTACCAGAGCCTCCATTGCAGGTTGTACATCTGAAGCCCTCGTAATACGAAAATGGAGCATGGAATTTACACTCTTATTTCAGTCAAGTGCTGCTGTCTTTGCATGTGCAGAACGTCAGCCAGAGCAGCACTTTCCATGGTGGGTGTGTGGTGAGCTGGCATGGAAAAGCTCAAGTACCTCTGCCAGTAACTCTGCCACCCTGAGAGGCCAAACTGAGCTTGTGGAAGAACTCACATTTGCGAAAGCCTAACATTGGTTATTTTCTGTGGTATGTCAGTGATTGTCGGAGCAGGCCTCATTCAAGCGGAGCTTTTTCCTCACAGATGGGTGTTTCTGAAAGGTTAGATAACACCCTTTTCCATCGAGGTGCCTTCTGAAATGTTGTGCAGGGATGATGTAAAAGCACTTCAATGGACCTGTGTGGGAATCAAGGTCAGGCGTAATTCCGTGGGTAGGAATGAGGCTTTTTTTTATTCGTATTAGAATTTTAATTTTTTTCCCCTTTTATATCTTAAAGCATTAATCAAACCGCTCAGGTTTGATTTTCACGGATGAGATTTCCATTGGCGCAAGGTCGTTTTCTGTATTTCTGCCTTTTCATACTTGGAAGTTCAACTGAAAGTGGCAAATTGAATATTTCCCACTGAAAATTGCATTAATTTGCATCAAGAGCAAGCGTCGGCTCTGATTGGCTGTGGCACGTTACCACCTCCGCATCTCATAATTGGCTCCCCTGAGAGTGATTGGCAGCCCAGCGACTTCATTTTCTCTAATTAGTTATTGGCGCAGTATTGAGCTGTGTCAAATGACCAAGACAGCAGATTTCCCACTCTTTAAGCGGCTTTATGACTCAATATAGTTCCGCTGATGAGGTGCTGTCACGGCATGGTCTATTTCAGAATTCCCCCACATCCCCCTAAAGAGCGCTGGAAGCTTCCCTTGGCGTTATTGATTTGTTCAGCATTAAAATAAATGGCTGGAGGAGATCTGCGCCGCCGTCAGAAGATTTTTCTATTTGTTTTCTCCTGGAGCTAAATCGGAACTCCATCTTGTGAAGGGAAACAGGACTGTTATTGTAACCTGTGGCAATTTTTAGAGTTATAAATGGGTGCAATTTACAAGAATTACCAGTGCAAATTATTGTGACCTGCTTGTCTCCCCTCTGTGGAGTTTTTCTTCCATGTTTTTAAGTCGTATTTATTTGCAGGAGACACGTTTTGGCACATTACTTGTATCAAGTGTGAAAAATGTGTTGCTTTTTTACGTGTTGTGCAGCAATGGCGTGAGACTCGAACCGGCTGACATTTTTCAGAATACTTTTCCACAGATGTCGATTATATAACGTATAATAGAACACAGTAATAATTATGGTATTACAAACACGACAGATGTTATGGAATTGTTTTTGCAGATACAATTACATTTACGTACACACTTTATATAATGTATTTATATTAGGGGAGTTGTAGTCCAGTGGGAGGGGACTTGAACTGGTGTCCAAGAGGTTGCCGGTTTGAATCCCCCCTACTACTAGTTCTACAACTAAGTGTCCTTGGGCAAGACACTGAACCCCACTTGCCCCCCGAGCGCTACACGATGTGGTGATCGGATTCTTCGAATTCAAACAAGAATTTCAACACTGACAACCTTTTTAATTCAACTGCGAAAAAATGTCAAACCTCAAGCCCAGATCGAGTCTGCAATTGGGTTTTACCTGCTGCAAATGTGTTGAGAATACCGTACCAAAGACTTGTTTCAGACTGTTTTCAAATCAGTGCATTGTTTGTGCCAATTTTAAACGTTTCCTAACTGGAGCCTTGTTCTTCTAGATAAACCGGAGAACTATGACGTCTGGTACGAGAGCCGCTACGAGGAATGCGACAAAGAGGCTTGTCTCTCCTTCTCCAAGGACATCCTTTGTTCTCGAGTCACGGTGGACCACAACTACTACGCCGTCTGTCAGAACCTGCTCTCCCGATTTGCTACCTGGCGCGGCACCACGGGTGGTCTGCTCCACGACCCCCCGGCTGACATTGCGAGGGAAGGGCGGCTCACGGCCCTGCTGGATGAGTGCACGCGACCCCAGAAACGCTACGGCCGCTTCCAGGCGGCTAAAGAACTGCGGGAGTTCCTGACACAGCTCACCCAGTCCAGCAGCACAGCCAGGTAGTGTCGAGAAAAGGGGGCAGTGTTGGTACACCCAGTGCCCACTTTTCGCTAAAAGACACCTGAAATAGTTTTATGACGTGTCGGTGGATTCCCAAAACACATTCATGAACCATTTAAGGGAGATGCTATTCATTGCCACTATCAATCATGCCACCTCTGGCTCCAGTCCTGTGCAGGGCTGATTTAAGTAGTTTGCACATGAACATGGATAAAAGGGTCATGTGAGAATCAGCAGAAACAGCTCGACCTGCTGTAATTGCACTGCTGCGAGTGTGTGTGTGTGTGTGTGTGTGTGTGTGTGTGTGAGAAAGAGAGAGAGAGAGATTAGACACTGAGGAAAATGTCTTATGTTAAACCTTTTTGGCAAAATTGTTTCTAATCTCCATAATCATAAATGTTTTGTGTAATAATCGGTGTACTGTAAGTGCACCATAAATCCAACTAAAGCCAAGGTCAAACATCTATACATTTATATATTACATATATACAGGTGTGTGTACGTGAATATTTATATTTACCCACACATATAATATACATATTATAAATACACAAAGCAGTAACATTTGTACAAGGTATGTTGTTTGATTTCTATTAAGTGATTATTACACATTGACAAACATGGCTAACATTAATCAAAATGCAAAACTGGATGCACAAAAATGTTTTATTGATTTGATTGTGTGATATCCTAGGTGACCAAGACCGTTCGGTCAAACGTGCGTTTTTTTTTCCGTTTTGTTTGTATCAAACACATGGTTTTGTCTGTAAACGTCACTGAATTACACGTTTAGCCGTGTCTTCACACCTCAGGGTGCGAAATCCGCATCGATGTCGGAACAATCGGAACTCATATACAGAAGAATTTAAAGGATTTCTCTGGATGCAAGACTGTAAACCAAAGATTAATGTTTTTGTTTCTGCTCAGTGTTTTTCGGCTTTGATCACGTTGAAAGCACATTGAAGCTCTTTTTGGTTTGGTGATGACCGTTTTTGTCGATGTTGTTGTTTTGTTTCGGACCAATACAGTTTTGTTATTCTTCTTGGGAGAGTTTGTGAATGTTGCACTACAGTGTAACCCCCCCCCCCCCAGTCTTGTGTGTCCTCTCTTTTATCTCTTAAAGAGATCTAGAAGAGATTTTTCTTTCTTAAAATGATTATGCATATTCTTTTAATGTTCAGAGTGTGAGATCTGTGACCGGTGTGCAGCTTTCCATGTTTGTAACAAGCAATACTAGTTTCCATCTTATGGCTTTTTTAATGTTTATTTGGGGTCTTCAACTGTTTTGTCCACCTTCAGTGCTACTGAAAACCGTTCTTTATGTTCCGATCCCATATTTATGTCTGCTTTCTCTCTGTTTGTTTAGAGACTGTGGAAAAACTCTAGTCGTTCTGTGCCTTTCATTCAAAAAGATGTATTTTCAACTGGAGGAGAATTTAAGAATAAAGTATACTTCTCTATACTCACCCGCTTTGCAGTTTTGGAGCAGCCATATTGAATTTTTTTGCAGAAAGTTGTGGTAAACTGCTTTGTGACTCCTATAGGTGTGTTGGAGCAGCTCCATGTGTTTTTTCGTGCAAAGAAACCAGAGGCACAGAAGCCGTTGAGCGATAGGAACCGGCTGCGGACCCAACAAACTCTTGCAGATTTGTCATTCGGCTTGTTCAGCAAAAACATTCGGCTGAATTGCTTTAGGTCAAAACTGGAAACTCAACGCTAGGCAAATTTGTCTTTCTCTGGTCGGTGGAAGCAAATAAAAATAAAATGTTAGCATTTGGGTTGACCGCAGAAGTCATTAATATCGGGCCTCAAGCTGGAGTTCAGGTTTGCCCTCCTTTGAGAGTCTTATGGTGATGAATGGAGCTACTCTGGGCTAAAGTTAAACACACTCAACCGTGCCGTCTAAATATAGATTTCTTCCTCTGGTCGCAATACCCACAGCGAGGATTAGAGAGTACAGAGTCAGACACTTCTCCAGATCTAGTGAAAAGAGAGGAAAAAGGCATCTGCTTTACCAAATGCTTTTGTAGTATTCACACTGCTCTCCAGACAAATCCAACCGAACACGACAAGCATTTCTGGCCTCTTAATGGTCTGTGAAAAAACCACAACCATGGAGGTAATGGTCGTGTTATTTAACGAAGAATGTATACAATACAGTTTAAACAATATTGCATATTTTAAGAGATACCAGTACCCAACTGGCTGATCACAAAATCATATAGTTGACTACCTGTACTGGACCTGTGCCAACCATTCATTTCTAAAGCATTTCTGAATCACTGGGAGCGACAATTCTAGCATCTCTGGGCTTATGAAAATACCTCCCTAATAATGGCGAACCAATCACAGGAGCGAAATAGCCCATACATACACTCAGAATCATTTGATTCATCTGAAAACCTAAAGGAAACCCAGAAGAACATGTGAGAAACATGCCGAATACACAGAGAAAGTCCCTGATCATTTTAAGTCTCTATTTTAAGTCTCAATGACTAGATTTTTTTCTCACAACTATTGCACATTATGTGACATGATGTGATGTAGCCTGCTTCACAATATAGTCAAATTACATCGTTGCTGCTCTGATAATAAAACCCTACATTGTGCCTTTGGCTAAAACATAAATAAATACAAAAACAACCTCATTGTTCTATTGAAGTAAAGCAAATACGCAATCTATAACTTTTCCAACAATGCTGCAGATATTCAGTGTCATTTAGAGTTTCGAGACGTCAATTTGGCTTTGAAATACAACCATAAACGTGTGTTTGTGTGTTTTGTGTCATCATCAGTTTAAGACAGAAATGAACATTACAGCTGTTCTATTTAAGCATATTCCCAGCGTGAGGCGAATCCAGATTGATCTTGTTCTTCTGTGGTTTTTGACTCCAGATGTTTGGAGCCATTGAACTGAAGTTGTCAGCAACTGAGCTTTACACCGTGAACGTGTGTGAACAGTATCTCTCTGTCTTAGCAGCAGAAAAAGATCAAACATTGTGAAGTGTGAAGGGAAACGCAGATGTTTCACGTCAATTAGAAGAAGACCGCAGGATGCTTTAAATACGGAGACTTGTTCCTGTCAGGGAAACAGAGACTAACGTTTGTGTGAAGCAAAAAAAAAGTCTATTTAGGCATAAATGAAAATAACCAGAATTAAGTAATATAAAAATGTTTCATTTTTTATTTATTAGCTTAGTTATGTGACATAGTTAAATAAACAAATTAAAATGGTTAAATAGGCACAGTGTACTACACGCACGCACACACATTCATGTTTATCATATACGCACATCTGCTTTTCTTCATACATTTTCTTTTCTTTCATTTTCTTTTGTTTCATGCCTTTGCTATGATGATATTGTATATTATTTACTAATTGTTTTGCAAGATGAAGTACAATTTAAATACTTAACTGTTAATTATTTTAATCTGGCAAATTAGGTTAACTAGGCAGGTTATTGGACTACCCGGATGGGTTATAAAGCTAATCAAAATACTAATCTGTTACAAGAAGAGTTACAATATTGATCGTATTTGTTTATGCTTAATTTGTGTTGTTCTTTTAAGCTGTCAAAAAAAAATACGCTCTGTAGAAGATAAAAAATTAGGGGTAAAATGTTAAATCAACGGGTCAATCATTTTGCTTTTGCGTGTGTGTTCTTTCTGGCCAGTCTTGAGAGATGGCGTCGATCAGACAGCAAGTGTGTGAAGAGTCAGCACAGTGGTCTGTTGAAACAGCTGTGCCCCCATTACTCTGTCTGCCTGCACAACACACAGAGGATGTGATTACTATTGACCTGAGCAGAGGGGAAAAGAACAGCATCCAAACCCCCGGGAGGTTTTTAGAGCTGCCTTGGTCTCATGATTACAGCTTCGAGCGTGTGTGAGTGTGTGTGTGTGTGTGT
>CM051493.1:31367726-31432510 GCA_028031935.1 Paedocypris micromegethes
TGTGTGTGTGTGTGACCTCTTTGTCATCCATCTCTATTACCGGCACAGAACAACACAGCACTCCAGCATCGTTCTGTTCGCTTGTGTTTCCATGCGACGGCTCTTATTTTTTACATTCAGAAGTGTCAGATCTACAGTGATATAGTCGCACAGACGCGTCAAAATGTTGTTTTGAGATTAAATACATATCGGATTGGCTTTTCAAGTCAAAACTCTAAACTAAAGCAGTCACAACATGATAGATCTAAATCACAAATGTGTGTTAAAACACTGACGAATACTGTGTCAAAAGCGTTTATGCTAATATTATGACTAGTATTTATCACATTAACAGCAATTAGAGAATATCTTTGTTATTAGCAGTGTGTGATAGCATTTATCTGTGTGCGTGTGTGTGTGTGTGTGTGTGTGTGTGTGTGTGTGTGTGTGTGTGTGTGTGTTATTAAAAGTATCAAAGTACTAAACTATCGTAATTAAATCTTAGTTTCAACTAAAGATAAGATTGAATTAAGCTTAAAATGTGATTAGTTGGTTAAATAAATAAAAAAATAATTGATCTGACATTTGATCTAAGTTAATCAGATCAGTTCATCATCATGCCACACCGTCTGCTCTGAAACACTAACTCAAAAAGAAGCAAAATACACAAACACATTTGGGATAATCAAGTCTGTGGGGAAATAATTATTATTAAATTTCTGCTCAGCTTCTTTCGTCTTACACATTTTAGCCACTACATTTCCTTTGAGTTGAAAAGATAATTTTTGTGCTGAATCAGCCATTTGGGAAAGCACCAGGTTTTCCATCTCTATTAAATGAGTGGAGAATAAAGACCTGAGGTGCATCTGGAGATCAGACGCATCGACCTGCTGAGTCAGGCAGATGACGCTCGGAGACGAGCTGAACTCTTTAGTGCGCCACGAGGATCAATGAAGCAGATCTTGAGATTCAGGACAACAAAGCAAGATGTTTCAGCTTCATCTTATAATCAACATTTCATTCGGATTAGACTCCGCTCAGAGGAACATGTTGACAACGTGTAGGAACTAAACAAAAATACACAAAAAAAATCACAAACCACAACCAGGACAGTCTGATTGGTCTCGATTAAATTTCAAATTACAGATAAATGAGACTGTTTATTATTTCCTTTGAATGGAAAATCTAATTTAACAAAAAATTCGATCTATTCTCAAAATAAGCCCCAGTGAAGATGAAGAGAGTGAGACGTGAGGGCCGTGTGTCTGTGAATATGACTCAATTTCACGAATGATGAACAAGGTCATAATGACTGATTTCATACATATTGATGTTGTAATGATAATGAGGATCTTGGTTAGCATGCGTTTCTTTTTTAGTTTTGGACAAAACGTATTTATGTGAATATAAGCACCTCTTTTTTTCTATTTTAGACACACAAAAACTTGGGGGGTGCTTTTATGCGCATATTACAACTAAACAAAGAACATGCAGCGGTGCAATTCTGCAATGTGTTCTCTATTCTTTCTTTAAATAATGGTTCTGGAATAAGACATCAAATATGCTTTTATTGGCTCAATAACAGAAATAAAGAAACACTTGGCAGTGGCTAAGTAAAGTGTTAGAATTAAAAACAAACTAAATAGTGTACAATAATATTGGAACAGACAAAAAAAACAAAGCAAATAGCAGGCGCCGATCCGTGCTAACGGCTATAAACTGAGCTTAGAGGCAGGCGAAGCGTCAGAACAAGAAGACAACAGTCGAAAACAGGCAAGGAGTCAAAACCAGGGAACAAACACAATCAAAACGCTCAGTCTGCGCAGGGCAAAACATTACTTCACAATGATAATGCAATGCTCGTGTGGGTCTGATAAAGACATCTGCTGCAGTGTGCTGACTAGAGTGCAAAGGCTCATGGGTGGTGACCCACTGAGGTTTCTGGGAGGTGGAGTTCCGATCACTAAAATTGATTTTTCTTATTTATTGTTCAAGTAAAGTGACATTGAAGTAATGTCAAAAGGTAGATTTGTTTGAAATGGGCATTTTAGGACCGATTTAGCCAGAAATTATTTGGAAATTTGTGCCAGAAAATTCCAGTGGGTGCTTATTTTCACGTAAGTACGGTTATGTACATTTGAGGGTTTTTTATGTGACGTAGTGCTCATTTTAAGGATTCATAAATATATAATGAAATTATAATGGATCATTTTAGAACTGATGAGGTCTGCTAGTGATTTCTCATTATGCCAGATTCATTTTTTATATATATAATCAGGGGTGTAAGGTACTTGAGTAAATGTACTTCGTTACTTTACTTAAGTTTGTTTTTGGCTACTTTGTACTTGCACAGTATAAAATATATAAGCAACTTTTACTCTCTACTCCACTGCATTTGTGATTGAGTAGTAGTACTTTTCACTCCACTACATTTGAACGGACACTTACTGTTACTTGTTACATTTTGATTGTGCGCGACAAGCCGGAATCGAATTATACCGCGGTTAATTTCTTGGGCGGACGAGGTGAATATCGCCATCTTTAGGCTGCTGAAGGTACTGGAGGCTATTTGTAAATTATAAACCACAAGAACGCGAATTAGGGGCATAAAAATGTGTTTTACAAATGTTATTATATAATATATAACTTTATATAATACATAATTTACTAATCAGATTAATCATTTTATTTTATATCTACTTGCAAATTTAAGTGATTAAGACTGACTTTTTGTTCTTTTTGTTCTACTTTGTTCTACCAGTTTTCAAACATTGAGGTTAAATTCTGTTTCTGTCTTGGAAAACAATAGTTTGTTTTCACATTTCTTTTTTTTTTCGGGCCTATTTTGAGCACGAATAAAAATACTTCTTAATACTTAAGTTCTTTTAAAATGGGATACTTTGCTACTTTGACTCAAGTCTTTTTGAAATCGGTGACTTGTTACTTGTATTGGAGTAATTTTTACAGTAAGTATCTGTACTTTTACTCAAGTATGGCTGTCTGGTACTCTTTACACCCCTGTATATAATGGAACATTTGCTGTAATAGAGATTTTAGCTGAGCTTTTCTTTGGAAATGAAGAACACTACATGTCTGCTGTGCTAGTATATCATAGAAATAACACTAGACACTGCTCATCCATCAGACTGCAGGAAAATGAGATTATTCCCCCTGATTTGTGTACATTTGTGAGCAACTCTGCATATAACAGACTGGATATAATGGACTAGTTCACTGAAAAAAAAAGCTGAATATTGCTAATGATGATGATGAGATTCAACAGCTCCACGTCTACGTCTCACGAAAGACAAAGTGGCCTGCTTCAATCACGACGCAGCAGGATGTTCCACACGCTGGATACTGGATCAAAAACAGGAAGCACTGGACCGCCTTGATTGTCCTCGCTAGAAAGACTTGGTATGGGCGTTTCATCAGTCTTATACCAGTGAGCAATAAACTCAGTCTAAGCATGATAAATCACCCATGGCAGCCATATGCAGCATCACGTGACTCCTGTCGCTGACAGACCGCGCTAACAACCAGGGTGTGTGCGCTGTAAGTGGAAAATGTTGATGCTAATTTGTGCTAATTAAAAAAACAGAACCATTCTGAAAAATGGATGAGTGTGGTTTCCTCCAGGGAAGCTTTCTATAAATGTTGAAGACTCATTGCCAGAATGTAACAGCATTTTAAACAAGAAGAGACAGCAGGCAAAGCTATTTTAAGATGCATCAATGTGCCACCCATTGTAAATACCGAGAGCCACATCAGATTCAACCAGGCTTTAGTAAAACTGAGATGAGCAATTAAACACACACTGACATGTTTGAGGTCATCTACAGCAGGAACTACATGGGAACAAAAGAGCCAACTGTGCTACTGTCTCACTTCGCCAATGCTTTCAGTTTCGCAGTTAGAAACCCTCAAAACGCCCTTGGAGGCTCAGACGTGTCCGCCTTAAAACTCACGCAGAGCTTCAAATAGATGTTTATTTCCTGGTCCACCATCTGTTGGAACACTTTTCAAGTGCGAGAACGTGTCATTTGGGCCCACGCCGTCTTACGTCGCAATAACTCCTTTGAAGAAATGCTGGTGGACAACACACTTACATGTTCCTCTGTTCTAGGAACATTCATCTCGGCGGTTCAACATCCAGGAAGGATTGGCTTCAGTGCTCTCCGAAATAGGGTAACACAGGTGGCGTCTCAGATAAGCACAAACGGACAAGTTGTCAAAGCGTACGGTTGAAATATTTGACCAATCTCAGGGAGTCAGTCAAGCACAAACATCCAGTGGCAGATTGGACGACAGATGATCAATACAACCTACAAAAGAAAAAAAGAGCGAGTGTTTCCTTATGGCCATATGCTGAATGCTCCAGCTGTGTGCGGTTGCCTGGAATAAAACTGTCACCATAGAAGTGACACGGCTCTCGGAAAAGTCGAGCTTTTTCAGGAAGTGCTTGACTCAACATGGCTTGAAATAGCAGATCTGTCTATAATCTTGGGGAGATTAAAAAATATATAATTTTGAACGCTGAAGAAATCCACATCAAAGGTTTCATATTCTGTAATTCATGTTCCTCCGTTTGATCAATAACTAGGAACTTCCGAGGGAATATGGGGAAATAAGCCCTGACAAAGTGATCAAAGACAGGCCTGATAGATGTGGAGGAGAAACCTGGAGAAATCCGGCCTGATAGATGGAGAAACGAGTTCTTGCTCTTTCACATCTCCAGACATTCCACGGAAAAATGTCACATTTCATTTAAGCAAAGGACAAATTGTTTCAAAGGTTTGTGAACTTGAAGCGAAATGTCACAAACAACTCAATATTGTTTGGCACCTTTGTTCTCTAGATTGTTGTATACTGTATCTGTATAGTACTGTTTAGAATCATAAGACACACAGTCTTTCTTGTAAATAAAAATGCACAATTTTTTATCAACTTTGTTACATTTGGATACTTTATGTGGTTTGGTGCACTTTTGTCTTGATTGGCTGAATTCAAACTGTCTTTTAATCACCATTCGAAATCACTTTATTTGTCTTAATAATTTGATTGCATTCATTTTTTTTAAATGTTTATACAAGTGCCATTTAAAATTTAATTTAAAATGCAAGATTAAATTTTTAGTGTAATTAGATTAGAACAGCTCAGTTGTAGTAGTGTGTGACTCATTGTCACTTCAGCTCACAACTTGAAAACCTCTGGACTTTATTACACAAAGCGTATAAAACATTTCTTAAAATCCCAACAAAATGTACCATAACATTTGTTAGAGGAAGATAGACAATGTCGGTGACTGTGAAATAAAAATTTGATATTTGAAAATAATAGAATATTTTAAATAAAAAAAAAAAAAAAGAATAAAAGAATTTTATTAAGAATAAAAATAATTAAAAAAAAAAAAATAAAAAGAATATTTTAAAACATGAAATATGAAAACTCAAATATTTCTATTTTTATTTCAATATTCTGTTTATATTTTAGAATTATTTAAATATTTGAATAATTGACTTGATAATTCCAAAAGGTTCAATGTGAATTTTTAGATTTGATTTTATAATAGCATATTTTCCAAGTAATGAGATTGAAATTAAATAATCAGAATATTTTGGAATAATTTATAATTTTAATTTTATATTTTCAGAATATGAAATATATCCATTATGCTGTTTAAAATATTTTAAATTTTGTGTTGTAGAATATTAAAACTTCTTGACTTCATTGAGGTAAATGAATAGGAATAGTGATAGGCGGAGTGCACAGTATATATTGCTATTATTATTGGATTAGTAATAGGATGTAATGTAACTAAAGTTACATTATTACCAAGTCTCAGTGTTTTAGAGTCTGAAGTGTGTAGTCTAATGATTTGCTATATATTTTTTAGTTGCTTAAATCTTAGTGCTAACTAATGACAACTGTATTGTCATAAATGATTTATAATTATTACATTGTCAAAAAATGAATGCAGAAAACATTGATTGGATTGGATTGGATTGGAAAACTTTATTGTCCACAGATGTGGAAATTTGTCTTTGGTACTCACCACACATTTAGCAACAAACATGCAGAAACAAATACACAAATTCAATGTCGCATCCCTGCTGATCCACATCTCAAATATGTGACAACATGACTTTCAAAGGACAAAAAATTTGTATAAAACAGATTGTCAAAAAAAGTTCATATGTATGGACTTTACTGCTCTGGGCATAAAAGAGTTCTTAAAAGTGTTTTTGTTGGCCATAATTACTCTGTACCTTCTTCCAGATGGCAGTAGATGGTAGAGTCCAGTATGATACTCCTGGCCTTCTTCGTTAGGAGCTCGTCATAGAGGCTACTCAGTGACTTCTGAGGCCGACCAATGATTTTTGAGCTCCTATTAACAATGCGCTGCAGCTTGTTTTTCCTTTGTACACTTAAGGTACCAAACCACATCAAAATATTAAGTTAAGATACTTTCCACCAAGCCTTTGTACGCAACCTCTAAAATAGCTTGGCTGATACCAAAGTTATTCAATTTACGTAATAAAAACAGCCTTTGTGAGCATTTCTTAAAAATGAAGTTAGAGTTTTCCTCAAAAGACAGTTTGGTATCTATATAAGTGCCAAGGTATTTAAAATTGTCCACCCTCTCAACAATCTGATTATTTCAAATCACTGGGAGCAAAGGTGTGCTATCGTGCTGCAGGACAAGTTCTTTAGTTTTGGACACATTAATTTCTAAAAAACTTTCCGAACACCACTTTTGCAGCATTGACAAAAACTTAAAATACACAGATACATCCTTTGTATCATTTTTCTTCAACAGGGCTACAAGCGCCATGTCATCTGCGTATTTAAATAGTTTAAAACATTTGTCATCGACCTGAAAAGCGTTGACCTAGATTTGAAGCAACAAATATAAACAATTATTTAAAAAGCTTAATTGGCCTGAAGGTCAACAGAAGGAGCTTTATGCTCTGGACTAGGCAGCAGAAATATCCAGGTCACTCCTTATTTGCCAGACACTCATTTACCCCTTTGGCAAAATTTGCTTCTGTGGGATTGGTGAAATAATTGCATGGTGTCTTTGTTGTGTGTGTGTGTGTGTGTGAGCGTGCGTGTGTGTGTGTGTGTGTGTGTGTGTGTGTGTGTGCGTGTTTGTGTGCGATTATGTGTGTGTGTGTGTGTGTGTGTGTGTGTGTGTGTGTGTGCGTCACTAAACAACATGCTGAGTGTCAGTGAAGAATGTCCTCTACATTTCTGTGTGAAAAAGAAAAAAATCTGCAGGGATTTAAAAATATGGCATCAATATCCGGGTCGGTGTACCTGAACAATTTCTGTCATTTTGTAGATCCTAATCCAAACTGAAAGAGATATATTGGAACAGTTTTCCCTTCTGACACATATCTTCAATTCTTTTGTCTAGAAAGAGTGTTGAAATAATTTCTCAGGCTTAAATGTAGAACTAGATTTTTTTCTTTTGTTGAGAAAGATATTTGTTTTGGCATGTCATTTCTTCAATTTTTTCTTGCAAATTCTATTGCTTTTATAGTTTAAACATATAATAAAACTTTTTATTGTTTTTTAATATCTCTATTTAGCTTTTAAATTTTAATTTATTGCTCTGTTTTAAGATTTTTTTTAGTGAATGCCTGGAGGTTATGGTTAGATTTAATGCCCCTTTTTATTCTGCCATTCATTTTTGGTAGTTATTTTTTTTTATGTAATTGTGTTTCGGCATCTATTTTTTCAAAGAATTAAAGAAAATGTACAATTACGCAATTTACCCCAAAAAATATATATAATAAAAAAAATATTCCCATTAATATACTTTTTTGTAATAATTAAACTTTTTGATTCCTGCACTGCATTTTTTTAATGTGGTTTTTTTACCTAAAAGTTTAATAATGAGGACATAGGGCCAATTTCAATGTTACTCAATGTCCAGTCTCATTTTGCACAGTGTAAACAAAGCTTAACATTAATCGAAGATTAAATCATAATCGAAAGCCGTGCAACTCAGCACAGAACAAAATAACATGCTTGTGTTCTGAGATCATGAGCCGACACTGGAAGATGAATCAGCGGGGGTCAGTTCATTAACAAAACCCTTTCTACACTGACCACTTTAAAAAACAGGCGTTTGGAGTAAATACGGTGCGTAATCATGCTCTGGCTCTCACGGCTGACTAGCTCCTTTTTGAACTGTTTCTCATGAGAGGTGAGGGGTGAGCTCAGGCCAGGCTGGATAAGGAGCTTAGTGGCAGTGTTTTGGCTGGCTTCCGCTGCAGAAATCAAACTCCTTTAAGGGGCTCCAGTGCCCTAGAAAAAGAAGCAGGACTAGTGGGAGTGAAAGCCTGTGCAACTGTGCGAACACAAGGAAGCACATTAGCCCTTACATCTCGCTTTTGTTACAGCACATTTAGCAAAGCAGAAGCATTATGGAAAAAAGTGCTGTGGGACAGGGAAAGTGATGCACAAATGGCAACAATAGGCATTTGCGCTGAAGGTGTTCTCTGCGTGGGGGACTTCAGGAATCACTAGTCTGAAGATTGACACGGTGGTGTGTTATATATAGAGCGCTTCTCTGCTCTGCCTTGTGAGTGATGAGCGATTCTCCTGCCGAAGCTGAGTGGACAGCGCTTTCTGGTCTGTCGGTGGCCATGTGCCTTCACTGAGAACCATCTAACCAACTTCTTTTTCTGTTTCTAGGCCATGCTAGAGCCAGGCCTAAAGAAAGGCGTCCTAATCACAATTTTTCGGTTCCCGAGCCAATCAGAGTGATTATTTTATGATACATGTGCTTTTATATTCAACTACATACTACCAATATACATACACACATTACATTACATTACATTACATAAGTACATACACTGTACATCGCACAATCAGTATGTGAAACAAATATAAGGATACAAGTTAACTGAACAGCAGAGAATGGGATTGGTTCAGATTGAGCCAATCAAGAGGCTTTAGTTGCTATATAAAATTACTAGAGAGCGAAGTTACAGTGTGAGTTTAAAAATCTGTGTTAATTTAAATATTGTTTACATAGTTTCTTTTGTTTGCATCTTTATTGTGTTTTCTTTGCATCAGTAATGTGAAAACTACTTTCAAAGTGATTTTTTTTTTCTCCAGTTCTTAAAAAAATAGACCAAAAGACCAAATTTAAACTTTCAGAAAGTCTCTGACGCCTGTTAATATATTTCAGAGTTAAATAGGAAAAAAAGAGCGACAGAAATAACAAATGTATGAGGGAAAAGGGGTAGGAGTTGCAGACAGACTCTCACTGTCATCACAGGCCATATCTTGTCCTGATGTGCTGATGATATTTAAAAAGTGATAAAGTATGAAAGGTCTTAATCTGGGCATGTTTTTTGTTTCACAGTGCTCTCCGAACTGAAGACGGCCACAGATATCCATCTGTCTGCCATCTGCGTAAGCGTGAAATATCTCACGTCACGTCAATTATGCGTACGGGGAACATCAGTTATGGTGGGAGCGTTGGGTTGCACTTGAGCTCTAAGCGTCTGTCATGAAAAGCCCAAAAAAAAGTCCAGTTCATCCTTTAGACTGTTGTTTTTTATTTAATGCGATGACATTCTTTGACATCAAACACACACGCTCACGCACACACACACACACACACAATTTTTAGTGAACGTTTTAATACGTACAGAAAAGATAATTAATCACTTTAAACTGCAATAGACTAGTTGTCATTTCAAAGTATTATCATTTTAATCATTATTATCTAAATTTGATCAAATTAGAAATGAATGGAAACGGAATGAGTGTCAACCATTCATAACACTGTGCTTCATTGGCGAGGCGCAGTGACCGTGTGTAAAGCTCAAGTTCAAGTTCGGAGTATTTGTAAGGCGCTTTTCACAGTTTTAACTGTTCCCAGATCTCAAAGCTGACGTGAACACTGAAAAACATTTCACTTAGTATCTTTGTGAGACTTTGACAGATATGATTTACCTTATACTATACATAAAGGAGATAATGTAATGTTGAAGCTAGATTTTCGAACATAAGGGTTCATATTAAGGTCATTATTTCATAACATGTATTTGAGAAGAATCTATTTTGTTACACGTTTTTACAGATTTATCAACCTCTGAGAAGCCTTTGTGATTTAGTGTCTTGAGGCTGCACAGATTGCACAGAAGCTTTGTAATAAAATGCATTATTTTTCAATGTAATTACAACAATTTAATAGAAGTTCTGTAATTTAAATAGTTCTATAATGCTATTCTTTTCCTCGCATTACTTTTACTTTTATACTTAAAAGTAGTTTGAGCAGTATTAGTAACGCTACTTTTACTTTAGTAGAATATTGGGCAATTTACTTTTACTTTCACAGAAGTACTTTTTAATTCTAATATCTATACTTCTTACAAAGTAACGAAAGTGACTACTTTTGACAGCCTCCTTTTATGATGAGCAGAAATTGTAATATGGCATATCTGATTATAGCAGAAATTATATTCTAAAAAAATTCTGAAATTAATGTCTATGTAAATATAGATGTAAGCAGTAATGCTTGTGTTTGAGTCTTTGTTTTCGGTTTTATATCCGTAGCAATGGAATAGTAGCAGAGTCTTAGTGATGGGATATTTCTGACGTACATCAAATGTTGTTATAGTAATTTTCAAAAGGCCATCTATATATGTATTACAAATCAGACCCAAATATTAAATTATTCAGGCTTTTTAAATTGAGCTACACTTTTCTGTTGGCTGATGCAAGTGCACACAATCTAAACATCATTTTACATTTTCTGAATCCCCTGCAGAAGTTTTATCTGTGCTTAAATAAGAAATAAATGCTGGTTTAAGCTTTCCTAAACTGCGAAAATAGAGACTTAACGGGGGATTTGTGCTGTTGATTCAATATCCTGACTTAATCAGAAAGATGTTCTTATAGCCTGAATGATTTGCCTGTATTCTAAAAAGATTGGTGTTCCTTGTATTTTACTGCAACGATTAAGATTTAACAGTTAACACAAGATAATTTCTCAAAAATTAGCTTAATTAAACACAGATAACTGAGGTAGGTAGAGCAATTCTCTCTTAAAACGAATTATTCCTTCCCGATCCTGAAGATTCTCCAGCTACAAGAAGACATTCAGTCAATATCACATAAATGTGCTTTTATTCTTCACACACTGAATGTGGAACACTAAGGAAAATCATTGAATCAAGTCAACAAATCTCTGGTGAATTCACTTCACTCAGTCAAACCTTTCGTTTGAAAAGCTTTGTTCAAGCTCTTAAGATTCAGAAGGGATAATGTTGTTTGTAGATGGTTTGTGTATGGTGCGCTTTTACACGGGAGCCATCAGTCCACATCCATTATTAATAAATAGAAAATGAAGCACAATGGTTATTGTTCATCATCCTATTAGAAAAATGTGGAAATTGAGTGTAAAACCAATATTGCTTCAGTCATGCCCTGTGTTTACCGTGTCACTGAGCGAAGTTTAGTTCTTTTCCACTGTTGCCATCGGCTTGTTCACTGGACACGGTTTTTAAACGATTAGAGTGTGATTAAACCTGTAAGTTAATAATGTATGAGAGATTTGGAATATAGAATAAGAGGAAAACTGATCACTTTTTTTTGTGTTTCGTTTATAATAAGGCCTGCTTTTTGTACAAAATGAACAGTGTCTATACTTTTTAAGTCTTTTTGTTTTTTAGATCGTTTTGTCCTTTTTCTGTGTTTTACTTGTGTTTTTGTGATTATGTGCTAATGTTTATTTACTTTTTTTATTGTACTTTGGCAAAATACTGCGGGTTGATATTGAATTCTTATCATCCAGTAATTTTCTTAACCACTTTTTCATTTCTGGGTCATGGGGGGCTAGAGTAAATCCTTGTACATGTTGTATTGTTATTTTGCCAGACAATTTGTGGTTTTGTATTGTTGACTTATACAGATTCCATCAGTTTTTCAAAGCGGTTTGACAAAATGATCAATTCATAGCTCTTTTAGGACATTTCCAACTGTGAAAATCATTTCATAAACCCAATAAAAGTGAATTAAAATGAACAACCTTAATATATTACGGAAAACAAAAGTTTGTTCTGCCACCATGTGACAACAAGATGTAGCTGAAGTGCCTTTAAATGTGTTCCATAGCCTGGTCAACCCTGATACAGCATTTAGACTCGTATTAAAATAATTGCACACTAAATAATAAAGCTGCATATAGTTAGCAGAAATATAGAAGCTCATGCTAATGGATTCTGACAAATACCAATCTCTGGAGATTTCTTGGCATGCTGTCAACTGCAACAGGAACTTCATGAAGCTTTCCACCATTTGCCATATTATATATTGTGGTTACAATTTTTATATTTTCGAGGTCATGAAGCCACCTTCAAGTGCACAGACATCTTCATGATCTGCAGACAGAAGGGAAACAAAGAATCACATTGAGAATGGAGCTCTGGGTCATTAAAGGAATACTATAGTTTAACCCGTGGTGTTTCCCACGCACGACCACCAGTATGCTAACGCCGTTATAGTTGCGTGTCGTGTCAGGCCTGTGTTCAGCAGATGAGCGGAAACGTCATCCCTCATAAACCTCATCAATCTTTATGGAGAAGGACACAGTCTCTGCCATATTCTCTTTGTAGCAGCCGTCTCTGCGAACAGAAGACCGAGCCAGTGCTGCTCTGTCTGAAATGGTAATGAGGCCTCATTAGAAGCGACATCCATGTGTGGATTTGACTAAATTTATGGTAATATATTCATCAAAAAAAAACAGAGAGGGGAAAAAAACTGTCCTAAAGTATGGATTTGAGAACGATATGGTTAGAAAAGGAAAGCAAAACGATCAATTCTATCTCATGTGTTAATAAAGCGGCGGAGGTGATGGCGGGGAAGAGAATCAGCTTTTGTTTGAGGAAGCTGAGAGGATTGTCTTGTTGAAGACGACTTAAAAAAGACAAAACTGGTACTGAGGAACAACATCCTATAGAAGTTGCACAATGCTCCAGGGGGATCAAGATGATGTGAGGGAATTGTTATTTTTCCATTATGAAGACAAAACCCAAAAGACAGTTAGTTAGGAAGACAAAACTTTTGTAATACTGCATCCATTTTTTCCTGATATAACTTAATAGCAAGATGGTTCCGTTTGACACTCGAGGTGTGAGTTCGAGGCCGGCCGGGGCTATTCTGTGTGGAGGTTGCATTTTCTCCCCGTGCTTGCGTGGGTTTCCTCCGGTTTCCCCCACAGTCCAAAAAACATGCGTTTCAGGCTAATTGGAATTGGAAAATTGACCACATAGGTGTGTGTGAATGTGTTTGTCTGTGTGTCCCGCTCTGCGAATTCTTGGCCACCAATCCAGAGTGTGTATCCTTCTCTGGATTGGTGGCCAACCATTCGCAGAGCGGGACACACAATTGCAGAGATAGGCGTCAGCTTCCCGCGACCCTGTAAAGGATGAATGCCAGATATCGGACTATGAGAACAAAGACTAGCAGCGTCTTTCACATATTTTTGCTTATAAAATCCCATATATGTGCTGGTCATCTTCACTAAGAAGTTTCCAGTTGACCCAGTATGCGGCTGAGAACAAACCCTGCGGCTAAGAACAAACTGCAAATCTGCAAATCTGAAGGTTGGAGTAGATGGTTGGCATCCAGGGCATGTGAATGTAGAGTGGTCTTTCATGTGAAAGCCCAATTACAGTGTTCCAATTTAATCATCTGTTCAGTATAACAACCAAACACAAAAAGAGCTATCGAGATAGTATACCAAGTCAAGAATACTAAGCTTGGCGGTTAGGGGCACACAGGATGCTGATCACACCAGAGTGCCTCAAGCTCCTTTACCCTTGGTCAGATCTGAACTACCTACGGGTTGGATTGTCCTCAGGGTAGTTGACCTGCCATATTGACGTGTCCACCGAAGCATCTAATATGGGATGTGGAGCCAGCTGCAACAACCATGTTGTAGCCAAATGTTTCATAGTCTTTAATGTCAGAAGTCTAAAATGATTGTGGAGCTGTCTGCAACAGAACCAAGTAAACTGTCTCTTACACAACACAGTGAGTTTAATATCACTTTTAAATCATATTCCACTTAACGTGAGTGAACTGACAGATTAAATCAAAATTACATAAATGAGTTTACACTAAATGACATCACAAAGAATTTCGCAAATGTATAAAGAATACGTTTTAAATATACCTGTAATGACCGAGAGCACAAACGGGACCAAGGACTCCATCCCTCACATTCCTCGCGCCATATAATGAAAACAAAGAGAGACACGTGGCAAGGCCTGATTGTGATATTTAATGAGACTATGTTTTCAATGATTTCCCTGCTCCTGGTTTTGATCTATGCCCATATACCCGTTCTACGACATTGTCTCTGCCCATTGTCATTGACCTGCTGCCTGTATTCTGACTATGCCTTTTGCTTAAGGACATTACAATAAACACTCCTCATTCATACTACATTTAGGGATTAACCATCTTGCCATTAATGATAATACCAATATACAACAAAATAATCAATCTATCAATCTTTTTTTTGGTTTTCATTCCATCCCAGTCCAATCAATGGTAATGGTCTTATAAGAAAAGCCTCAAAAAATGATTGACAGAAGTTCTTTGTGATTGTGTTTTTTTCTGGCATGAAACCCCGATGAGTGATATGACTGTGTGGCGATAAAAGCATCAGGCAGGGCTGGTGGGCCGTTCTGTACCTTCCCCAACCCATTAACTCACACTGAGCTTTAACTGCAAAGCCTAATGGAGATGTGAACCCAAACGCCCAGCATGCCAATTTCACTGTGGCGCAACATCTGTGCCACCAGCCCGCCGGAAATGCCGCTCTTCAATAGTGGCTTCATGCCGAGTCTTATCACGCAGCAGCACCTTTCAACCAAGCTGCGGCAGCGTTCAGACCTGGATTGGAATTTTCCACAATCTCTTCCAAGGAAGTATCTTATGATTAAAAATGATTGATTTTTATAATCTCCATGTACCATCAAGTCCCGGAGAAGATCATTAAGAACTTCCAGCATTACCGATTCCACCAACATTGGGTGAAGCTGTCAATA
This sequence comes from Paedocypris micromegethes, assembly GCA_028031935.1. Classification (NCBI taxonomy): domain Eukaryota; kingdom Metazoa; phylum Chordata; class Actinopteri; order Cypriniformes; genus Paedocypris; species Paedocypris micromegethes. The sequence continues at coordinate 31,382,792 of CM051493.1, forward strand.
CAGACAAGAAAAGCAGCATCGATTCATCAAATATTCATGACCGGTTCTCAGTGCAGGTTGTGCGAGTATTTCTTTGAAGAAAGAGAAGCCAGCATGAAGTCGAGAGAAAGCCGACGCTGTAATAGTAGACGTGAGAGAAGTAAATATGTTTTCAGTGTAAACACGAATGGCTTCGCAGTGCTTAAGCAAACACGGCCTTCAGCTTTTGCAGCAATGGTGAAAGAAACATAATGAAGTCCGTGTCAGAAAAGGCAGAGTGGGAGTTTGGCTGAAGCCACTGAACAAGAATGATAATTAAAGTCGCTGTCAGTTTTCCTCCAGCACTTTCTGGCTTGGAACCAGTGGTAAAAACAAGCAGCCTTGACTAATTCTGATAACCTCTGACAGCTAATTATGAAATAAATTTCAAATTCAGTGACTTCTGTCAAGATGTGTGGATTTTTGTGCTAAATACCGGATCAGCGCAGACCGCTATGCTAGCTAGAAAAAAAATTAGGAATTCAAAAAGAGTTTACTTATGTTGTTTTGAATCATTCAGTTAAGCTGTAGTCAATCAGATATAAATATATCCAATATATATTGTATACATTGTTAACCATACACGTGTACAATCCTATTGTTTTAAATTTAAACAATGCATTTTACTGCATATCGTACTATATTTATTCATGTTGTATTTTTGTACGTTTTTGTATGTCTGTGTGTGTGTGTGTGTGTGTGTGTGTGTGTGTGTGTGTGTGTGTGTGTGTGAAAAAGCAAGAAAAAACTATTTCTTGAATAAATGAACGTTGGAATTTCTTCCTGGTACCAGTTATTTCTGCCGAAGGTAACAGAACTTTTGGTAGTGTTAAGATGGACAGATTGACAGCTGAAGTCAGGACAGAGCGGTGATCATCACAGAAGCATCAAACCCTTCCAGCTCCCCGTGAGCTTTCGCTGTCCCAGCTTGATGCCACCCTGCACAAACGGCTTCCTTCCCTCTGGCCCGTTGCTCATTAAAACTAACTCCTGTCATGCCGTGTCACTGCATCCACCGGTCCAAAAACTCACTGGACACCAAGAATGTAAAAAAGTAGTTGTCAAATGCAGGGTGTGTTGAATAAGAGTGGAGAAAAAACAGATGGATCCTGTAGAATCTTGTAATTTGGTCTCGTCCAAAGCTCCACTTAATTTATTATACTTGACTACTAATCTGGAATCAATCAACCAATTAAATTCACCAAATCAGATCAAATACGAATCAATGTTTAAATGACCAAACATCCATTACTTTAAACCGCAAAACAAAACTATAGATTATAGATAAAAGAGAAGTATTTTTTTTTATTTTTAAATAGACATACCAGAATTAAAATGGCTTAGTTTCTAATGGGTATCAAAAAATCATGGACTATCATGGAGCTTGGTGTCGTTTGGAAACGTGACAATTTGTAGTTTTCAGTAAAAATAAATATGTTTTAGTAAACAGACATGACTTTTATTTTTCAGGCCAAATAGTTTTTTTGTATGCTGCCATAATAAGAATCAGAATAAGTGGAGTTTAAACCTCACCCTGGCCTGAATCACATGATATATTCTTCAAAAACACATTGTAGTGAGGTGAAGCTGATATAGCACATGACCACAAAAAACACCTGATGCGTGTAGTAGTCCATGGCATGAACCTGCTTCCTGCTCCCAATTTATGGGAATTTATTCGGCTTTGTGTGTTTCTGCCTCTTGGCTACAAGAAGCTTTTAAAAACTATGGCTCATCAAGATGCTTTGGGCAAGAAAGAGAGGTCCTGGGATGAGAAGGTGGAAGATTTGTTGAGTTCGACTGGCTTATATTTGTTACACACATTGGAGTTCTCTGGAAGAGCTGACCACACTCTGCAGGAATGGAGTTAGATACTTTGCTATCTCTGCTGATGTCAGTGGGCAACATTGCGCATACTGACGTAGGAAAGTGTTCCCTACATTGTCAGTTTTTGACAGAATGTCAAATGGATCAGAAACGTCTTGGTTACTTCCGTAACCTTGGTTCCTTGGGGGCAGGGAGCGAAACGTTCTTTACCCTAGCAACATCTGGATGCAAAATATAATTCCCAAAACACATCAAGGGATTAACAATCCTCTGTTGTGCAAGCACAGAGCTCTCTGACTGTTGTTACTTATAAACCTTCCACTCATTAAAGCCTGGTTTTCTTATCAGCAAGCTACCCAACCACAGCATTCTAACCTCCACTGATGATCTAGTGAACTTCTACAATGTCAACCTACAGCTTTTGGACAACACAAGCCCCCCTTTACAGGGTCTGTTATATTCCCCTCTGTGTATGCTGTATGTTGCCTGTGTACGGAGTATGCTGCCTATAACGTCTTTAAAAACCATTTTGTTATTATAATTTTTTTTTTTCATTTTGTTATTTTAAATGAATGGTTCTACTATTTAGTGAGAAATCAATGGAACTGCTGCAAAAACATTATGTTTCACTTTTATTGATCTTGTCACACACACGCACACACACACACACACACACACACACACACGCACGCACGCACGCACGCACGCACACACAGTGAAGTGAACACGCACAAACCTGGAGCAGTGGCCAGCATTAAGACATGGCGTCCGGGGAGCATGTTGGGGTCAGTGTCTTGCTCAAGGACACTCAGTTGAACCCAACGGACAGGGTTTCAATCTTTCATCTCATGCACTCTAAAAAAGTCATTGAATTTTTTACTTTAAAATGGTAAATATTCATGGCCAGTGCTATCTTTCTCCTCTCACTATTCCGTGTGAATTCCATACAAATTCTGGCCATGTCCTGTAAAAGATCTACCATCACTCTTCCAATTGCACAAGATATGCATCCGTTATCATATACTTATAAACATCTAAGACTTTGATGTGCAACCTGAAGTTGATTGGTAAAATCATTTCACTTCGCTTTCTCTCACTTCATTACCATCATTAACTCCTCTTCCAACTTAACTTGTGTACCACCCACTCTTAAAACAGCAACATTGGCGTAAAATACAGATGTATGCTCTTCTCCTTCTGGACTTCAACAATGTTACTATTTTATGGCTTAACAAAATCCTCCATAAACTTCAGCTGGCTTAGGACTCAGCTGCCCTTCTTCTCGATGCAGTGATCTTATTCTCCACATGCATTGACAAAAAAATATCATCTTACCTTCAAGGCTCTTATCAGCGTAGCTCCTACCTTTCCAACCATTTTAACTCACCATGGGATTCAGAGCCTTTGTCTGAAATATTCATTGGCTTTGGCCTGCCACTAATTTTTCATACAATAACCTTCAATTGAACTTTTAAAGCACAACTAAATCGTCATCTATTCACCCTGGTCACCTTATCTTAAACCTATTTTTACACAACTGTATATGAACTTTGTGACGGCTCAAGATTAGTCTGTTGGTGCCCTTAATAAATGCATATACAGTGGTATGAAAAACAATTTGCCCCCTTCCTGACTTTTTATTCTTTAGCATGTTTGTCACACAAAATGTTACTGATCATCAAACACATTTTAATATTAGTCAAAGATAACACAAGTAAACACAAAAAGCAGTTTTTAAATGAATGGTTCTACTATTTAGTGAGAAAAAAATCCAAACCCACATAGCCCTGTGTGAAAAAGTGATTGCCCCTGCACCTAAAAACAGGTTGGGCCACCCTTAGCAGCAATAACTGCAATCAAACGTTTGCGATAACTTGCAACAAGTCTTTTACAGCGCTCTGGAGGAATGTTGGCCCTCTCATCTTTGCAGAATTGTTGTAATCCAGCTTTATTTTAGTTTTCTCATAGCATGAACTGCCTTCTTAAGGGCATGCCACAGCATCTCAATGGGACTCAGGTCAGGACTTTGACTAGGCCACTCCAAAGTCTTAATTTTGTTTTTTTTTCAGCCATTCAGAGGTGGATTTGCTGGTGTGTTTTGGGTCATTGTCCTGCTGCAGCACCCAAGATCGCTTTAACTTGAGTTGACGAACAGATGGCCGGGCATTCTCCTTCAGGATTTTTTGGTAGACATTAGAATTCATGCTTCCATCTATCACAGCAAACCTTCCAGGTCCTGAAGCTGCAAAACAACCCTAGACCATCACACTACCACCACCATATTTTACTGTTGGTATGATGTTCTTTTTATGAAATGCTGTAATGCATTACGCCAGATGTAACGGGACACGCACCTTCCAAAAAGTTCAACTTTTGTCTCGTCCGTCCACAAGATATTTTCCAAAAAGTCTTGGCAGTCATCGAGATGTTTTTTAACAAAATTAAGACGAGCCTTAATGTTCTTTTTGCTTAATAGTGGTTTGCTTCTTGGAACTCTGCCATGCAGGCCGTTTTTGGCCGTTCTTATGGTGGAGTTGTGAACACTGACCTTAATTGAGGTAAGTGAGGCCTGTAGTTTTTTGGATGTTGCCCTGGGATCTTTTGTGACCTCTCGGATGAGTTGTCTCTGCGCTCTTAGGGTAATTTTGGGCGGCCGGCCACTCCTGGGAGAGTTCATCACGGTTCCATGTTTTTGCCATTTGTGGATAATGCCTCTCACTGTGGTTCGCTGGAGTCCCAAAGCTTTAGAAATGGCTTTATAACCTGATGGATTTATAACCTGATGAAGTTTTTTCTGGTTCATCTCAATTACTTTTGTTCTCGTTTCTTCCTGAATTTCTTTGGAACTTGGCATGATGTCTAGCTTTTGGTCTAGTTCTCTGTGTCAGGTAGCTTCTGTTTAAGTGATTTATTTATTGAAACAGGTGTGGCAGTAATCAGGCCTGGGGTGGCTACAGAAATTGAACTCAGGTGTGATAAACCACAGTTAAGTTATTTTTTAACCAGGGGGGTAATCAATTTTTCACACAGGGCTGGGTTTGGTGGGTTTGGATTTTTTTCTCACTAAATAATAGAACCATTCGTTTAAAAACTGCATTTTGTGTTTACTTGTGTTTTCTTTGACTAATATTAAAATGTGTTCGATGATCAGTAACATTTTGTGTGACAAACATGCATAAGAATAAAAAGTCAGGAAGGGGGCAAATTACATACACACCACTGTATATGTATATATCAGATTTACAAAGCTAAGTTAGACACTTAAATTATTCAATAACTATAGCTTTGCTAGCCAACTAGCACAAGTGTTGTTAAGAAAACCATGTCAACGGAACAATACATTTAACGATGGTAAAGGTTTATAGGCTTTGTCTGGTAAGCTTTAGACAATGTAGAAATAAATAAATTAAATAGAAGCCAGATAAGTGAAACCCAATTATTGCTGCTTTTCTGAATTCACTCTGACAAGTTTTGGCCTAGACTATGTGCAAGCTAATTAAAAGTTCAGTAGCGGTTAGACCAGAGCGGATTCCCTTCCAACAAACACACAATAAATGAAACACGAGCAGCGCTTCTCAATGATGCACATCATCAAAGGCTGTTTGCGATCTAGTCACATTGGTTCACAAACATATCAGCTGATATGATCAGTTGCATGGCTCTTTTCATCTGTAAGAAAGACCTCACTTTATTACAAACTATGACTGACTGTTTGTAGCTCCAAAATGAATAATCGTTCAAAGGCTGAGATGGTCAGATTTAGAGTCCATCAGTCAGAGTAACTGCCTTTATTTTTCAATCATGCTGTCAATTCACAGACCAGTAGCGTTTTCTAAATTAGCAATGAGCTTCCAGTTGTATAAAATGACATAGAATAACATATGTTCTAGTCATGTAAAATATTGCCTTTGTGACCCCATGTAAAATAAAATGATAACTATTTAGCTTTTTTTTAAACTACAGTACAAAATTACGTAATCAGAAAAATAAATAAAGTGGGGTGATTGGCAATATGACCACTAGAAACCTTATTAAAATTGTGCTCTGCATTTAACCAACCACAAAACAGGAGCAGTAGGCAGTTTTAGGCCTCGGGGCGTGTGTGGTGTCTTGCTCAAGGACACTAAGTTGCAGAACCAGCTGTAGGGGGATACGAACTTGCAACCTCTTAGACACATAGTGGCAATGAAACGTGCCGGGCATCCGGGCATCACCATCACACACGCTCATGGGCAATTTGTTCATGCTCAAATTATCCTGAAGGACTTTGGTCTGTGAGAGGAAACTGGAGAGCCAGAGGAAACCCACACGTGAGCTCAACTCTTTATCCAACCTAAATTCCTGCATTTAGAATACACATCAATAAAAATTGTTTTTTTTTTCCTAAATAGAATGTCAATGAATAGTAAATGAAATGGTAGTCTTTGCACAAATAATGTTGGCTTAAAAGAGCAAATATGTGTTTATCCTGGCAAACACCACTGCTCGACTGACTCTGTGCCAACCGACCTGCCAATACACGTTACTGTGGAATAATAAAGCTTTAATGCCCCACCTCTGATCAGCATGATCAATGACTGGCCTCCAGCATCCTCACAGCATCATCTCTGAATCAAAGATTATCTTCTCAACAAAAATAAAACTCAGGCTGTTTCCACCCTGCCAGAAGCTTTCGTTTCCCCAGCCGGCCCTCTCTCATTATAGAGGTAAACACATTTTTGCTTCAAATGCACAGCTCACAATGAGCCGCTTCTAATTTATGCAAGTGATTAAGTCAAATTTATATGCAAACCTTCATGTATCTTATATGAGATGCTAATTGAGTGGATGCTTAGCAGATTAAATGCCCAGCAAGGCGCCACAGTCCCATGGCGCTTGCGATAATGGATTAAGATAAACCGCATGGATAAAATCTCACTTTCTAGTTCTCACGTCCTCAGAGACTCTTATGTTCTGCTTTATACATGTTTCACTATGACAGATTTTCACCCACGAAACTTATTTAATATCAACTGGTCAGTTTTAGTTATTGAAATGAGAACAAATTACAAGGCAATGATAATGCATCATTTATACTTGGATTTTACTATACTAGCTTTTAATTGCTACGGCGGTCACTGTCCACTGTTTAGTTAAGTTAATTGAAATGTTAATAATGTTCATTCTGGCTTTTTCATGACCAAAAAAAACCCAAGTCCTTTGACATCTGTCTTTTGCTTTTATTTTTTCATTTTGTTTTACGAACATCTTGTGAAAAATAAAAAAAACACGATGTATAGTTTGGTATTTCACAAATCGGAAATGTATGTTAAACATTGGAGGCAGTCCCAACGTGTTTTCTAGAATGTTCCAGCTTCCGTCTGGCTGGTCTGAGGGTCTCAATTGGTCTAGCAGACACCACTTGAATTTAACTCAAGGCTCCTGGAACGTCCTTCCTTGCATTTTGCATAATTCAAGGCCCAAATCCAAGAACAAAATTCATTTCTCAACATCAAACAGATGTTATATTGGCAGAGGAATTAGGGTCAGGGGATGGTTGTGCTTTTTGTAGTCATCATGCATATCTCTGACAATTCATTTGCAGGATGCTCCTCTCCTTCCCCGTCGAGCATGTCTGGAGATCAGAGGTTGAAGTCTGTGAAAATGTATGGAGTTTGATAACTCTTCTCTCCCTGAGGTCTTTAACTGTACCCATTTGGAGAAATGGAACCACTACGATTATTTTACCATTTTTTGGTAAAATTCACCAAGATGAATGTGTCCACCACGCTCGGCTGAATTTGACTGATCTGGAATCAATACTATGCACCCATATTTACGCAAATATAAGAACCTCCTTTTTTCAAATTGTAGACCATACATAATTCACCTGTGTGTTCTATGTTCAGTTTGCAAAGTTTCTAAAATTTCTGTTATGGTTTGTTTCCGCTTTAGGATCGTGATTGTTGGATGGCGTCACGGTTACGTCTGTTGTTGTGAGCCGGAAGTGTTTGCGGATTCTCGTTACATCTAACAAATGTTTTATTTAATTATGTTTTTTGGAGTGTTTATTTTGTGCCTGAATAATCAGGGGGTGCTTATATTTGCGTAAATACTGTAGTATTGATTAAAGTTAAAATGTTTTAACTTTATATTTATGTAAAATGTGTAGTTAAAATGAACGAATCACTTTCGAGTCATTTGTTGAAAGACGCAATACTACATCGTCGCTGTTGCTTTTAAGGGCGCATGTGACTTTTCTTAGAACATTCTTCTGTGCCTACTAAAAGTTATGGTTGCTTAATTTTCTTTCATTCATCACCACACAGACCCAAGATTATTGACAAATAGCAGGTTTTATGTTCACCAAATGTTTTTAATTCCTAATGTAATTAATCATGACACTTTCATCTTACATATGAATAGCACATCTCATCTTATGTTGACCATCACATGGCTTGGCTGCTTAATCAAGCAAATGAGTTATTAGGAGGGATAAGAAAATGATCTTGACAAATAATCCAGATTTTGACAATTGAAAGTCAAGATAATAGTTTAATGTACCTTCACTTGTGTACTGTGATTCATAAAGTCTATAAAAAATAAGATTCACAAAGATTCACAAAAAAATGGCAGATTTAACGGCTGTGGCTTCGTCTCAACACCCTAGTTGTCCGTCATTGCAATCACCAATCCCCTGATCACCTGTTTCAGCTAGAGCTGGAATCAACTCCTTTATAAGCACATCTACAATCATATATCATCTTCCACATGTCCATTTTTTTTTAGGTTTTTAGGCTTTTTTTTTCAAGTTACGTCTATCCACCTGTAATCTATTACACGCTGTAATTGTCACCTTTCAGTAATAATCATCTATCAATTCATTTCTTCATTGTATATTAATCCATCAGTTATGATTCATACTTTGATTTTAAACTCAACATTTTTTCATCCAACTATCAGATACAGTGACCTGTCCAACTGCTCGTTAATGCAAATTTCTAATCAGCCAATCATATGGTAGCAACTTGATGCATTTATGCATGTAGACAAGGTGAAGACATTATGTGGCAGTACAAAATTAGCACAATAAATGGGACAAGAATTTTACTAAATCTACAGGAATTTTGACAACCAAGGGATTTTCACAATCTCTAGGTTCTACAGAGATTGGTAAGAACAAGAGAAACTATCCTTTTTCCACAGAGCAGTAGTTCTGAGGTTCTGACTTGTTGTTGCCAGCGGTTATAGGAGAATGACCAGACTTTTTCAAGCTGATAAAAAAGCAACAGTAATTCAAATAACTAGTGGGCTGCGGAGTTTGCATGTTCTCCCCATGATTGCGTAGGTTTCCTCCGGGTGCTCCGGTTTCTCCCACAATTCGAAAAACATGCGTTTCAGGTTAATGCGTTTCACCGCGTGGGTGTGGGTGAGCGTGTGTGGTGGTGATGCCGGAATGAAGTGAACGCCGGCGCAGTGTGTGGTGATGTACAACTCCCGTCAAGAACAGGAAACAGTTCAGCGCAAGAAGCTGCATTTCACAGGCTCAGAAAAACGTACAAAAAATAATTTAGGTAAACATTTCCTGGTCTAATGAGTCTCAATTTCTATTTAAATAGTCTATTTAGGACCCCTTTGTACCATCTTCTGATGCAGGATATCATGCATGTCATAAAGCACGAATAATTTCTGACTGTTTTTTTTTTTGACCCTGACAATGGAATCACTGCCCCTAAATGGATCTCAATCCACTGGACTAGAGAACCATTGGGATGTGGTGGGTCCCAAAGAGATTCGTCCTGACAAATCACCAGCAACTGCATGAGCTATCTTTTCAGTACTTTGTTAAAGAGTCATGCTGTAATGAAGGCAAAATGTGTTCAACCCAGTACTTGTAAGGTGGCCACCTTACAGGTAGATATTACAGTTAGTACTGTACTGTATATTACAGCCCATCTGTTTGTCAGTCCGTCCAAAATGATGCTTCATCTGATATATTCATCTTTATATTGTGTACTGGATAAACATTTGCTGTGTGACTGTGCTTGTTACATTAGGAAAACAATGATTTAAGGCCTGCAGGTGCCACCTGCTTTCAACTTCACACAACACATCTGATTATAGGAGGTAAAACAATGTTTTAAAAAATTATTGGTGTGCCATTCTTCAAACACTGAAATACTATGTCTAGTGTTCATTAGTAGAGACCAAGACACCCATGTCATTTCCAGCCGAGTTGACTTCAGGCCCAATCTTTGCTTGTTAGTGCGTGGCACTATGGTTCAGGCATATCCTCCCTCATCACGTCCAGAAAAAGATGAGAAAGTAAAAGGTGAGAGTACCAGCTCAATTATACTGTTAAAAGCTCAGCCGGTTTATCGCTTTTCACTTTTTACTGGAAGCCGGAATACCACAGCACTTTCAGAAACTTTAAACATGCCTCATTCCCTCTGACTCAGAAATGGAAGAAGGCGGATGAAAGGAATAAATGTGTCTAAATGTACAAAAACCCAGTCAAACAGGACAAAATTAAAGCTGCATTAAATACGCAACTGCATATTTATCAACTGATTTTCTAACATATTCTTTATCATGTAGTTGGTGCATGTGCTTCTTCAAAACACAAAATGTGTTTAAAATTCTGTTTGTGTGCTTCTCAGTAAAGCAGCTTTATCTGTCTACAAATAGTTGCAATGAGGAGAGCAACAGTAAGGAACTCTTCGATTTTCCAATTATTATATTACTACTTGAATACATATTTTTAGAGCATCATCGTATTCATACTATTTGTAATTTTTCATAGCAGTGTCATGCACAATCATCAATGTTTTAGTAATCCCGAACAAGTCTTGCTTTACACATTTATCGCATAATAACGTTATTATTGCTTAGATTTCTTCTGCCAAACAATTGCATTGGCAGGGCTTCCGTGATCCTATTCTTCATTTATTATTCTTACTTTACTATAAAACTGGCCAGTGAAAGCCACAGAGAGCCGTGTGATTCCATTCTTCAGTAGAGGCGTACAAACTGAGGACATTTGAGGTGTTGAAGAAAGAACAGAGGACCATCACTGTTTAAAAAAAAGACGCAGAGTAGCTGTCACCAAGTGCAAACAAACCCAATCCATTCCCGTCACCTTCCATTGTCCCAAAACAAACACGCTCTTTTTGACAGAGAAGCCGTAGGGTTCGGAAGTGTTTAGTCTCATGATGTGGGGAGGAAGTTGGAGCAAACAGGACCGCCATTGTCTGGCTTAACTCTGTGGGAAGTCGATTCTAGACTAAGATGGTGGAAAGTTTAAAAAGAGAAGAAAAACATACAGTTAATACTGAATGTCATTTTTAAAACCAGAGAGGAAAGATAGACCACATAAAATAAAAAACATTACGGCAGGGACGTAAAAAATGATTTCAAGTTATGATTCTGAACAAGTTACTATGTTGCCTCAAAATTGTCATTTTTTGAATCCCAAACCAGCAGGTGAGATTCAAAAGTCTTTAAGAAACCATGCAACATGGGTGGACATACAACGGCAGATATTCTTTGATTCTAAGCTAATGTACTCTAACTTGAAAGACAAAGGTTTGATTTGGATTTTGTTGTATTTATGGCACTAGATTTGTGAAAAATCCTATGTAGTTTATTATTTATGGATGAAGTTTCTTGGCTAGGCTGTATTCAAGATTGGCCACTTACCACAGTGCCCGCATCTTTCTCCATTGCCAACCAGATAAGAGCTGACAGAATCCAAATGCAAGTCATTTTGAATAAAAGCATTATATTACACACTCGCAATATGGTCCTACACTGATGCAGCAATGATTTCCTTGTGGATCAAACCAACTGTGGCATTCAACATTGATTATTAAAATGCAAAATGACTTGCCTGAACAGACTCTGTCAGCACTATTTGATTTTTCACCATACTTGAATCTGTGACTCTATTTCGATGCTTAATCAGAACATGATGTTAATCCAGTGGCTTGATCGGGTTCGACGGCCTTTATTGATCACTCAGCTTTGCTGTTGTGCTTCCTCGAATCACACACACTGACTGTGAAACAACGAGGGAATCAGGCATAAAACGACTTTGTGTATAAACGGATATTCTGTTTTGTTTTTCCAATTTAATTTGAATCTAAAACCATAAATGTTTTGTCTAAGAGTGAAAGAAAGTCTAAAGAAAGAGGTTTGTGTGTTCCCATTATTGATTTCATATATCATGCTTTGCGTGTATCCTACTGTTCTGTCATTTCCAGTGGTGTAAAGGGGTACTTGTGTCAATGTACTTTTTTTCTTTTCTTGAGTTCCTTTTGCTGCTTTGTACTTGTACTGAGTATGAAAAATATAAGCAACCTTTACTCTCAACTTGACTACATTTTTGATTGAGTAGGTACTCTGTACTCCACTACATTTGACTGGACACTTTGAATCTTTTTCTAGCGCAGTACATTTCTTGGGGGGACGTGGCGATCTGCAGGATCGTTTATTTGCTAAATTACATGAACTTGTATTAGCGGATGCAATTTTTAGCACATTTCAGTTTGACTGAGACAGTTTTTTTTATCTGTTTTGTTCTGCTATTTTGAAACATAAAGGATTTAAATTCCATATCTGTAATAGGAAATACAATCTTGTTGTTCTCATTTCTTGGTGTTTTTTTCAGCATAAACAGTAAAGTAAAATATTTAAGTTCTTTTAAAAATTGATACTTTTATGACTTTCACTCAAGTGTTCTTGGAATTGGTGACTTGTAACTTGTGATGGGGTAGCTTTTACTCAAGTATGATTTTCAGGTAGGCTTTGTCACTTCCAAATGAGATAAGACATTATAATAATAGATGACATTAATAATAATCATCATAAATAATAATATAAAAATTATTATTAATAAGAATCGACACATTTGGAACGTCACATTGCATCAGTGAATTAATCAATCATTAATAATCAATTAGATTGAGACAAATTAAAGGATCATATGGCAAACTGATGTAGCTGTTAGCAAATCAGAATGAAACAACTGTACTGAGATCTCTGTGACAACATGGTGAATGAAGAGTTAGTGTATTAGTCAGTTAGTTACCTTTTTAATTCAAGTGGAGATGTCCTTCTCCGCACTTCTCTGTCAATAAAAGTCTTTTATCTCTGGCGAAATTGAGTTCCAATGATTGTCTGATAGGGAACACAATCTGTTTTCTGCCCACAAGACAAAGCCCCAAAATGTTTAAAGAGGTCACCTCCCATAGGCATTACATCAGTGTGATTGGCCTCTGTTGACTATTGGCCTTCGGTACATCACTGTCCATCACTGCTGGAAATGTTATCTTGCTTCATTTGGAGAGAGATCAAATTGATTAAACATTCACATTTGAAACCATCACAGTGCCAAAACATGAAGATTGTATATGGCTCTGGAAAAGTGCAGTATAAGTCATTTAAAATAATGAGATGTGCCCTCCGTTTCACCTGCTCAGGCAGCAGCACCATTTGCCTAATTATATACGGCGAATGCGATCAGCTTCCTTGAGCTGACAATAACCGTCACAACAAGTGACATTATTTCATTTGAAGGAAAGTTAATCTTGTTGTTTTATGAGCAATCTAGTAAAAGGATTGTTCTTGGGGCAGAACGAGGAGATTAATTAAAGGTACGTTCCTGTCAATATATTCAACCTAAGACCGACACAAATCTTTATGGGCTCTTTTTCTACATGGTGTTCCATGGTTCCTTGATCCTTAAGCGCCTTTGTCACCAAAAACGTTAATCACAAACAAAATAATAAAATTTATGTTTCAGTTTTAAGACTAAACTCTATCTGCAATTGAGTTTCATATTCCGAGCTCTATCACCAACAGATAAAGACGCTACCTTCTGATCTTTTCTCTGACTCGGATCATTGAGTTTTTCGTACATCATGTTGCATGCGATGGAAATACTGCAAGAGCAAAACGAGTAGGTTTGTTAAAGTCAGATGTCGTCTTCTGCTGAATCTGTTCAGTTCTACCCAAGCACAGTCTAAGCATGATGAACAGGGAAGACTCACTGCTCTAAGTGCTCAATTTTACTCCAATTTTGCTGTCTGAGATACAAAAAGGAGCATTTTACGTTGCATCTAGGAAAGTAAGCATTTTGAGTTTTCTCAGAGTTAGTGCACAGTTCCTGTGGTTGCTAAGGGTTGACCTGCAGGAGTTAAAGACTGGATTGTGACTGACCATTGTGTGGATGGCGGTGGTACATGGTTTGATTCCTAAACAAGTAACAGCTACTCAATCGTTCTTGAGTCAAGATGCCAGTTTCCATGGAGGTTTGACAGTTCAGTTGTCGAAACATCCGGACAGGGAATCAAAAGTGCCTGGGTGGCAGGTCCAACTTGCGACCATTACTCCATAACTGCCCCGTCCTGTTCCAGCAGAGTCAGCTACAAGCAGAGAAAATGGACAATTTGGACTTTGTTTCAATTAAGGTTTAGGTCAATTAATTTTTCTATTTTGAAAAGTCCTAACATGCCTGCAAACCTGATTAATTAATATACACTATGTTTGCAGTTATGAAAGGTTTTTTTTTTTTTAGTTTTGATTAAACGTAGTTTTAACATTTTATAATTAGCAGATAATTGTTTTGGGGTTTTTTTCAGTGGAAAATAACTTATGAAATCCTATGTAGAAAGTTAAGGTTAGTTGAAGCTCTGCCTCTGCTCCAGTGTTAAGGTCTCAGTTTATTAAAAAAACGTCTTGAATTGTTGAAATACAGACAATAAATAAATAAAGTTTTTTCAGCATTCACTGGTGGCATGGGGAAAGTTTTTTTGCGGTGACTTTTTGACTTGCTTTTATGCCAGACAGGCATGTGTTTGTACAGCCGCTTAGTAGTTTGAACAAATTGAGGTTGAAACATGTTTATTTGTTTGTGATCCTTCAAACCTCTGTCAGAAGAGTTTGTCTATTCTGCTCTTCTACAGCAGCGGAATTAAGCTATTTAGCCGCAGTACATTTCAGTCAACAAGACACTTCAGAAAGGTTAAAGTGTTTTTGGCGACATGTCAAAAACCAAAAAATTGATTATTTTAGCTGCATTACTTTTACGCCCCCACCAACCCATTCTTCATCTCAGTGCTGCTGACTCGCATAAAAATGAAAGAATTATGTGCGACACGCATTAACACCTGAGGGATCATTGTGCAATAAATCCAAATAAGTGATGCTTTGGCGCCAAACAGCCGCTCAGAGAAAGCACAGTGACATGCACCAACAATAAACAGTCGTGAAAAGCACTTCACTGCATGTCGTGTGCCGTGTGACTGTGTATGTCACCAATAAAATCTGACTTTCATTACATTTGGTAAAATGCCTCTTCTGTTGTTTTTCTGTCCAATTTCTTCCAAATGTAATCTCAGAAAAACAAAGGAGCACCTGATGCAGAAACAACTGAAAATCCAACCCATTTTACAATAACTTAACCAGAATAAACTGGGTGGTTGGCATCTCAACAGCGTTTTGCTACTTTGTTCTTTTAATTCTGAGATTGTGAGCACGTAGAACATTCATTAGTGCATAATACACGATGATTATGTTTGCTCAGATGCATGTGTGTTGGGTTTAAACAGAGATTGATCTGCATTGCCATTACGGCGTTATTTATACTGGGCAGCACTTAAGTGTGAAGGGAAAATTGTTTGTAGAATCCGTGCCAGCTAACTGACGCTGTAATGCAATGCACTCACTGGGAAGCCGCTTGATTCAATCCTGTCAGGCCTTGTCTTAATTCACTCTGTATGTGCTTGAAATAAATTAAACCAATCGCCATAAGACATCCTAACTTTAGCAGGTTGAATCAAAATCTAAATGTAATAATAAAACCTTAAATTCTATTTAATTTAAACCTTTTAATGGTTTCTCACTGCGACACTGCACTCACTATATTATCTTGTGTATTTAAACGTTTTTAAATGGTTTAAAACAACTGTCTGCTTACTTTAGGATTTGAAAAGTCAACAACTAAAACAGCCGACTGCTTATTTTAGGATTTATTTAGAAAACTGACAAACTGTATGGTTTTCTACCTTTTGACGATTAATGTGTGTGCAGTATTTCAATGCCGCGTTCTTTATTATTTGCACTTTAAACTCTAAGTTTGCAAGTTCCCAAAACTCAATTTCATGCGTTTTTAGCAACAGATAAAAACCCAGAGACTCTTTTACAAAAGTTCAAGCTCAAGTCGCAAGCAAACAAAGGCAGAAATGGTCTCCGTGAAGCTGTTTGATATTCAGAGGCAGCGCTGCTTTCAGGGGTTGCTGAGCGCGGCAGTAAACCATCTTTACTAGGAAGATGAAGTTATTGTGCGGGAGTTTATCACACTGTTTGGTTTTCAGCCAAGAGATTATACAGAGAAAAGTTCCAAATCATGACCATCGATCAAATCTGCTTTGTCAAAGGCGAGTGCTTTGGCTGCAGGGCTCAGATGTTTGGAGAGTCGGAAGATAACTGCAGCTTTAGATGATTTCCATGAATTTAAATATTGATCCCATTCCATTATCTGAAACAGCAGTGTGACTTTCAGATGTGATTCCAAAGCCACTCCATTCAGTATGACAGACCTAACTGTAATGAAATAGTAACCACAAAATGTCATATAGAAAGGCCACGGTGGTTTTAAATCAATGTTTGATTCTGTTTTTACTGAAGAATGATAATGAAAATCTTGAAATACCAATCATTCAAATAAAAGGCAAAAAGCATAGAATCTGACATGACGGTTCACACTTTATAACGTCACATCACTTCATCAGAAACACTGAAAATAAGCCATAGTTAAGCTGAAGAGAGAGTGAGACGTGAACAACACAAGTTTCAGTTAATGTGACGTGACAGCTGCTTCACACTTTATAACCAAAATACAAGCCAATAATCAACAATCAAATTGGTTTTTATTTATTCATACATATTTACCAATGGATAAGGCTTTATCCACCCCAGGAAACTCTTCATTACGTTTTTTAAAATGTAATTTTTATGTATTGTATGCATCAATATGTACAATATACATTTATATGTAAACTTTAAATGTATGTATTACGTTCTGGTAGAGGAGTAATGGAGATGCAGAGTCCCTAGTATTGTGGGATTAATTTTTTTAGTAGACTGTAAACTGATCCTTTAATAATCATTTATAACAACATACAAAACAGAACAGTCCAAGAACTCACAAAAACAGTTGACTGACAGATAATCAATGTTATATAACTGCCTGAATTTATAAACAGAAATTTTAATAAATAGTTTATTATCACACTAGGTAATCGTTACAATGTCTGAAATAGCTTAATAACTGATCATAAAGAAAAATGTAATGTTAAAGCATGTTATTTAAGCTTATCTAATATGCTTTTAAAATACAAATAAAGCGTTTAGAGTTGTATTTATAAAACTACTAACTAATGTCTATCAATGTAGGCACAATATTGTGTTTTATAAAATTAGACCATAATTCACTAATGCTTCACTAAACAGTTGTAGTTAGCGTAAAAGTGCGACCAAAATATATATAAAAACTGACTAGAAAGATTCTTTTGAAATCACACCTTGAGAAATGGATCTTTAACAGCCATATACAGACTATATAGAAGAACAGTGAAGCATTTACCGACTGTACGGGCCAGACATTTATTACCAGAGCACGTTTCAGCAGGCCACTTTTGCAAGAGCTGAGGAAACAACTTCTTGCTAAATTGCCGGCAAATATTCATGAAATTCTGTTCAGAGCTTCTTCGTCGTCTGAAAGGGTGAAATAATGGATTCTTACATCTATACCGAGCCAATGCAAAATGAGGAAAAACATTATTATTTTAAAGGCTTCTCAAATGTCCATTAAGGCCAACGCATGGCTTTCAGTCTGCTCGGTAACTCTTCAATGAATGACTGGTAATCCCACAAGGCCTGCTTGCAAAAATCAATATTTTAACCCTAGCAATGGACGAGGAGCTGAAGTTCTCAAATAAATGGGCTGTTTTAGAAGCTTGCCTTCCCTATTTAAGCTCAGTCAGAACCTCTCAAAATAGGCGATAATTAAACGCTCCATCTGCAGCGAGAAAACGCTGTGGGCCTGAAAGCTGAAGGTGCGATGTATCACTGTCACGGATGTAAAGACGTGTTATCACCAGCGCCAGACACTTTTTCTTGTAAGCTTTTAATCTAGATAATAGCAATTGTGATATTGTAAACTCTTGTGTAATGACCTAATTTGCCTAGATCATGGATCAAAACTGTAATACAATAAATGATAAAGACGATTAAGTTGGTATGCAAAGACTAGTGCAAGATTGAAACAGAAAAAGTCGATGCAGACACAGAAATATAATTTGCAATTTATTGGGCATTTTATCCAAAGCAACATATATTTCTATGTCATGAGGGAAACTGAATTGCAATCATAGCCTTTACTGGTGCTCTGCTCAATTTTTCTCCCTGATTCTTTGCTATGATTCCTCTCTATTGTTCTTTGGTGTGTTTTCCTTGTTAAAAGAATGATTCATCTCAGATCATTTCAGCGATCCTCAAGCTCATAATAGAGTTTAATCAGCTGTTCAAACACTTCCTGCTCTTGCCGTTATGAAGGTGTTGAAGAACAAATGACAAGCTGTTGATCAGCAAGGAGAACGTGATTGGCAGAGCAATCCATATCTAATTAGAGCCGCTGGCTTTTAAACTCGACAGTTTGATGAGAATGCGGAACATTAAAATGCCTGTCTGCTGCATGTAAACAGCCTGGTTTACAGAGAATAGACCGGAAAGAAGAGGAGAGCTAAAGGATAACTCTTAAGTGACTGAACAAATGGAGGTCACAGAGACCAGCTAGTCATCAAGCTCACTTATCATTGTAAAAAATGTAGATGACATCATTCTGATTCTAAAGTGTTGATCTTAGAAAAATGTAACTACTAGGAGTGGACACAATGAGTGAATTCGCATTTAGTCATTCATCCATTTAGACGCCCATTTTATTCATGAATCACAGGGAGGTGAAGATAACCGTAGCAACATACGCCATGGATTGGATGCCAGAATCTACAGACTCTTACTTACACCTATTGACAATTATTGAGTGGCTAGTTGATTCTACATACAACACATTGTTTTGTGTATAGAGATGGGATGGGTGGGTTGTAAAGCTAATCCCACACATTTAGAATCTATTAAAAATGATCCCTGATGAACAGATTGTTGGCTTGGTTGGTTTGTTGGATGGTTAGCAGTTTGGTTGGTCCTTCTAGAGAAAGATGGTCTCTGGTAAACAAAATGGTTGAGTGATTGGTGGGTAATTTGCATATTTAGCAAACTTTTTATTGCACCCTTTCTCTGCCACAAATTCAGTGACAATAATATGTAATAAAGATTTAATGTTGGCTAATCACAGTTTCTTTTTTGTTTCTTCTTTTTCGACATTATGTGCGTCACAGGTTCAGTAGTCATGGTAAGGCTAATGGGCTTTTCACATGCTTCCTGGCGGCTCATTTGACCAGTGGCGATCTTCACATCCACTAAAGAGGTAAAGCATAGGTTAATTTAGCTGCCAATTCCACATAATTTAAGCAAGATTAAACTTCACTTTAATTAGGCTGTTTGGCTAATAATGACTGAGTGCACTGTGAACCAAAGAACAAGAAAAATCCCCGTCACATCAGACAAATGGGTCGAGGTGGAATGTTGTGTGATGTATTGATCTTTGAGAAAGGTCTTGGTTCTTTTCACCAAACAGCTCCTGGTTACTCAAGTTAGCTCATCCTGTGTGAAGGGATTTTATGTACACTAAGGTGTGAAGCCCTTCATTTAAACTTGGTTATTACTGGATAACTAGTTTTACTGCATTTTTTAGTTGTTGGACTAGAAAAATTCAATTCTTACAGCAACTGAACAAAGCAAATACAATCAGCCACAAAGCAACAGTGCAGAGCGGTGAAAAGTAACAAAATTTACAATCGTGCAAATATTTGTAATTTTCTCAGAAAATGACTTGGCATGAAAGAAACATATTACATTATTTACAATGTAATACAGAAATATAGACAGAGAGATACGTATCATTGTGTTAGATTAAATCATTAATATACCATGTGATAAAGAAAGAGCTGAGCTGAAACGCAAAGGATAATATATGGACCAACCATCACCTATGGTCCTGAGCTTAAGGTCATGACTGAAAGGACAAGGTCACGGATACAAGTGGCTGAAATGAGCTTCCATCGCATGCTAGCAGGGCGCACACTGAGAGCTCTGACACGCGGGAGGAACTTAGAGTACCGCCGCTTCTCCGCCACATTAAGAGGAGTCAGCTGAGGTGGCTTGGGCTTCTATTTGGGATGCCCTCGGAGCGTCTCCCAGGGGAGATGTTCTGAACATGTTTCACCGGGAGGAGGCCCAGGGGATAACTGAGACACGCTGGAAAAAGCTGGCTTTCCCCTGTAGGAACTAGAGGAGGGTGCCAGGGAGTGTGAATGTCTGGGCATCGACCCGGTCCCGGATGGATGCATGGGCGTTATAATGTTACATTTTGTAATGTGTTTAATGAAAAAACTGGCTTTGTGAATTATTGAAGCAAATAATCGTCATGCAATATTATTAAATTAAATTTGTCAAATCCAAATTATTGGATTTGTTGTAACGTAGTTTTGCTCTGTTGATTTTCTGTATGTTTCTCTGAATTCAAGCAGAGTTGTAATGATATGTCATATGATGTTTTCCTGCAGACGTGTCTGTGAATCTGCAGAACAGTTTTACCCAAAATATGTTTCTACCTGGAGAAAGTTTTCTGTTCTACAGATGACAAGCAACAAGCAACAAGACAAGAAGCGTTATAGTAGATAGTGTTGGATTTAAATAAATACATCTCTTTGCTTTTGTAAGAGACAGTCTCATTTTAAAATGATCTTTGCAGGCAGATGATGTTCAGGTATAAGAACACCATCTTCCTCAAAGACCACAGCAGTAGATCAGGTTCATTATGCGACACTAACCTTGTCTGTGTTTATTCTCCTCCAACGAAACATTCACACGCTGGAAATAGCTGAAACAGAATTCGACATCAAAAAGAAAAATGAAAGAAGAATTTCTATTTTCTACTTCCTATTACAGAGGCAGGGAAGACCTCAGAAACCTGAAAAGAGAAGTGGTTTGATCACAGTTGACAGAGAAAGTCTATCAAAGCCGAGCTGAAAACAAAGGTCTGTGGAACTGTGGAAAATCATCCTGACTTCCTTTATCTTTACCCTTTACAATTACACATTTAGGTTTTTTTTTTTCTTTTCAAAAATGATTTTGTTACATATCTTTATTTTGGGATTTAATTTAAATTATCATAAAAATGTATTACCTTTGAACTAAATGTACCACTTAATATTTTGCACTAGGCCTTAATAAAATGATTTTTTAAAGTAGTTTGTAGAGATCAGCAAATGTAGTAAATTATGCCTGATCGACTGGTCTGGCCCGCCTCGCTAGAAAGAGTGGTTCCTCAATGGTGAATGGCAGTTTTTGCCTCTCAGCACCACCATCTTGTGATCTCATCACTCGACTGAACCACTAAACAGCCGAGAGCATCAAACTGACAGGAAGTCATTCATTTTCAAAGTAAGCCGGCAGCAATCTGGCGTGCAGCATTGTGCTGCGAATTGGGGGTAATGGCCATTGAGGTGAGTTGGATTCAGTTCAACATTTTGGCCGCTGTTGTCAGGGTGACCAGAGTGAATTTTGTGAAAGTGTATTATTATCAGTATTATTATTATTATTATTATTATTATTATTATTATTTGTGTCTGCTAGTCCTAAAAGACAGATATAAAAACCTTGTGTATGGATATAAATGCTAAAAGCTGTATAAACATTTAAAGATAAAATTCATGTTTCAAATGAAAACATATCAAGAAAGAACAAAAATGAAAGAACTGATCTGAGTGAGTGGGCATTTTTGTAATTTTGCAGTTTCTAAAACTTTCCAATCAAAAAAGGTTTCAATACATACAAAGTATTCATTTGCAAAATATAATGGGCACTATTTGGATTTCTACTCTGGTCAACAATGATGTTGTTTCAAAAAGAATTCTTTTAAAAAACAAACGTCAATACAGATCAGCATTGTGCCATTCAAACACAAACCGATCTGCAACAAGGCAGCGAAGCCGAGCGACGAATCTGTTGTGCGTCTGTCAGTGTCCAGGATGCGCCACAACTGAATAAACACAGTCAATAAAAAAGCAATTGAAAAGCTTCTTTAGGAAAATCACCAGGAGCATAATAAAAGCTCTCGAGGACAGTTATCGCTCTGGTGATGTGTTGGTGTAGGAGCTGGCATAATGGAAAAGCATAATAAGAATAGCTGACAATATCCAAGCTAATTAATCGGAATCGTTGTTCTGAAATAAATTACCCAAGACATACTGAGGTGAGTTGACCTCGTAGAGGGAAGCATTGGAAATCTGTCTGGATTGTGCAAGTCACATTGTTACAGCGACAGACAATGACAGGGATTACAAAACAGGCAGTGGTGGTAATCTGTGTTTGTGCTGTCAGGAAATGAAAGTAAAAGGAAAGTTAAACTTGTATTTAAATGTTTATTAGTTGTTATGGGGAAACAACGAATTCACACTTATGAACCTGTCTTTTGGCTTTTGTGCAGGTGTGAACACAGCACTCAAACTCTAATGTGTAATCTGAATAAGCCCTTGTATACGCATGCTTAAATCTGAAAATATCCGCACTGCCTGCTTTACGTTACAGTAATGAGATGACATGGAGCTTTTGGGAAATGCGTTGAGTGCATGGTAATTGTGCCACATATTACAAAATTGCAAAATGTATCTTTACAAACAGAGAGACGGATAGATAGATAGATAGACAGACAGACAGACAGACAGACAGAGAGAGAGACAGATAGACAGATAGACAGATAGATAGAGAGATAGATAGATTAGATAGATAGATAGATAGATAGATAGATAGATAGATAGATAGATAGATAGATAGATAGATAGATAGATAGATAGATAGATAGATAGATAGATAGATAGATAGATAGTAATTTGCAACAACTAATACGTGTTTATCCTTGAAAAATACTGCCACACACTTCAAGATTAAGGATTAAACTAGTCTTAACTGAAAGGCATAAACTCCGATCCGCAATACGCAACATTCATTTCCTTTAGCATTTCATTTGGCACTCAAAGCTGTTTAATACCGATTAAGTCTCAGTGGTAGGCAGATATGTCCTTGAGATAGCATCTTAGGAAAGATAGATTTGGAAAAATATATGGCTACTCAATATTTACCCCTAACTCATTACATTAATTCATAATTTAATACAAATAAAAAGCTTTATTTAAAAATGAAATCGTTTGAGAACTAAGAAGGTCTCATAGAGTAACCAAGAAGCTCTCTAGTTACTGTCAAGCTGTTTGATGGAAAGCCAAGAGAGTATCTTTAAAAAAATTGCGCTGTTTTCTAATCCTAATCCGCTCAAATAGCAATCAGGGCAGAGCAGCTCCTTTGACCTAAGGAGCTTGTCTTTAAGAATCGATCAATAAATGAAATGCTAAAAAGCAGATGTGATTAAGACTTGACTTTTAATAAATGTTGTCTTTTCAGAAACAGGTTGGTCATGAATTTATTTATTTTCAACAAAAGCCGTCAAAGCTCTTTCTGATTTTAATCTGGTTGTGTTTTTTTCTCGTTAAACTTGCATTGTCTAATATTTGGTTCTATGAACAATGTTTAATGTGGGCTCGGCTAATAAATTATTAAGATGGTCTCTTGATCATACAATGTTTATGGGCCATTACAATTTTATACAAAAACAAATACAAGTTTGGTTTCGGTTTATGCTTTACTCAAGCATAACTTTGGATAATCTGTATTGCCTTTCCAAATGTGATTGCTGATTTTTTTTATGCTAGTGTTGGAGTACAGAAGGGTTTGTATCACTTTCTATTTTATTTTAGTGTTTTTTTTTATGGATGACTAATCTCAAACAATCCAAAAAGATTAAAATCAGGTGATATGAGTGAAAAATACTTTTTTCCATTTTATTGGATAATGTTTTGATAGTAGCATGTGCTACACTACCAGTTATGGGTTTAATTAGCAGGAAAAGCATGCAGTTGTTCCATTGCAAAAAATGTGATGAAATGCAAGTCTCGGATAAATCCAGTGATACAAAAAGCTTTAGTTTCTAAAAATGAAATGGATTTTTGTTGCTGAAAGTTTGCAAAAATAATTTCCTATTTGAAATTAAAATTTGAAAAAAAATTTGACTGAAAAAAAGCACTCAACTTTTTTTTGCCTTTGTGCAGACAGTTTAAGTGAATGGGAATAGGAAATAGGAATAGGAAAAGGAATACAAAATACAAAAATAGTTATTTAATGGATTAGATTGTACTGTAATCTATTATATATATGGAAGAATATAAATGGATGGTCAAATAATGGTGTTACCCACATAACACTGCGAATAACTCATGTTTATTTATTGGGGTACATTTAGTCCCATTTCTACACATTACACTAATCCCACATGTATCTTCTGCAATAACCTAGAATTTTATAGCCTTGTCAGGAAAGCAATCTTTTGTATGTTTGACACCAAATTTTTTTAAATGTTCTGGCTAATACGCGTGATTCAGATAATAAATAATTCACAATAAGTAATTTTAAGCTCAAGTTGTAAAAGCATACTTATAACTGTTTCATCATAGCCTTCTTAGAACGAAAAATCAAATAGAAAGGCTCTTCTAAACCTAAATCTTAGATCTAGACTTGTGTCAGGACAACTGGCCAAATTTAGAGTTGTTCTGTGTTGTCCGTTAGGGATATCGATTGACTTCTGTACTGCTACTGGAATCATTATCAGACATTTGGATCTAAACCTACCAGTCAAGACAAGTGCTGACCCGTGCCTGCCCAGTTGTCAAATTAAAGTCCTATTCTTGAGTCTCTCTTCCTTTGAGTAAACCAGAGATTTTTTTTAAAGCAAAACACAATTTCTTCATGTGAACATGCTCTTGTGTCAAAGAAAAAGTATCTTAAAAGCTGCCGCTAACAATGCTCTGCTTTCTTAAACATCAGCCTTTCTTAAATCAGACCAAATTGCTAGGAAGTATTAGAAAGCTCTTTATTACTTTATTTTTTAAAGCATACACAAAGGTTTGAGATGCAGCAGAACTGACATTCTCTATGGCATAAAAGCATAGTCATTACCGGAGCGATTCATAGATCAGTCGATTTTTCTTGAGGTCATACAATTCTCCCTCAAGATACTGAGAAATGCTCTTTAAATGATAGTTAATGAATAATTGTGTTCGCTCTGGTTCGGCCCAGCAAGTGATGACAACAAACCAGCCAGGATCGGGGTCTATTTCAGCTCACCCGCTCCCTCAATGATGTAATTAGTGGGAAATTGAGCCAAGAAGTCCATTTGCAGCGTATGGAAAATAATTGGTGGTGTCTCTATTCCCTCAGGATGCAGCGTTTGATTATTCCAAAGGAAGATGAGTCCACTAAATGAAGTGCCAAGAAGCACTAGACTCAAAGCACCTGTCTACTTCAGTGTGGCACCTCTTATTCTTTCCTCTGACAGTAAAATCTATAGCTGCTCACCACAAAACGATGTCATTTACGTGTCTTTTCAGTTCCGTGGGCTCGGGGCAGAGGGAAATAATTGGCTTATTCTGTTGAACTCTTAGTGTGTTTCTAGACCAGGAATGGAGATGATTTATTGGACTTAAGTAGGAAATATAAGAATCAGTTATTCAGAATATAGGACAAAGAAAAGTAAAACCTGGACCTTTTTATCTTAGAACAAAATTTCAGTTTTCTGCTTTTCAAACCAGTCCAGCTTGTGTTTCCTCTTGTCAGTATTTAACACGATGTTGTCATTGCTGTTATTATCTTGTGCTGTTGCATTATTTTTTAAATGTTGATTGCACAGTGGTGCAATGGGTAGCGCTGCCGCCTTACAGCAAGAAGGTGGATGGATGTGGATGGATAGATGGGTGGATGGACGGTAGACAGTATATCACACAGAGAACTGCCTAATAGACTTGTTACTAACTTGCATCTAGAATTGTTTATTTTATGATGTTACAGTCAAACCTCATTTTTAGTGTTATTCTGTTTAAAGTGACAATGCCTCTGTGAGGCAAAAGACCAAAGACGTTTCTGTCTTTATTATAGTGAAGAAAACTTTGTTTTGTGCATTAAATAACAGCACAGAAAGCATTGACAGAGTCTTCTTGTTGAAATCTTTTTCATCCATAATGCCCTCAAAAAAAGCTCTATGATTAAAATGGGACGCTGTACATTTCTAAATAACTATCACTCAGACGCCATAAGCTTTTATCTTTTATTTATTACTCTGCGACTTAAGCATCCCAAACTAATCTGGGTAATTTAGTTCATTAACATACACGTGTGTTTGTGTGACGAGCCACTCACTCCTGTTCCACTGCAACTTTTTGAAAAAGTTGGGCACACAATGGTCACAGATAAATCACCATAGCTCCGTTCTGTAAATAAATGAGCTCCCATTCTCCTGGGGTGAGCGTGAGATTATTTTATAAGCACTGTCTGTGCTCAACGTGAATGTATTTGCAAACTCCACAATGACATTGCTTTGTGTC
The DNA here is from genome assembly GCA_028031935.1 of Paedocypris micromegethes. NCBI lineage: Eukaryota > Metazoa > Chordata > Actinopteri > Cypriniformes > Paedocypris > Paedocypris micromegethes. Next base: position 31,409,284 of record CM051493.1, read on the forward strand.
ACCATGGTCTTTCTTACAGAATTATCATATAAGACTATTAATTACTATCCATCAATTTTATGGACAGAACATCTAAACACAGCAGAGGGCCGCAGGGAGTCTGGTTTGGGGAACACAATATTTCATCCTTGTAGTTTGAAGACAATGTTGTCTTGTTAGGAAGTTTGTATATACGCATTTCACATAATGTGGGTTTTCTCCTGGTCACCAGTTTATGGCATTTCAGAGAATCAAAGTCTCTAAACCCGCCAAGATGCGAGTGAGAACATAGCTGTTTTATGTTTGAATCCCCTGCCCTCGATGGCTTCATCAAGCCAGAGTCTTCAGATGAGATGAGATTGGCTTGCTGGCTTGCTGTGTTGTTCTTTTCTCATAAGAATGGAACTTGGGAAATACTGGATTGTGGCCTCTGTAATGTGCAAAACTCAATATTCAATTATCAAAAAATAGCTGATTTTTACAGTATGTTATGCAGGATTGGTTGATGGTCAAACATATATTTAATTCAATTGGAAAACATGAAGTTTAAGTTCAAGTTCTGAGCATTTGTAAGACGCTTTTCACAGTTTTTAACTGTTTCAAAGCGCGCAAGTGCGCTCATTTGTAAAAAAAAAAAATAAAAAAACAAAAATAAAAAATAATGCAGTTTAATCTAATCATATTAAAAAAATGTGTAATAAATACAGTAACAAAATGTAAACACAGTGTGGCCTTTATTTTTCAGATTTTCTGTTTAGATTGATTTTAAATTTGCTATACTTTAAAAAGAAACAAAAATAAAAATGTACATCTGCAAGAGATTTTCAATAAAATACAAATAAGTAAAAAGTGACTAGCAATAAAAAATAGCATGAAGATATTGCGCATAACAAGAAAAGTAGACGATGCTCATAGAAAGATAGAAAGAAGATATTTTTGGCCCCAATCTGATTCCATAAAAAGAGACACAAAAAAATCCCACGACACGGGTGGTGGGACGGAAAATCCTTCAGTATCACTCCTGAGCAAATGGATGAAGTCTGGAAATCCATATTCCCCACGACCTGACCCTGGATGAGCAATTTAAATAAAGCGATTTGAATGGATGGATATTTGCCTTTCATTTGGGTTTGTGTACACAGCTGATGGACTTTCAAGCTAAGATTTCGCTTTCAGCACCAGAAGGGTCTAGTATTCCTCATAGAGTTTATTCTCTGCATTAGAGGTGTAGATCTAAATAAGCACGGAAATCATGTTGCCCTCCCCGAGCCCTGAATCACACAGAAGCAGAAACAATCCTCCATCAAGTCAGTGGCGCTTCAAGATGCAGGCTTGATGACAAATTGCTCATGGATGTCGACATTCGTTTTCACATTAATTGTGGGCGGTAATGACGGCATGACTGATTTGTATGCGTGTGATACACACAGACGCCTCCATCATTTCTCTGCATAGTTTAACGACCAATTGCCAAGAAAAAAAAAAAAGTAATAGATAAATAATAATGATAGATGAGACTTGTGAATTTCTCAGCTCACTCTGTGAAGAATAAACAAGAACCTTCTCGTACCCTCTGCATGCTTGTGCCATCACTCTCTACAGCCCCGCATTTGTTCATCGGCTGTAGCCGGTGTTCGGATTAATGACTGGTATCACTGTCGCCCACACAGCGCTGGCAAAGTGGGTGGGCGACAGGTGTCATTTATAATGTATGACTTCACCTGAGGGGGCAGCATGATTTCCAATTACACCTCACACCTCTGAGACTTGCGCTGTAATTATACAGGAGTCAAAACCGGTGTGGAAACTCGGTCAGATGGCACTCAGGGCATCTCCAACAGCAGTTTAAAACTCAGCCGTTGCCGGTTCATTTGGAGTATGACCTGGAATTACGGAAGTCTGTACATTTGTGTGAAGTCTATTACACTGGATGCATTTTAAGTGTGGTACTTGAAATGTTATTTCATTTGTACTTTTGGGAGAAAATGTATACTGTATCCAATATCCAAATTTTACATTTCTACATTTTGACAGAAGCTTTTATGTAATTTGATTATATTTTGCTAACATATTTGCTAACACAATGAGCCAAAACATAATAGATGAAAAAAAACGTTGACGCTGCAGATGGCTGCCTCGGTTGTTGACACCAAGACAAATGTCTAGCTCTGTAACCACAGAACCTGGCAATACATCTGATTCTGATTCTGAAACAATAATGTTTCTTTTTACCAAAAAAAAAATGAAAGTATATTGTGCAGGTAAATCTTTGAATTTAGAAAATGTCATGTCATTAATTTTCCGTAATCTAAGGCATTAACACTCAACACAGCTTCTTAGCTACTGTTGGTTCTCAACCGCATCATTTATATATGCATTTCTCACAGTAATTCATTCATTCATTCATATATTTTGTACACCACTCATGTTTTTTTTTTATCGTGGAGTGCTGGAAGCAATCAGAATCTCTGGGACAAGCACAAAAGATTGATGGCCAACCAATCATGCAATCACACTGTCATTTACACCATTATCATACAAATCATAGTCTGCACATGGTCACAAGAAGAAGCCATGAAGCCAAAGACAACCACAAGACTGGTGTGAGGAAACATCGTTACCCATCTATTGAAAACCTCTCCGAATTTGATTGCAAAGTATATCTAAATTATAGAATGGCGTAAACCCTTTTGCATCCACGATTTTTCAGTTTCATGGCAGAGAATCTCACCTAAGTCCTTTATACAATCACCGGACCAGGCAGAGAATGAGACAGATGTATAGGAGATTAAAGGATTATTTCCAGACCTGCCTCTGCTTTAAGCCCCAGAACCCAGCAGGACTCATCTAAGGTGCTGATCTGGCTCATCCACACTTGTTAAGACACATTGACTTTGCAAAACCTGCCTTACACAACAATGGACAGATTTAGTTGCAAGTATATCAGTTGCTTTTTGACTTTTTCAAGACGCTTCACTTCACCATCACAATCTAAGCTAAAACTGTTGTATTTTATATATTATATCCGTCCCACACACAGACCAAATTCAGACATTTTAGTGATAATCCCTGTTTAGAAACTTATCTCAGGCCAGTTAGTCTTATCACTGGTGTTAGTGGTGAAAGACTGGATACCATCGTCTAATTGGTGACTGTGAGCTTGACAAACGCTGTTCTAGACATGGTTTCGTGGAAATCACAGATTGACTCGAGGGAGATTATGTTGGAGATAAAATGACTTATTAAATGACTTTAATGACTTTTATTTTTACCCGGATGCTTAAAATTGCATGATTTCTGAAGTGGTCGGAAGCTCACAGAGTCAGACAGTGACTTCCAGCAAGCTTCTAAATGTAATGGCCTTGATTACCTTGCTCAGTATTGGGCTGAATTTTTTCTAAAGTTTGCAATATTCTATATTTTTTTCAAACAGATGCTGAGCAAATTGACGTGAAATGCGTTTAGCAGCAATTCTGTAACTGGCTCAGCAGAGCTGGTGTCAGAAACATAAGTGTGTTCGATTCAGAGGAAAAGCATGATGCTATTTCGACGTAGATCTGACATGCAATTCATTTTGGACAAAAGTGTCTGCTAAGAGCATGAACATAATGTGAATGTACGATACTGTGTGAACAGAAGATGCCACTCAGCAGCAACTTTTACACTTTCGCCAGGAAATGCTGTGCTCTTTTTCTAGAAGTGATTGGTTAAAGCATGTCTCTCTAGTTAGAATCCACATCACCATAATAAACGTGTGATGTCTGCTGTGAGAAATCTTCATTGATTTTTTTGAGGTTGGGAAAAAAAGAAAAACTTACTTTGAGATCAGTTTGAATGGCTTGATTACATTCCAATCCAAATTCTACCTTAGAGAAAAAAAACATCTATACTAACGTCATGATGAGTTAAGAATTAAGAAAATAATAAATGATCACACATGTATGGTATGGTCCGTCAAGACTTGTGTGAAGAATTTTGAGAAATAGAATGAGGAGCCTATAAACTGAACGAGGAACCTATTTTAGGGATTCTTCAGAGAGATCCCTAAAAACAAGAACAATATAAGATCCTGCCAAAAAAAGGCTTCTGCAGAGCATGTATCATCAATATTTACCATCAAAGGATTCTTCTAAGAATCTTTGAAGAATAATATTGGGAAGGATGTAAAATAAACATGTACAAAACTAACAGATTTACAAAATTAATAACAACTACAGTATAGAGATTATTGAAGTTTTTTGGTGATTTAGTTTCACTTCAACTACAAAAGTTGAATATCACATTCTGCAATTGCATTTCTGAAAGAGAAAAAAATCAGTTAGACTCAATATGAACTATAGCTGAATGTTCTTTATATTTCAGGGATATACAAAAAGCAGAACAACTAATTGTAGAAATATTCCTTGCCGATTTAAAATACAATTTGCCGTAATCAGACACTATTTCCACCAATGGGTTAATGCCAGGAAATGACTCAATAATCAAATCACTAGTCAAAGAACACTTGTTTTGTGGGAGACTCTTGGTGAGGGCCATAAAGCAAATGCTTTACTATCACAGCAGTCTTCTGACAGTCTAGTGTGGAGTCCTGCATGTCAAAGAGACATGGGAGGTGCGCCAAAGAAGCCCATTCTTCAAAAAGACCCCAGTGAAAACTCAAAGTCTAGCTTGACAACAGAACATCATCACAAATCTTTTTGCTTTCGAATAAACATCAAGATCAAGTTTTTATGTCACTCTGAAAGTCAAATGAGAGCCTAGAAAGAACATGCTGAGCTGCTTTCGAGAAGCTGTTTCTTGGTAACTGAAACGTTTCTTGGTTACTGAAACAAACGTTTTGTGGAACTGTGCAAAATGACCAGTTATTTGGATTTAATTCTTATTCAATGTGCATATTCTCTTACATTTTATTCTTATTCAATGTGTATATTCTCTTACATTTTTTTTATTTTGTGTGTTCTTTTTTCTTATGTTGCACCAAACTGAGCAGTGTTCTCAATTAAAATTGTCTCAATGACAATAAAGGCATTCTATTCTATTCTATTCTATTCTATTCTATTCTATTCTATTCTATTCTATTCTATTCTATTCTTTAAATGTTACAGGGAACAATTTCACAGAGGAATATGTTTCAAATTACAGAAACCTTTTGCATCATAGATACATTTGACTGGAGAAACATTATTACAGTTGTAATGTTGTAATTTCAGGTTTTTGTTTTGTCTATAAAATTTATAAGGAAGGTCTTTTCTTTGCACTTCATTCATGTCCAATATAAGGACTTGGTGATTATTATTTTTTGCTTTAAATAAACCTCCTCTCTGTGTTGCACTTACTGGAGATAACCAAGTGTGAAATAGCTTGGTTTCATTTTAGTGGCCATTAGAGCTCATTGACACTTTTAACATCCACTCGACTGCTTTAACCAATTTGGTTCAAGTTTATAGGTTGTGGGAATTCGATTGATTTCAGCTCTAAGAAAAATCCTAAACACTAAAGTTCTCATTTACGTTGTTGCAGCATTGAGGGAAAATAGTCTTTATGTTTATTTTGCAAAAATGAAAAGGTTGTTTCTTTGCTTTACTTGTATCTTTATCAAAATTGACGTGTTTCTCATATGTTTTAACAGTAACAATCATGAAAGGAACTAGTTTTAGTCTCTTGATTATATTGTTTTATTTTATGATTCATGTAATTTAATTCAAATAGGTAATGAATAGACAAAAATGAAAATGTTCAAATAAATTGCTATTACAATTAGCCAATGATCTCAGGTCAGGTAGGTTCAATTACTCCAGGATAGGTAGGATAATTTTCTTTGTTTCATTATTGTTAACATTGTTAACAATATTGTTATTGTATAACATTTTTGGCAAGTCATGGAATTTCATTTCACTTAAAAATCTAATAAGACAACGTTGCTTTCATTTACACTGTAATAATAAAGAATTAGATAAATACACTTTACAGCAAGCAAAGATTTAATATGTCAGTGAGTTTCAATGAAAACCATTTTACACTGCTTCAATTGAATTTGTATGTTGAAAACTGACGCTAAAATGCTCTTCAACCGGAGATAATGGATGATAAATGGTGTTGTGTTTACTTCTTCATTGGCATTGAAGAGAATGAAAATGACTCCATGTATGTATGTGTTCTGTGTCTTGTGTAAAGTGCTTGTTTCAGACAAGCATTGGTTTCTAGGAAAATGAACAAGATATGTCGTAGCTCTTTTGAGATTTAGGTCTCGATTGTGTGATGGTCTGATTCGATTTAGGGCTCTTTTGGTTGCTAAATACGTGTTATCAGAATCAAAATCAGAATCCGAATCAACTTTATTGGCCAAGTTGCAAGTGACAACAAGGAATTAAGTTTGTTAAGTTTTATTGCATAAAATTGAGTTTTATGCAGATTAAGTATTTAATTTACTGTGCATGTTAGAAGATAATGCAGATGCAATAAACTGGAAGTCAGGAATAAATCTACATTATTCCGTCCCACTGTGGGATTTACAGCTAATAACATTAGCATAAGGCCGCTGATCATTCTGCCATAATGTAAATCAGCACAGATTATTCCGGTCAGATTACGCATTGGATTACTGATCAGGTTGAGTCGGAGTCAGATTTGATGGACCTGCCCCTAAGATTTTTCTGATTTTGTTATCAATTGAGCAAATGAATTGCTTTTAGGTGAAAACAATGATATCAGTTGATATATACTTTCTGAACATGAGCAGTTGCTGTCTTTATTATCATCATCAAATATTTAATGATATACAAAGTGTATATGACAAGCTGCTTTTAAAACACTGGGATCATCTGAGCTAGTTTTCGGTAAAAGAGCTCATCCTGACTCTGTTGTTCCGGGTTTATTGTTCATTTGCATTTAAACAGGGTTCTTGAGGCGATTGATGCACTGGAGACATACGATCCATTGTAATTCTGGACAGATTTCTTCAACACGCCGTTTCTATTGCAATTCCTTAGCGATTGGACGGTCGTTAAGTTTTGTAGCGTCGCTGCAACACCAGGTTCAAAACAGTTGATCCCACACAAAATGATACAGAGAATCTGTGAAACACAGTATGAAAAACAGATTAATGCTGGTGAAGGTGTTCGGGCCCGTATATTTAAAATCCTCTTCAAGAGAATTACGGACATGATGATTGGTTTTAGTAAAAGCGTTTGAAGCAGACTGTTCTTAAGCTTGGGCCTTGCATACATAATTAACAAAATACAACATAAAATTCATGAATAAAAAAGTGATTGAGAAGCAGCGTGCAGTGACTAGGAGAAACTCTGGCTGCTCGAGTGAGTGATGAACGTCAAATCCAGAGCGAGTAAAAAAAACAAACACCTGAAACACTTTCTGTCACAAATTGGATTTTATAAAAAAAAGTGCATGTCTTGATAGCAGTGTAGTTTTACAACAACAACAGCAACAATAATAATGATGAATAGTGACAATAATAAATCAAATTAAAGTTACATACACAGCTTTTTACGCACATAACCATTTGTTACAGGAGGTAAACATTTGCTTGTTTAGCTTTTTTTTTATTTTTGTCACAGTCCCGCTCTGCAGCTCCTCCTGGCGGCCAGGAGTAGAAGTCGCAGGTAGCTGATAAGACCGGATGACTTGCTATCAGCGCAGCAGCTGATCACACAATTGTGTTTCATTAAGACTACGTTTTGCATCACGTCATCTGTCTCGTTGACCGGGACAGTTTTCCTAACCATGAGTTGCCTTCTCAGTGGTCATGGCCAATGTCAAGGTCAGTTACTGTTACGTAACGGCTACAAATTATTCTGTTTATTTTGCACAGCTGCTTTGGGATGGTATGTGTAAAAAGCACAAGTAAACCGTTCTTAAACTTGAACATGACTTTGTCGCGTGTCTGATCAATGACTTTTATTGTTGAAAATAGATGCAAACACGATAATAAAAAATATTCTTGTTTTAAATATTGTTTTGTGCACTTTTATTTAAACTTTTACATAAATCAAACTTTTAACATTAATCTAAAGGTCATTTTATTATTACCACAAAGATTGTAAAACATGAACAAAAAATAAATGTACATTTCGTATTGACATTTAACCCTTTTTTTGCATTTCAAAGTATTTTGGTTCTCAGATGAAAGCTATCAAGGTCATTAATATTTTTTATTACTCTTTGATATTTTAATCATGGAATCTGGGCATTGTCTCCCTGTTGGATTCTGACACTCACAGTGATGAAACAGGAAGAAGCATCTGGTCAAAAGCTTTTCCAGGAAAGTGTGGGTTTTAGTGTTTGATGGGACTGGAGTTCCTGAAATAATGCGGAGGATAGTGAGCGTGTGCTCCACACAAATAGATATATAACACGTACGGAGAGATGACACTGATGAATGGAGTTAGTCAAACTCAATGTCCTTGAAGATCCTTCATGGGGGAATTTGGCCTGTTTAAAAATACCAAATCAGTTTCCACACAAGAAATTAAGCTTAAGTGAGTGAGTGAAACATGTGTGAAGTTCTTTTATTATCAATACGTATTAAATTTGTGATTTTTTTGTTGCTACAACTGAAGAAATCTTAAAACCGTTAAGACAACCGGCCCTCTTGTTTTCTTACATGTCAGTAAAAATTCCATGGCGATGGAAAACACAACATGAAGCAATCTGCTACCATTTAACTAACATTAGCAAATACATTAGTCATAAAAATGTATAAAAATGGGGAATATTATAAAAATCACAACATTTTTTGCCACATTGTTGTCAGATGGTTTGTTTTTATCAATTTACATCAATAAATGTACAGTCTAGTTCAAAAGTTTAGTCCTCTGGTTAAAAAACATATTTGTGTACATTTTTATAGTATGTAAATTACACAAAACAATAAAACTATAATACATGTTTAATTTAAAACACATGTTAAACTGATTTGCATTGTATCAGTAAAAGACCCTCTTAATAAAGGGATAAAAATGAAAAGATAAATGAAACAACAAAAAACAATACAAAAAATATATATTATCTTAAAAATAATCTTATTTCTTAAAAAGTTTAAGAAAACAACACACACTTTCTGCGAAACAGTGTACTGCAATAGATTCTCTTCATGATTAGTTATACAGGACATTATTTATAACAATGTATAAAAAAAGACTTTTTCCACTCTGGTGTTTGACAGGATGTTCTTCAAACGTTCACATGTGCTGTGCTGGTAATGGCTAACTCTGCATTTTGATTTGGATTAGGTGTTGTGACGGACAGCAGTGTGTGGGTTGGCTGGAGGATTGAGGAGAAGCAACAGCGGTTTGGTGGTTTGGACTGTGCATTATTAATACGGCTGAGGTCCGTGGCGGTCCACACTGTACGGTGAGCATCTGCTTTGTATTAGTGCAATGCTATTAATAAGTAAACAAGCAACTTTTCTTCTTCTCTTTGTCTTGTACGTGGACCGCATGAGACGAGGCTGCACAGAGCAAACGAAAGTCTTGACTGATCAGGGATTACCAGCACGTTTTCAGAGCCGGGTAAAGAATAAAGGAGATTTTAATCCCTGTTTAAATGGCCCATGGATTTTATTTTTCTTGACTTTTTGATCCATTGACTAGACAGTTGTGCAGTTCTGTTGATTTAGACCTCCGTTACTCCCAGTATATAAACAAGCGCTTTAAGCAGAAACATTGGGCAAAGATTCGACTTGAGATTGAGGTTTGTTAGATCAACTTAATTTTTTTTATTTTTACTAAAAGGCACAACACTGAGTCATTTTCAGAGAACATGTTTGTTTCATATATTACATCACACTTGTTGCTTGAGCAAAATTATTAAGCAATTGAACAATTTCAATTTTCTTTTGTTTTGTTTTAATGGCTGTTGTTTAAAAAAAACATTGTAGTTTTACAGTATTCAAAGCAGAGTCGACTTTTGCTGAGTAAAAATGTTGCTTATTAAAAAAAATGAGTTTGGCAATGTGATCGTCATGAAACATCGGGATTGTGTTCTGTAATTACCGATCCATTGAAGTTACACATGTACAAACCCGGAGCAGTGGGCAGCCTTAAGCTGTGGTGTATAAAAAGTACAACTAATAATCTTTTTATGAAACATGGATTAAGTATTGTGCAAATTTTGCATAGATGTTCAAAAAAAGTGTGGCTATAGCATTTATTATATTAATAGCAATGTTTTATATTTGATGCTGAGACCACTTACTGTATGTGGTACAGTGCCACAACACTTCTCCGCAAACTTTTTTTTAACGTCCATTAAACATTCATTTAATGCTTGTTCTTTAATTTGTCCAAACATTTTTCTCTCAGAGTTTTTTTCCTGACACTTTCATGGCCACACTGATTATCTTGTCCTTTATCCTAAGTGCCATTATCCCACTACAGTGCATTCAAATACACTCTCCGTCTCAATTATTCATGTTCAAACTGTATGAATTTTAAATAAAGCTCCGCTCACCATGCATTAATCGAACACTCATGAACCCGAAAATTCTTCTGCTACAACAAATAGAGTTGAGAAGAGCACTTAAAGAGATCATTTGCAATCTTGAGATTAAAGTGGGTGGAGGTTGTTAGCAACGATTTCCAATAGTGCTAATCTGAGATGTTTTCAGCTAAAAACCTTGGATCTGACTTGGAATAAACAGAAAGGTCTTCTTTTCATCTCCTCAGCAACATCCTGATGCAAATCAGGTCAAACTCATAATTGCTTCCAGCTACCTGAGGCGTGTGAGATCCAGATTGATGACAGCATTTTGATACGGGATGCTATATTAATGAGTGAAGTTTCACGGTCAGTTGAGGCTGGCATTTTAATTATTATAGTTTTGTATACACTCTAACTCATTTATATTGATAAAGCTGGAAAAGATATATTCCGTCTAAACAAAGCAACGACTCTGAGATGAGTGTGTAATATGACTCAGGGCAAATCGATGTGACTACAAGCAAGCAAGCGAGCAAAAGTTTGTATTACTGCATTATCATATGCGGATTTATAATCAACATTAGACATTAAAGAAAAAATCCTTCTATAAATGCTTACTTTCTCTCTCTCTCATTCTCAAATGCTTATTTTCTCTCTCTCGTTCTCTCGCAAATGCATATATCTCTCTCTATCTTTTTGCAGCTGTACTATATAAATACAAAATATCATACATTGTGATTTCTGAATTCTCACGGATCTCTCACAATGGACCTACAATGAAACTTTCAGACCCTCCACTTCCATGATCTTGCAAAATAGTGAGGTGTTCAAATTCTCATTTTCCACACTGTACATTTTTATAATAACACACACACTCTCTCTCTCTCTCTCTCTCTCTCTCTCTCTCTCTCTCTCTCTCTCTCTCTCTCTCTCTCTCTCTCTCTCTATCTATCATATTAATATGACCTGGGATCTTACGAAGCATCATAAGGAATCATGCACAGTGTTTATTAAGACTGAAGTTTCAAGGGATATGGATGATATATGACTAGAGGTGATGCTCTGACTGCTGTCTCTCTCTCACACACACCCACACACACACACACACACACACACACACACACACACACACACACACAATATCTCTGTCTCCAATGTCTCGATCAGCAGATGATTCCTCCATTATTGATCAAACCAAACACATCCAGCAGCTTTTCCTGCAACTCCAGCGAGTAGAGCTAGTCTCCTGTCTTTTTCGCTCTTCATTTATTAGCAACTTATTAAACAGGGATAATCAATATTAAATGATACACATAATAAAATATAGCATAAAGTGTAACTAGTAAATCATGTAAATTAATCTGCAATTTGTCAATTTCAGTATTATGCAAAAGTCATAAATACTCATAAGTACTAAATGAATAATCAAAAAACATTCTTTTTTTCTGCAATTGACTATGTCTTCATCCTATCTCTATGTCATTCATCCGTTTACTGAACTGCTTTTTCATTTCTGAGGGAGCTGATCCCTTGTAGATGGAATACGAATGGTGATAAAAACTCTTCAACCATTTGCAAAACGTACACACAGACATACACTTCCACACACTCACACGCACCTTTGAGACATTTTATTAGATTCCAATTTTTCTGAATATATGGTACGTAAAACGTAAACTCCACAAAGGAGCCGACTGGGACACAACAAGAACATCCAACTAAGAACACAACACTGTTAAGAGAACCTAAAGAAAATACAGAAAAAGTAACATATTTTTCTGTCATTTTAACATGCTATTACAAGAACTTTATTTTAATGATTTATGAAAATTGTAAAGTAACCAAAGTACGTTTTATTTTTCACTTTACTGATGGGGTTTTTTTTCCAATATTTCCATTTTTGTTAATTTATTATTTGGTCTTTCTATATCTCTGTCTTTTATATATCTAATTATATATCATTTCATAATTGAAATGTGTCAGATCCATGTGGGATTTCTTGAGTTCTTTTTGACAAGGTTTTGCTGTCACCTAGTGGACGTTTTCAAAGATAAAATCAAAAATACACTTTAGAAATTAAAAAAAGTAACAAATGTAAAAGGCACAGATCATACCAGGCGTGAGTTGTGTGTTCGATGGTTTATCTATCATATAAAGAGCCTAAAATAGAATTGCAAAATTAGATCAGATAATTTTTTTAGACTTAAAGAAATGTATTCAAAATCAACACTCACCTGGATTTCAGATGCCGTTTTCAAAAAACATGAAATTCTACAGGAGAATATAGGGGTCCAATTAATTGCCAGAATTTTTCTATTGAATAACAAAAGTTCCTTTGTTTTACTTACAATGAGAAAACAGGCTCCAAAAAGAGCAGCTTTGATTTTCACGTCCAGGTCCAAAGGAAAGACAATTCCAAAGTTGTCTGCATCAGTGAACGTTTCATTCACAAACCCGGACCACTGCTTCTGGATCGAGCCCACCTTCAATGATTCATCCAAAGACAGGACCTGGTGAGAATCAAAGAATAGAACGAGAAAAAAACTAATTGTATACACAGAATATTTGATTTGAGAATTTTGGCCAAATAAAGCTAATTTGAAAGATCAGGATTGATTTGGAAGGGCTGATGATGCCATGATGCAGGTCTCGTAAAGCAAAAAAATGTCACATCAATCTAAAATATCTGCAAGTGTGGAAATTATGTTTGGTGGATCACAGTCTGTACCGAAACAGCCTCAACTTATACGATGTATTTATAATATCATTAAGATAAATAAACATTGATAATAAAATAATACATTCGATTTTTCATTTATTGGCGCCTTTCATGACACACAACATTCACACACACACACCAATTGCCCGGTGAAATAGCGGCAGCCAATCTGCGCCAGCGTCCACTTCACTCGGGCATACACACCACACGCTCACACACTCACACGGCCAGATTAACCTGAAACGCATGTTTTTTTTTTCTCACTGTGGGGGAAACCGGAGCACCCGGAGGAAACCCACGCAAGCACGGGGAGAACATGCAAACTCCACACAGAAAGGCCCCGACCGGCCTCGAACTCACTACACGAGTCACAGTCAGAACCTTCTTGCTGTGAGGCGACAGCGCTACCCACTGAACCACCGTGCATTGAGTAAACAATTACTACTAGACATCTCTAAATTCAATTAATCAGATAGAGAGATTACATTTTTCAGTTTCCTTCTGACCATGTTCATTTAAACTTCAAAAGAATCATTGCTTTATTATGTTCCCCAAAGCACCCAAAGACCACGGTTTCATCACCGATGATGTGTCCAAGTAGCACCAGAAGGTGTATTTGAGACCTAATGTGAAAATGTTTATTTTTTGTAAATGAACGTATCAGATTAGGAATAATATAGAAACAAATTTTAGAAAACCCGATTCGGGATCTCAAAAAGTGTTACTGACATCCCAATACAAAGATATAAAAAAAATGTAGTAAAATGAATACTTCCACCTATGTCTTCATTCCTGTTAAAAACAGTATATAAATACATAATACAGCATACACTAATTTGCATCTGTAATATTTAAGAAGTACTGCTAGTAATAGCTTGTTAATAAATAACTATGTACAGTTATTGTTATCTTGAAGCGTTAGTATTTTGTTCATCATCACAGCTTAAGCTCTTGTAAGAGAAGTGAAACTCTCACATCAAAGTTGACGTCTGCACAGCATCGGGTAGTACAGAACGGTCCTACAATCTTCAGAATGTCCTCTCTTCTCTCATTCTGTACAGTAAACTTAGGGAGATATAAATGCCAGTCCTGGATCAGAAATCCAATGGCGTTTCCTGGTGGAGACTGAACCTCAAGCTACAAGGCAATAAAACACTGTCACCATCTAACACAACACACTGTGACAAAAATATACAGTGGACTCTGGTTAATTGTGGAGTCCAATAAAGCAGTTGCCCCAAAAAAACAACACAAATTTGCGTTTGCATTTGACTCAAAGTGGTGCTAAGAGCTTGAATGAGATTGAGAAGAATGTAAAAAAAAGTATCATACCAAAATTATTTTGTGGTCGCAATTTATTATTTAATAATAAGAGTTGGTGTGCAAACATTGGTGATCACATTTTTACCTCCTGAAAGAAAAAGTTCATTGGTCGATTGATTGTCATCACTTCCTGTCCCAGGTTATCCTGAACATGTAGGACGAATGATCGCGAAGACCCGCAGCACTCCCGGTTACAGCAGTCGTTCTCCTCGGTTACATGGAAAACCTGCTGTCCCAAACTGTTCTTCACCGTGAACTTAGTATTGGCACAACCCACTAGCACTGAGTTTGAAAAATACAATCATGAGTTTAAAAAAGTCAAATTTTTGATTTTAAAATAATTATGTGTTATCAAATCCTACGTATTTTCCAAGTATCCTTACTATACTTGCATATGTATCTTATTGAATAATATAAGTGCTGTTTTAGGGCATATTTTTTAAAGCATTTGACAATAAAAAGATGGACAGACTGTTATGACAAATGTACCTTCGGCAACTTCCTTGTTCTGATGCACCAGGAGCTGATCAATCTTTTGTTGAATAAGCAGAAAGCAAATGTTAAATATTCGGTGGTCAGGTTCATTTTTTTGTCTCAAAAATTCAAATCTAATGTGTTAGTGTCAAGACTAAATATAATCTCACAGCAACACATTTCCCACACACTGCTGCTCAAGTGAAAAGTCTCACCTGACACAAATATTGCAGTCCAGCTGGACAGCCAATGGGTCGCGGGGGTGCGGGCATCATGGGTATTTGACTGGGCATGTTATCTTGAGTTGGGAAGAACAGATCAAAGGTTCAAAACAGAGATGTCTCATGGAACTTTTGTGCTCCACTTTTCTTACCCTTCCCTTGTTCTTGTTCATAAAATGGAGACGGATGAATGTCAGTCTTCTGTGGCTGGAAGTGAGTGGAATGATCTGCTTAACGGATCAAAAAGAAACATCACATATTGTACGACCCAAAAGTTCTTCTGAAGACTCTTATAGAGCAGTGGGACACCCACCCTTATTTCTTGACATGTTGGAAGGCTGGAGATGATTCTCTGTGTTTAAGGAAAGAAAAAAGCACTTTTTCCAACGAACATAAAAAATACAGTGTAATACAAAAAAAACATTGTGAGCATTTCCTCTAGTTGTACAATGTTGTTGTTGCAGCTGGCAGGAAAGCAGAAGTTCATAGTGATGAACAACAAACATTTGATATTACGCATGGGAAAACCACTGGTTTCTCAGGAAGGTGAAGCAAAAATGGAACAACGCAGAAACACTGCAGACAATGGCATCAGGTTTTCAGCCCCTTGGAGGTGGAGGCACCAAGGGCAGATTTTTAGAGGTTCAGGTCCAGGACTTTCGCTGTGAACTGTGGCGTGCCTCGGGGCTCTGTCCTCTGTTCACCTTATATCTCCACACGTTGAGCCAGATTCTCAGAAAACACAACACATTTAAACTGATGACACTCAACTCTTCTTATATTTTGAAAAAATCATATTTTTATCTACAAAATATAAATCGCCTTTGTCCTTCACCATCATCGAACACCTGCGCAACACTTGTTCATGCTCTTGTCTCCTCTCGCCTTGAATATTGCAACTCACTTCTTCATGCCTCAAAAAGTCCTCCATTAAATCCAACTGATTCAGAGCTCTTCTGACCGCATCATAACCCTTATGGCCACACACAACGCTATACACATGTAACATATAAATAAATAAATAAACTTGTCATTATTTACAATATATGAAGTCTATACATTGATGCATGAAAATATGACCCCCGCCCCAGAAGTACCAACAAATGTTACAAAACATAAACGTGGAAACACACAGAGAGCTTATAAATCCGTCTCACCTCTTTCCTCCAAAAGGCTTTACTGAATTAAGTGGTATGTGTTCTTCAGTTTTGTTTTCTCGCTCAGTTTTGTTTTTGCCCTATGTGGAGATTTCTGAGGAAATGGTCAAAGATGCTGAAGTTTAACTAGTCTTTCACTTTCACTTCTAGCAGTTGTACACTTGTTTTTTTTTTTTTTACTTCAGAATGTGAACGACTCGAATTCTTAAAAAATGTTTGGTTTTGTTTGGGGAAAAAAATCATTTAAATGTGGCACTAAAACCTTAACAGATATTATACTGTAATAATAAGTAATAACAGTAATAATAATAAGTAATGTGTATTTTCAATATGCAGAGACAGAAACAGAGAGAACAAAAATAACTCATTTGTTAAGTATTTCTTGAACACAAAGCTTTGTTATACTTATATCTGTTATGTTGTGTTCAGTAACTTGTGTCAAGTTCGGACACGATTATGGAATGCCCAGCAAACCTGTTTCACATGTGCCAATGCAACTCTGCTTGCCTGTATAATTTTGCATTTGCAGTCAGATCAGTTAACGTGAGAATATGTTAATAAATGAAAACTTTTGTTTGTTAAATTGTATTATTTGCTGCAATACCACATGTAAGAAGTGCTTATTAAAACAAGACACACTTCATATTGAAGCTGCGGAAACCTGCTTTGGTCCCCATCAATACAGTTTTTAAACGTGAGAGTTGGCGGATCACTTTACATCCATGATTAATGAGATAAGAAGTAGAATTTGACTCTTTTTGACTGACAGAAGCTCATTCGTGTTGTTCACCAGTGAGGTAGCCAAAAGACTTAGTGATTCTAGTCAAGTGAGTCAAACATTTCCCTCGTATCCGCTTTCTGTAGATCCAATATAGGGCTGTTTTCCGTGATATTTGAGACAAAAAGCATAAAAAAATGTTCCAGGAGATGTTGGTCCAGAAGCCTCCATGAGATTGTGGGTGGCTGCACAAAGTAAAACTAAACACTATAAACGAATGACAAAGTGGAGAGTACTGGAGAGCGGAGAGCAGAGGCTGCCATCTTGATCTAGACCACGTCATTTTATTATTAGCAGAGGATCAATGAGTGTTTTCATTGTTGTTTTGCTCGAAAAACATAAAATCCTGTGTGTAAAGAATAAAAAAAATGATAGCATTATCACAAACAGTATATGCATATCAGCATATACATATACAGAATATGAAAAATAATAAATCGCACAAGTGTACATGTAACATATGAAAACCTAGTATTTCTTTCAGCACAAAATAATAATGGATATCTCTGAATATTTTAATATTTTTACATTATCTGAATAGTTTAAATTAAACAGTTTGAATTCCACAGTATTATACCATTTTAAAACAGCAGTAAAGATCATTTTATATTCATTTCAAGATTCATTTTTTAATTTAAACTTTCTATTGGAGAAATTAATCTCCTAATCAGGTCTAATTAATTAATATATGGTAATAAACTTACAATAAGAAAGCAGGCACCAAGCAAAACTGCTTTTATTTTCACGTCCAGATCCATTGGAAATTGGAGGCCAAAATTGTCTGCATCGGTAAAGGCTTCTAATGGAAACCCAGCCCACTGCTTACTGATTCGACCAATCACTGATGACTCGTCCAAGGACATAATCTGGCATGTGACATAAGATAAGAGTTCAGCTGTTGGATTAGTTCACAATTATGCTCATTTAAATATGTTTCTTTAATTAGTATAAAGACTGATCACAACAGAACTGTGGTATTTTCAATGATTTTTAGGAAGAAATTATCATCACATGTCTGTTTTATTATGATTATATGCAAGAAACTTCCTTTTATAGGACTTTATGCAAATTGGTTAACTATAATTTGAAAAACCATGTTCTTTCTTGCAATTTTCAAGAATGACATATATTCTTTTTCTTTTGAAACAATAGTGCTTTCACAAACCTCAAAATTAATATCAGAGCAACACTTGCAGTCACAGAACGGTCCCACAATCCTCAAAACAGGTTCCTTGTTTTCATTTTGAATAATAAACTTTGGTAGGATCGGATGCCAGCTCTGAATTACATATCCTATAGGGAAGCCGGGTGGACTCTGAACCTCCAACTGAAATATATAAGGAAATATACCAGTTATCTACAACTAAGCAGATGATGTTGTAATACAAAGTCAAAATGTAATAGATTACACTACAACATTTTGGTACAGGGCTTTATGTGTCAGGATCCAATCACTTGATGGAAACTTCCTTTCTTATCGTTTTTCCCAATTATTGGTTCATTTTCCCATTGGGGCACATTTTGAATTATGTAATTTATTTAAGTCTCTTGTGTCCATAGGTGTCTGTTCCATTTAAAGTAAGGAGAATTGTAAAATCTTGAGCTCTAGTCTGAATTTGTTTTGTTTTGTTTGATTATGTCATGTTTTTAGTTGTTTTGCTTTTGTTTATTTTTTGGTTCATTTGTTTGTGTTTTAGTTTCGGTTTGCCACTACTTTTTTGCATCTACTGTACTTTTAATTTTTAAAATAAAAGAATATTGTTGCTTTGCAAAATTGTTGGTCCTTCTTGAAACCCTGGCATTACACGTTCATTTTTAAATCAATTTTGTAACCCAAAACTGCTTGTAAACTAAAACATTTTTAAATACAAATTTTAAATTAAAAAACTGACACGTTCCAAACGTTCAAAAATACAGGTGATAAATCTTGTAAATACTGTACAGTATTGCAATAATACTCTACCTCTTGCAGACAGCAAGGGAATAAACAGCTACTGCATTTAAGAGGACGGTATAATGTCATCACTTCCTGTCCCATGTTGTCCTGGACATGAAGCAGGAAGGAGCGAATGGGTCCAAAGAAATTACGTGTACAACAGTCGTTCTCTTCAGCTGCAAAAAACACTTGCTGGCCCAGACTGTTTTTCACCACATATTGGTTATTGGTCTCCCAGCCAAAGAGGACTGTAAGAAAAAGTGTGTTTTGTGTCAGTTTGTAAGATGGGTAATAAATGTATTTTTACATTTCTTATATTAAAATTTTTACCTTCCATTAGTTCGACTTTTTGTTGAACAAGAAGCTGGTCAACCTGCATTAAGTGACATGAACAGGAGCATTTAAATAAATCCTCTACACATGTAATTACTATCTAACCTATGGATCTAATACTATATTACAGTTATTCTCATAACCCACAACTGTTAAATGAATTAATTTCATTTAAAATGAGGTCACTCCTGGATTTTAGAGCACTTGGACAGGCTAATTGAGAAGAAACTTTGCTAGATGTCTAAAAAATCTGCTAAATTTACTTTTTTTCTTTTGCTCTGTTTAAAAACACTTTAGAAATACTTTTAAAACAATAACTATTTTGTATAGGGATGGCTAAGAATTTTGTCTTCAACTTTAAATTTGCACTCACTATTGGCCTACAGGCATTGTAATACTTTATAAGCCAATACTATATACAGTATTATAGTACTAATGTGATCACCTGAGTCAGGTACTCCAAACCGGGTGGGCAGCCCAGGGGTCTCTGGGGGGCCAGCATTATCATCTGCACCTGTGTTTGCTCATGCTCACCTACAGCATAAAAAGAAAAGAGGAACTTTACCCTAAGAACTAATAAAATATATAAAATGTATTTCAGAAATGGTCAGTTTTCATCTTCAAACCTGGTGGTGGTGCTGGATGCACTGTATTTCTGTCTGAATGCGGGCTGATGGTATAAACTACAGAAAACAAACCCAATTTCCTTAAACAACTAAACAAAATACCATTTTACATACATCATTTTAATAATATTAAGTGAAACCTATTTTATAAAAGGTGGTCTCAAGATCTCGAGAAACGTTTGCTTCAAATTTTTTGTATTTTTCAATATGTTGTGAAAAATAATTACCCCATAATTTATTTATATATACCAATATCTTTTGAGACAAAAACTAACAGATTACGTGCTATTGTTAATGTGTATGAATAAGGTGAAGCTACTGTTACACATGGCCTAAGGTTGCTCAAGCTTCGACTGGATATAACTGGAATAATAACATGAAGGACAATGTTAACTCACCCTGTGTGAGAGATGTGCTGGTTGGAGGGAAGCAGGGTGCTGTCTGGCCTGAGTTTACAGAATGGAGTAGTAAAAATAATGTTGGGATGTGAGATCAACATGGAGATTCAATATCAAAACGGAAATAAACATTGGGCACCACCCTACAGTTTAGATCAGAAGAAATGCAGTTCTAATCTTGGTTGTGTTTTATTGTGAAACTTAAGCACGATTGACTGAAAGCTTTACAAATTAGATATTGAATTGGCAAACTGTTTCTGACGCAGAAAACATTTTGAAGTTGCCCAGAAAGCACAATGTCAACAAAACAATTTCTTTCTTTGTATTTGCATTGATCTTTCAGGATTTTTGACGCATGCTAAAAAACCTGCAGTGAGAGGTTGATATAAAGTTAAGAGTTATATAATGTTTAAATCTTAAAGCGTTGAAGCTTAATGGTAAACAAGAATGCTGAACATTGTTGAACAATGTTGGTTCAACTTGAAATACATATGAACACCACTTATAAAAGATAATAAATATTTGCACATTTTGCCAAACAGGACTCAAATATCCAGATCAAAATTTACAAATTTTAGATTTACCTGATGTTTTCAAAACTCCATTAAACGTGTGTTTCCCAACATGCTTTGTGGTTCTGATGTGCCTTAACTCTTCACCTTTGTGTCAGACAACTGCTGTGTATGTTAATTCTCATTCCATTATTTCTTGGACTATAAACTATATATATATATATATATATATATATATATATATATATATATATATATATATATATATATATTAGGGTTGGGCCGGTATCAGCGGTA
The DNA here is from genome assembly GCA_028031935.1 of Paedocypris micromegethes. Taxonomy (NCBI): domain Eukaryota; kingdom Metazoa; phylum Chordata; class Actinopteri; order Cypriniformes; genus Paedocypris; species Paedocypris micromegethes. The sequence goes on from CM051493.1 coordinate 31,430,474, forward strand.
TCGGTGTCACTTTCTATCGGGTAATTTTTTTTAATTGCACAATTAAAAAAAATCCCCCCAGTAATCTATCCTCAAAGCAGGCATCGTTCATCCAAGTAGTAGCTGAATCCTCCAGCAAGCCTGCGGCCCCAGGCTAGCTGTTATGTCAGTGGACGCCTCTCCGGGGAAAGTCCTGAGCTCATCACCATCACCTGCCGAGGCCAATCAGCACGCAGAGCTACACTGCAGTCGGATGGAGGTGGCGTTGGAGAAACGACGCTGCGCTCTTTGCTTCACGGAAAACTCAACTTTAAGGTGCTTCCAGACGGAACCATCGACAAGCGACAGGTCATTTGATTTCAGAGTTTGCTTACTGCCGGAGCTCTACCAGTCTGAAATACGACCTGAAGGCCAAGCACCGGTCGGCGCCAGCGGACGAGGAGAGGCAAAGCACTAGTGCGGAGAGCAGTCGGCGCCGCCGTCAGAGAACAATCCCCGAGTGCACTCAAGCGAGGCCGGTCAGTGCAGCGCTTTCTGCCCAGCTAACGAACCTTTTGGCCCGGTGGACATCCACCAGCTGCCGGCCCATAAGTGTGGTGGAAGACGGCTGCCTCCAGCGTCTTGTCCAGGTGGCCACGGGCGACCCCACTTATAGGCTACCGGCCAGGCGGACCATTATGAGGAGAATTCACGACCAGCATGCTGCAGAGAGTCACCAAAGCCGCGACGCTTGCGGAGGCACGTTGGGTAGAGCTTTCAGGAGACCACTGGACCTCCATAAGTAACAACAACTACCTGGACGTGACTGCACACCTGATCGACTCCGGCTGGGAACTTCACTCCTTCACATTAGGTGAGTCAGGTTCAGTGTTTTTTAAATTAATTTTTTTCAAATTGACATTATCAACCAGTTTCGACAACCACACCGATTGTCTGTTCATTAGGCGTGATGAAGACGGAGGAGCGCCCCTTTGCCAAAGTGTGCGCCAATCAGTTCATGGACGTGGCCAAAGACTGGGGGATCGTTGACCAATTCAGCACAGTTGGCACGGACAGTGCCCCGAGTATGGTGGCCGCGGGGAGGCTACTGCCCTTCGAGCACATCCCCTGCGTTGCACATGTCGTGCAGAGGGCTGTCGTCATCTCCCTCCGGGAAGGTGGATTCGAGGCTGCACTGACTAGAGTCCGTAAAGTGGTGGGTCTTTTCAGGGACAGTCAGGCAATCTCGGATGAGCTGAACCACCAGCAAGCCTCGCTCGGACTGGATCAGGAATCCCTCGTGCAAGACGTTCCAACGTGGTGGAACTCGACGCTGGAGATGATAAGGCGAGTGCTTCGTAACAGGGAAGTGCTCCAGGCAACACTGTCTCAGCAGAAGCACTGCCTGGCCCTCCCGACGAGCGACGACTACGAGAGACTGTCCAGGCTGGAAGCTGGAGCCTTGCAGCGGGTCGTTAACTACGGCTCTGCTTCTGTCTGCCTCTAGGTACGTCTAGAGCTCCTCGGTGGAGAAAAGTACGTCTCCTGCTCTGTGGCACTTCCAACCCTGTGTAACCCTGAGTCCAGGCACAAATTAGCCCTGCTGCTCACACAGTCAGACTCGGACTCGGAGTCAGAAGACAGTCCAGAAGACAACACTCTGGAGCGATACCGTCTAGAGCCAGCTGCCCATCTGGATCAGTGTCCTCTGAAATGGTGGCTTTCCAGCGCGGCCACTCCTGCCAAAAACGTCCCGTGCGAGAGACTTTTTTCGTTGGCAGGCCATATTGTGCAGTGAAGGAGAGCCAATTTGTCACCGGAAAACGTGAACAGACTGGTCTGCCTGAGTGACTGATGGAAGGGCTCGCAGTGACTGTTTGACAATAATGAAAAAATAAATAAATCAGTGTGCAAAAAATACGAGCCTTTGTTCCTCATTTATTCCATAAAAAAATGTAATTCAGTATAGATTGATGCAGATAAATTCCGAGGGAACAGTGAGATTAATCTAGATCAAGACTTTTGATCATTGCCCATCCCTAATATATATATATATATATATATATATATATATTTTTT
>CM051493.1:31437735-31466141 GCA_028031935.1 Paedocypris micromegethes
AATTATGAGTTCGGATTAGGGATGGGCAGTAAAGCGGTATAAACGTAAAAACTGGTATTCAGTTGAGCACAATATGAATTTTGCAATACTGTGACACATTCATTATCATTTAATTTTTATACGTATATAAACACTTTAATACAGTATGATACGTTTGTTTCGTTGCAACTAAACAAACTACCCCCCTCGTGATCTAAATCCAGCATTTATCACGATTCGGCCAAACTCTGGTCTATGACGAGTGATTTTATTCTGAAGTGTGTGTGTGTGTTTACTGCGGTTTTAAACCAGAAGATGGCAGCAAACCATATATTGCAAACATCTACAGTTGACGACAAAATTATTATCCCCCCTACAAAATATTAATAATTTGATAAGTATTTCAAAAGTTCTCTTAAACGGAGATAATCATTTTGTCCTCAACTGTACATAAAACCGTACCTTGGAATGTTTATTTTTTTTTTATAGGTTTAATGGTTGTAATTTTTTTTGTTTTTTTTACAACATTACTTTTACATAACATTTTTATTTTTCATTTTCATTTATTTAAACCTAAAGAAAAGAGTAATATGTGTTATATTGCTTTTTGACAACCAGATTTTCAGGGTTAAATATTTTAAATAGTAAAATATCCTGAAAGAATCGTGATCTTTATTCTAAGCAAAAAAAAAAATGTGATTCTCGTTTTATCCAGAATCCTGCATCTCTACTTAAATGTAACCCCCCCATACCGTGATGTAGTACCAATATCGTCTGGACACTAGAAAATGCATATACCTTGATATGAATTATAACTCAAACAACCCACCCCTAGTGCTGATAGATGAACTTGCTTTGCAGTCATAGGAAGGGGAGGAGAACAGATCTCAAGAATGCAGCAGGATTCAGGATGCAAAATTCAGATTGCTCCAGGTGAGTACTGTGGAATGACTGCAATGTGTTGGCTTGAATTTCTGTTAATCTGCCGTTTCCCCTCTGCTTGACCCCACAGACAGTGGCGGCATGCCTGACCGATCAGTGACGCTGACTGGTTCACCAGATGCAATCCAGTGAGTCTCTTCAGAATTGGTGCCAAATGTGTTGTTTTTATTTATTTTTTTTTTATTATATACGACTGAGGCTGAGTGTGTTCCCACTAACAGGACTGCCAAGAGACTTCTTTCAGACATTGTGGAGAAAGGCAGACCATCTCCGTTCCACCACAATGATGGACCAGGCAATGCAGTTCAAGAGATCATGATCCCAGCATCTAAAGCAGGACTGGTTATCGGAAAGGGTGGTGAAACCATCAAACAGTTACAGGTAATGTGTGTCAACCTTTTTTGTTATTTGTCATATATTAGTTTCAAATGGTCTGGGTAGGTTGTGGTTTATCTCACAGGGATGTTAAGTAGCCTGGTCGGTAAAGGAATAAACGTAGGGCAACATAAAAAAAATATATTAACATTTCTCAGTAAATCTGGGAACGTATTGCTGTCAGTAGTTGCAATTGCATTAATGGCGAACAATTCACAATACGAATTTGATAATGACGAATTTGAGGCTTATTTGCAATACATCTGTTTGAATTATTGTGGTGAAATTACACACAAAGGATGCTGTGAATCTCAAGTTTTACCATGATTGTTAAACAGGAGCGTGCTGGAGTTAAAATGGTGATGATTCAAGATGGACCTCAAAACACAGGCGCAGACAAACCTCTCCGGATCTCTGGTGATTCGTTTAAAGTTCAGGTCTGGACATTCACACTACTGATCATCTAGAAGCATACGATCAAATTGTGTGTTTGAAATATTAATGTTTTTTTTTTTTATTCCTCATAGCAAGCAAAAGACATGGTAATGGATCTGATCAGAGATCAGGGTTTCCGGGAACAGCGAGGAGAGTACGGCTCAAGGGTCGCAGGAGGAGAAAGTCTGGATGTATGTCAACCTCATCTCACACTTATTGTTGCTCTTTGGAATTGATGATTAACTTTGCTAACATTGCTTAAGGTTCCCGTCCCGAGGTTTGCTGTTGGAATAGTCATAGGAAGGAATGGAGAAATGATTAAGAAGATTCAGACCGACACTGGCGTAAGGATTCAGTTCAAACCAGGTGTGCAGAGCTTGCTTTATTAATGCACTTCTCATTAAATTGAGGATTAAATTAAGGCGCTCGAGACTAATCTAAATCTGTACTCCAGATGATGGCACCACTCCTGAAAGGATTGCTCAGATTATGGGCCCACCTGACCGGTCCCAGCATGCTGCAGATATTATAACCGATTTGCTGAGGAGTGTGCAGGCTGGCGGACCACCTGGACACGGTGGTCGAGGGAGAGGCCGTGGACAGGGGAACTGGAACATGGGCCCTCCAGGAGGCCTGCAAGAGTTTACCTTTACTGTCCCTTCCATGAAGACTGGCTTGATTATTGGCAAAGGTCAGACATCGCGTCTATTCATTGAAATAATTCTATACAATCGATTAATTAATACCATGATAACAGTGGGAGCTTAGTATAACAAAAATGTGTTTGAGATGTGTCTTGTAAATGTCTCGTGTATGACTTAACTGAAGTAACTTCAGAAGCATCGCTCTTCAGGTTGTTTAAACTAGGGATATCCTGATCCAATTTCACATTTTGATTGTATATCAAAGATCATTTTTATACACACATCTATATGTATTATTCCGGTCATTCTATCAGATGTGATGCAGGTGACGTTCACATCAGATGACTGAGCATGGGAATGATTTTTTGTGATGATAAATAAGAGGCTAAGGCACATCACAATATTAATTGCTGATAAATTTAATCCACAATTTGTGTAGCACAGATGAAAACAAAATATCACCAACATTTCTATCATCAAAAATTGTCTTTGAATCTTTTTTTCAAATTGTTTCATTTCACACATTTCAGTACTTGTTCATGTCCTGTCTTTAAAGATCATTAACTAAATTCACTAATTCTTTGTAAGGTTTAGCATAGATAATCCTATGATTTTCAGTTGAGTGGAAAATTAATGTGTTTGAAATCTGCTTTATTTGGAAAAAATACAAGTCCCAAAACAAATCGTATCTCATAATGCAAATTTCCGCAGCTTTATTGGGTTATAAATTGCTAGCGTTCGGATGTGAAATCAGTGAAAACGGTGAAAAGGTAAGTGCACATCATTCCGTGAGAGCGCTCAGAATAATCTGCTCAGAACAGCTTTCAAAACTGCTTTGCTTTTCCGATGTGTGTGATGACATTACTCAGAATTAGTCCTTCAGGAGAAAGCATTAGGGCAGATTGGACGGATCTTTCAATGCTCAAATTTACGTTTCTCCGTTTTCTTTCAACAAGTTGCACCTTAATGCAAAGTGAGTAGGTGGGTTGTGGCGGCGGCTTAGCGAGGAGGGCGTGTCTGGCGGCGCTTTATGGGGGCACGATTAAGCGGAGTTGACTGTATACGTATATTGCTGTATTTAACTTTTTAACGATTTCATACTCCAAAATAGCCAGAAACAGATAATTGCATTATGAGTGCATTCTGCATTTGAAACCTAAATCAATCTTTTGGGTTTTTGACCGTTTCTGCCGCTGTAGGCGTCATAAACCTGTTTCCGCCGGGACGGTAAATACCGTAGGCGGTATTTAACGCATGCGGCGCAAACCATGCAACCCTGGATCAGAGTGACCCAAACTGAGTGAATGATGGACATTTCTCTGATCAGGGGATTTAAAGGCGCGCTGAGCAGCTCCTGAAAACTTTTTTTAAATTACCTTTAACTATTTTCACTGGGCTTTACTATTTGCTTACATTTGTACATTTTTATGTTATGTCTTAGGAGGTGAAACCATCAAGAACATTAGCCAGCAGTCGGGAGCCAGAATAGAGTTGCAGCGAAACCCACCACCCAACTCTGACCCTAATATAAAGATCTTCACTGTGCGGGGTTCACCTCAACAGATTGATTATGCCAGACAACTGGTTGAGGAGAAGATTGGAGTGAGTGGCAGTTTGACTTGATTTCATGATTACCAACAGAATTTTTTTTTTTTTTTTTTACAAATGTATTATTTTTTTCCATGGTTTATTACAGGGTCCAGTAAGTCCTATGGGTGGTCCTCATGGACCTCCTGGTCCCCACGGAGGCCCTTCTCATGGACCTCCTGGTCCACCAGGACCACCTGCTCCCATGGGTCCCTACAATCCTGGACCCTATGGACAGGGACCTCCAGGACCACAGTAAGAACATTAAGAACATTTTGTATTTTCTTTTATTGATAGTTTGTTATATCAGAACTTCAAACTAAACAATGGATCCTTTGTGCTTTTCAGTGGTCCTCCAGCTCCTTATCAACCACAGGGTTGGGGAAATGGATACCCACACTGGCAACAAGGACAGCCAGACCCCAGTAAGCTCTTATTTAAAAATGTCAAGTGGATGTATTCACAAATGAATTTCTATATATGAGAATATAGTTTTGAATACAAATACGAAATACAAACTACTTCAGACTTATAGAAAGGTGTTTGTTGTAACATTAACAAAGAAAATGATACTCAAAATGGTTTAATTTTCTTGATTTTTTTTTTTTTTTTACTTCTGATCAGTGTGTTTTACTTGTCTGTAATACGGCAGCAACACACACAGACTTGTTTGCCCATAAGCCTTGTACAGTACGTGCTGTTTTGTTTGTGTAGATAAAGCGGCTGCGGATGCTAATGCTGCCGCTTGGGCCGCCTACTACTCGCAGTATCAGCAGCAGCCCCAGGGGCCCATGACCCCCACCTCTGCAGCCCCTGGCACCACACAAAGCAACGGACAAGGTGAGTCTCAACTGGGACCCTTTACTCTGCCTTCTCTGAGATGTAACCTGAATGAGCGTTATTTTACACTTGTTTGTTTTGACTATTGTCGTTGTCTCTGCAGAAAGAGAAAGTCAATCAAATGCATTTCATTTTTTTAGTACTATTTGCACGTATTTAGCGAATTGATTTTCTTTTTTCAGAAGTTTCAATTTTTTTCAGGCTCATGTTTGTGTTAAGTAATAATAAACATAATACAAAATGCCTACATGATAATCGTGAGTTTTAGGACCACTTGATAATGGCGTTGACATGTAAAATGTCTCGTTCAGGTCAAGGACAGCCTCAGCAGGACTACACCAAGGCCTGGGAGGAGTACTACAAGAAACAAGGTGAGCGTGATGGGATTGTGCCTGAACGTGCCAGGGCAGCAGCATCTCTGACGGTTCTCTGCAGCTGAGCTCCTGTTTGTGCCGCTGCCCTAGAGTGAGTTAAGACGGTTTCTGTCCCGGCACATGGAGTCAGTGTGTCGGGGTCGTTCCCCTTCTTACAAGTCTCCCCGTGTGATCTGAAAAAAAAAAGACCCCTTTTCCCCCATGTTTACTTTTGATAAACCTAATCTTAAATTTATTTATTGTAGATTTCGTTTTTTGCAGTAATCAAACAAAGATGTCTTTTCATGTTGTTTAAAATGTTTGTTTTGTGGTAGTTAACTTCCTGTGTGTGTGTGTGTGTGTGTGTGTGTGTGTGTGTGTGTATATAGTAAAAAAAAAAACATGTTTAGCTTCAAAATTGGCTATCGATGAAGAAAAACTCAGTACTAAACCAAATATATCTTAAGATTGCTTTTTTTGGACGCACTTCAAATCCTAAACAAAATAGCCCAATAATTAGTAATGTCCTTATAGTTTGAAAATAACTTTTTAATCGCATACATGCAAAAGCTATGCTATTTTTTCAGATTTCTGTCTGGTTTTCTAGACTGAAACTAGAGCAAGAATGAACATGGGTTTAAATAGTTTTCTTCAACAGTCGTGTTTAGTAATCACTTGTGCTTATTAGACCTTCAGGCTAGTAAATTGGTCTATAAAGTCATTTAGCAACAACTTTTTTTTAAAGCACATGACCAATTATTGTTGTCCAGTTTGTGATGCGCTTTCTTCTCTCTGTTTCCCCAGGTCAAGCTGCTCCACAGGCCGCAGCAGCTGCTTCAGCCTCTCAACCTGGAGGTCAGCCGGACTACAGCGCAGCCTGGGCTGAGTATTACCGCCAACAGGCCGCATACTACGGCCAGGGAGGCCCACAGGGCGCGGCACCGCCGGCGCAGCAGGTACACGCCCACTAAACCGCCGTCATTTGCTACATCTGCATGTGGGATTCTTCTCCCATCCTTTTTTTTCATATACATTCAATTCCCCAGGTTCAACAGGTCTTCAGATCGCCAGAAGAAACCATTAACTAAACTTTTTCTCCTCAAACAGGTCTAATCTTCTTTTTCTTTTGTTTTTTTTTTGTTTGTTTCTAGCAGGGTATTGATCAAATATTTCCGCTCTTAACACGTTGTGTATTTCTTATGTATTTCTTCTGCACAGGGCCAGTAATGTGAAGTGGACATAAAGTAAATGCTTCATTGTCAGGAAAAAATCCTTTGTTAAATGTTTGGATGCAGACGCCATGATGAAGATCGTAATTTCATTGGTTTGAGAGGTTACGCTAGATCTCAGCCCAGCTTCTTCCCTTTTTTTCTTTCTTTCTTTTTTTTTTTTTTTTTTTTTTTTGTGCCACTTGTAAACGGACGGTTTGTTTTTAGTGAGGTTATATCGGTCATTCCAGCTCCTGTATCTCATGTATCTCTATGTAGTTTTTGAGACTAAACTCCAGTCATTTCCATGTAAATCATCTCAGTTTTAATATAATGCCTGTTGTGTTTTTCAATAAAACAATGAAACCTCCTGTGTTGGTAAGTCAAAGACGAAAGGTGGGGAAGCGCTTGTGTGCATCGGGTGTGTGGGGTGGGGGGTTTTAGTCGTTTTTAGTTTGATTGTGTACTGCTCTGAAACGCACAGTGACTCCCGTGTTTTAATGTCTCTTCTCTTCTGACTTGACTAAACTCCCCCCGGTTGTGTTTTTCATTCTTGGTCTGAAATGCAAAGATGATGTGAGGAACTGTTGTTGTTTTTCTGCTGGTCATCGCTGTGGCTGTAGGTTTAGACAGGTTATGAGGAGGGAAGGTGGCTTGGTGTTGGCAAGGTATGTGACTTCATGCTATAACCCTGTAGTGCTGTTGCTGTAGCGCGGACACTTAATGAGCGCCATTTCCTCCCCTACAGGCCAGTTTAGGAAGGCGGTAAGCAAGCGCGCGGGTGTTAAAACTGTCAACCTTGATTTCATGACTGCCAAGTTACAACCGAACGCATTGCAAGTTTTTTTAGTTTGTTCTTTTACAGGCCAGGTTGAGTGCTCATGCTTTGTGAAATGACCTTTTAACCTTTACATGTCTATCATGTGTGTGTATATATCTGATTCACTGGCATTTCTGAAGCCGTTTGATCATTAAAAAGCTGAAATGCGAACATGGACTATATATATATATATATATATTTCTCTTGTCTGCCCACTCACTGTCTGTCTGCCGGCTCCAGTGTAGTCCAGACTCTGGCCCTCACCACTGAGTCTCCACTGTAAGTACAAAGACTGTACATGGCGTTTGCGGCCCCGTATGATTTCCGATGTCAATGCCTTGCCTTTGACCGATTGTCCGATCCAATGCATTTAGTTGAAACTGTTTTGCCCGATTAGGGTAAGTATACCAGGGCTGCAGATTTGATTGCTTTTTGAAATTTGAAATGCATTTCCGATGTCTCGATTTTTTTTCACTCTGATGTAATGTCATAACAGCATTGTATGATATTCACAGATTGAGATTTTTCTTTAAGGAATCATCTCGCAAATGTAAATTTGAACTGCTCTGTTGTGAAATGTTTCAGTTAGGCCACGTTTTAGCCGATTGCCAAGTGTTTGTTTGCCTGAGACTCTCCGTAATTGACCTGATTCCAATGTCAAGTAATAATATTAATAATAATGTCTGACCCAACCTGTCATCTCAAGGCTTTCGATTAGTGTCGCAAAGAGCCGTGCAATGACTAGTTTTGCCGTGTCATCCCTGACCGTGCACCTTAAGGCTCTTCAGCAATGACACAGGTAAGAGAAACCTAAAAAAAAATCCCAGTTCAACCAGCCTGTGATCTAGTGTTGCATTAAATCTGTCCCATGTTCCAATCGACACATGTTCTAGATGTACTCTCGGGTTTGTCGCCAGTATGACGGTGTGCATGGTGGTGTCCTTTAGCTCAACAAAAATTTTCTTGATCTGTTAATACTGTTGTTTTCTTGAAAGAAGCCGATCTGATGATGCTTTAGTGTCTCGTGAGCTCCTGCCGTTTAAAACATGCATGTAGACCAGACGCTAACTGTGTTTGCTGATGTCTCACCGGTTTGTCACACATTGCTGCCTTCATTCTCACTCACAGTGTTGAAGACATGGAGGTGTAGTTCGTAGAATCAGGCCCTGAGCTAGTTTGTCCCTCTGCTGAACATAGACTGTTCAAGGGTTCCAGTGAGAAGGTAAACTCACCGTTTATCACGGGGAATCTGTTCTGTCACTCTTCTCTTGGTTAAGGGTGTGATTTGTGTTTTCTAGGTAGTGTTATTGTAAGATTGTAGGCATGTTTGTGTACTATCGGTTGTATTCTATGCCTTTCTGTTGCTAAGCGTAGGGTTTCACATGTGACCAGGAACTGTTGTTTTCAGTAGACGTTTGCCCACTTGTCGCGATTTAGGACAGCTTTTCCCAGTCTGCATCTCTTTTTCTCTGTGTGTACACATGCAAGATGTGCTTTTTCTTTTTGAGCAAATTGTTCACAACAGAACACGAGGGGGTCTAAAAAAGAAGAGAAAAGCGGAGGCTATCAGAAATGTGGAGCATGCCTTTTGAGGTAACATTATCACCAAATGTTCACCACTGTAGAATGTACCGATTTTGCCGAGAAGTGTTGCTCTGAAATGTGGAACCTTGTTGCCATTGTCACCAATAAAATTTGTAATCGCTTGAAAATGGCTCATCTTTATTATTTACACACTCAGAAGTAAAACATCTGCATGTGCGACAGGGAATTTTACAATAGATCCATTGTGGGATTAAAGGTATTTTTTTCTCACAACATTGATTGGAAAATACTGGCATCACTCTACAATTGTACTGATAACAAGGCTATGGCAGATATCAATAAATCAAGTCAATGACAGTCACAGAAAACATACAAAATTACATCTTTGTCCCATTAAACACGTTTCATTTTAAATATGGCACGAGTAGTTAGTTACTGAAGCCGGGCCTCCGTCAGCGATCCGGGCATCAGGGTCAGAGGTGAGCCCAGATAGGCCAGAAGAAGCTCTGAACGTCTGTGCAGAAGGTGCAGCATGTCTTCAGCCAAGGTGTCCAAACCAGAGTAACGCACCTTGTCCAGGTCAAAGACGTCCTTCAGAAAGAACAACACCTGCTCCTGTACCAGAAGGTCAGAAGAGGAAGACCACTTGAAATACAGGATAAATGCATGGGCTTCACAATAAGGGGCTCAAGTGTGGCCACTATGGGTTTCCTACTGCCTTAAACATTGCTCAACCCGACAATGTTGGTTGTGGTACCCAACAGTGTGGAGAATTGAACAGGCAACCTGCTTTGTGCTCATAGTTAATAACCATAAAACCTCTAATTGAAGGCCACCATGATGGAAGGGTTGAAAATTAGAAGGCCACTTTTCTACAGGCCTTTTGGCAAGGACATACACCTTGCACACACAAATTTATTCGAGCGAGAGTCTGATAACTACCCTATTTACGCGAATATAAGCACCCCCCTGATTTTTCAATCATGAAAAAAAAATTTCAAAATTATTATTTTTTTAACATTATTATTACGGGACTTTTAACTCAAACGAGAGGCGATGTCTTGCTGCAAAGGTCAGTCAGTGGCAGAGACAACATGGGGAGAACACATCTGAGTTGTGGGAAGCTTAAAAAGGACCGGCATTTCCAACGCACTGGACGGAACTGAAAAGAAATGAAAAGCTGAAGCTCAGCCGATGACGTCAGCATTGCGTCTTGTTCCTTTGAGAGCAGCAGAGTAAAACAGGTACGAAGTGGAGTTGTGGTACAGTGGTAGGGGACTTGGACTGGTGTCCAAAAGGTTGCCGGTTCGAATCCCCCCTACAACTAGTTCTACAACTAAGTGTCCATGGGCAAGACACTGAACCCCGCACCGTGGCTGCCCACTGCTCCGAGTTCATGTCTGATCGGATGGGTTAAATGCAGAGGAAAAATTTCCCCATGAGGGACTAATAAAGGTTCAAATTAAATTTATTAATAGTCACTTGTTGCAGCGGTTAAAAAAAAAACAAAACCCTAGCTTCTTGTTGTTTCTAGACTACCGCTGTGTGTGCAATGTCTTGCGGAAAAAAATGAACGTACTCATTTTCATTTCTTTTATTCGCAGGTGTCAAGACAAGTTTAAAACACGCCACCTGAAACATCTATGCATGTTCCTCGTTCGCACTGTTCACTTTAATGCTGTTGTGCTTAAAAAATGGATCAAAAAGTATTAGGAAGGACGAATGTTTTAATTCGCCGGTGTCAAGATAAAACGTAATTAGCGTATTAGTAGCGCAATGGGAAAAAGCAAGCGCGGTTGGCGAGAACACAGTTTTTAACTGGCCATCTGAAAGATCTACGCGTGTTCCTCCTTCGCATCGTTCACTTTAACGCCTTTGTACTTGAAAATTGATAATAAAAAATATAAGGAAAGACTACATGTTTCCATTTATTTGTGATTGCTCCTTTTAAGAACGGCACGCCAGCCGTGGCTGAGCCTGCTGCACTCGCGCCGTCGTTACACTCCGGACTTGAAATGTCGAAAAATGAGTGTCTTAAAATACGCAAATTTTTTAAATCAGCGATTATAAGCACCCTTCAAGTTTTTTAGTTTCGAAAAATTCAAAATAGGGGGTGCTTTTTTTTGTGTAAACATGGGTATTCGAAAAATACAGCGACACCCTCTAATAGAAGGCCCCCATGGCAGAAGGGTTGAAAAATTAATGGCAAATGACCCTTCAAATAGAGAAGTTAGTTAAGTATGCATGCCGGTTAGTATGCAACGTTCCTTTAGTAGCGAATAAGACAAACTTTATTTTTACCTTAAAAAAGCAGCAGAAATCATTTAGGGAGCTTTTAGGGCCCAGAAATCCCCAAGCCAGGACTGGACTTATGTGTTCACACACCGCATAGAAGTGAGCAATAAATCCATCCTGCACCTATCAATGAAATCAGCTTGAGAAACATCTCACAACTTCTAGGGTGAAACAAATATAATGCCAGCTAATGATACCTTAATGTATTGTCTCTTCTGCTTCAAAACTGACCAACAGCTTGATGCGACAGCCTATAACCAAAAGAAGGAAGCAGATTTCAACATGAATTTAGATCATCAATATCAAAGCAGATTTAGTCTCGAAATAGTCCAGACGTGATTATTTACCGTCTCCTTGAAGGAATTGTTGAGCCAGCGATTGTTGACCACGTTCTGGATGGAAATGGGTGGATTCTCAAGATCTTCGAATGAATCCATCAGGATAAAGTCCAGGACAATGTCATAAAAGTTTAGATGTTTGACCTAAAAGAAACAATCCCTCAGTGAGTTTAAAGGCATTGGGTGATGAGAGTCATACTTGATCTCACCCCTCTAGAAGTAAGCTCCATCTCAGTGTTCTCCCAGTGATCTGCTTGCTCCAAGAAGCACATCATGTCTTCAAAGACCTCCTCGAATCTCTTAGGGCTCTGAAAACAAGCTAAACCTAAGTCGCAGTCACTCTGATGTTTTTTTTTTAATCCAATTGAGAGGTAAATAATGTTTTAATCAGCTCTAGTTCTAGTGAATATACAGTAATGCTGGAGAAAAGGTTAGTAAAAATACAAATGAATTAAAAACAGATTAGTGTGTCTGCATTTATATGTTATTAACATAACATTTGTTTAAATTGTGCAACAGTTTCAGGATAAACGGAAAGAGCGGCGCTTTCACTGAAGCAATGGATTCTGTCACTCTGGTTAGTTTGTGGCCTATCATTTTTTATCATTTGACCTTCGATCCCCACAAAATCGTTTTTTTAATAGATTGATCCCTTTTGATGCACTCAGACTAAGGATCAGAATCCTTAGTGTGAGTGCGCCCTGAGAGATCTAGAGAAACAAAACAATGATGAAGAAGTGAACCCACCTTTCTTGCCTTGACTATTATTGCAGACAAGACTTTCTTTCCTGTGTCAGCCAGAAATGCTCGAGTTTCTCTTTCACACAAAACCACCTGGTTGTAAAGCAATGCAAATTTACGGTTCACAACAAAATCGTAATCCATATGGTGTAATTCTTGTTCATTTATGTATGCCTATGGATAAGCAGTATTTGAATTGTAATCGAGAAGAACGTTCTAATTGTGTTACCTGACATGCCTGGCGTACACAGTGCAGCTTTGCCAAGAAGTCACTGTCTCCCAGACATTCTAGCATTTCAGTTCTGTAGATTGAAATCATTTTCAAAAACTTAACTAGCATTCACTACTAGAAAGTTCTGAGTCAAACACACACACAAATATCATAGATTAAAGAACTAAACAGTGTAAAATACATCAACATTTTTCTTTGCAAACTACAAATTTCTATTCTAGAAGTTTAAATAGCTAAGAAGAAAGAACGTACCGAAGAACTCTGCATGAGATCTTCCCTTCTTCCGCCATCTGCAGAGCCTCCTCGTAGAAGGGGTAATGGCACAGTGAGCCGAACGCGTAGATGCTTCTCAGTTCTCGGTGTTCAGACAGCTGAAAAAACACGTCACCAATTCTTTAATGATCGTCTGTATAGAAGCTCGCATGTCGGAATGTGTTGGTTTTGGTCTAAAGATCATTATTTCTCACCAAAGAGAGTCTTTCAAAACTAGCCCCACAAGGCGTCTTTTTGAAAATGTTTTGGTAATGGCAAAAGATGTTGGAGTGAAAGACGATGTGCTTTATAAAAACATAAAACACCTTAAATAAAATTTCAACTATATTAATGATGACTAAATACATGCTTTTTTATCATTGACATTTTAATTAGTTACGTTTTGTCTCTATTTACACATAATTACATCTGCAATTTAGCTTCAAGAATTGTAAAACCTACAACAGATGTAAGAAGAAAAAAATTTAATAAAACAACATGGACGTAATGGGACTGTTTTAAGTTAAACCACTTGAATTTTGAACCACCATCTAAATATCAATCTAAATAAGTAATTGGCTCTTTCCCACAGCAAACAAATGGTGCTTAAGTGTAGATCTGCATGATCGACTCTCGCTCACCTCGGCTGCGGAGAAGAATGAATCTGTGGAGGCAATGCTAACGGAATCTCTCATATCTTCCCTGCCTAAAAGGTCGGCGTGTCGGTCTGAAGCAGAAAATCAGAGGTTTACAAAGCTTGGCATGCGTGTATAATCTGGTGTGGCAGTGAAAGGTAAACAGCATGGAGTCTCTTTATTTAGATCCAGAACATGAGCCAGTGTAATTCTCCGCTCTTAATCGCCTCTGTTTACAAGTAGAGCGTGCAAAGTCACATTGACTGGTTCCACCAAGACGTCTGACTGTCTGATTTGCATCGACTTTTCATCCCTAATAAACCAAAAAAAATCCTACACAAGTTTGATTTGGCAATTTTCTAAAGGATAGTCTATGTCAAAAATAGCAATCGTATTTGGACAAATACGGCTTTTAATCTGGCTGATGGTTGTGGTTTGTTTGCGAACATTCACAACCATTGAATCATTGGTGCTTTTTCCTTTTGCAGTTTTAACCAAAATTCCCAGTGTGAACAGGTCCGACACATGTTTTAAAGACATTAATATCCTTGACTCCACTTTCTTCGAGTTGATGCATGCTGGTCTAATTTGTATTTGTGATGAAGCTAATTACATTATCAGAGTCAATCCAGATTGTTTTAATGAGCTTCAGAAGAGAACAAGCTGGATATGACCTAAGCCTCGAACAAACACACACTTTTTTAAAGTCCAAAACAGAGACGAAACTTTGACTTTTTCAAGCCTAGGTTCTATGGAATAGTTTTTGACAGTAATTCACCATTACTGGGCCGTGTGGCAGGGTCTGTCGTGTCCTGGACCCCTTCAAACTCCTCCTGCAGCCGATAGGCTCTCTGCAGCAGGGACTCCAGTTTCTGGATGAAATCTGGACTGATGATCTCCTAAAAAAGACCACATTTAGATTACTTGACCAATGATTAACACACATTTACTAACTTGCATTGTAGTAGATAGAATTGTGTCTTTATCCACACGTCACTGACAAATATAATGGCAACTAAAGTGAGTTTTTGGCTAGAGTGTTAGTTGTTTTGTATTGGATTTCTTTGACATTGTCTTTTTTTCATTTTTTCATTTTGTCAACAGTCTCTATCTTTATATGGCTGCATGTATGGCCAGTTAATCATTGTTTTTTTCTGTCAGGGGTCTTCTATTTCTTCGTGTTCAAGATGTTTCCAGCTGTTTGATTTTTGTTCCTTTAGTTAGAGTGTTTTTGTGCATAGTAGTGGTTGATGGGAAATACCTCCATGCTTTCCTCTGCATCTCCTATCTTAACAGGCAGACAGAGATCCTCCTCTTCATCGCGCTTGCTACGGGACGTCAGGGCCTGTTCCCAGCGCCGCAGAGCTTCTTCAAACAGCTCCATCCCTGTGACGCCAATACACAAACTTAATAATAATATGAGATAAATCCACGGAAACATTTTATATTCTCTGTATAAAACTAGTTCATACCCATCTGATAAAGGTTCTCTGGGGTCGTGATGTTGAGTAGGCTCTCATCAGATCCCACTTCCTCCCAGCAGCTGGAGTCATTGGCACATGTGCAGCTGCCGGACGAGTTTCTGCTCCTCAACTGCCAGGTCACGGGATGTCTTAACCATGGTTTATACATCTAGAAACTTCTGTGTTATATTTGAAGAGGTGGATCTCACCGAGGACAGGCTTTGCACGGACCCCGACAGCTTCTTATAGCGCTCAACGCCAGACAAGACATTACAGGAAAAACGGCTGCTCACAATCCCAGGTGAGATTTCATGATCACTTTCTGAAAATGCATTGAAAAAATAATAGGGTTTACACAATAATAGGGTGGAAAATTTTACTTTTGTTTATCCACCCACCTAAAAACATAATTATTTTTAAAACATGTATTTGTTCTTTTATCTAACAATCCATTCATAATATGTCTTGTGTTTTATGTTGAATGTAATGTTGTTTTGGACACTTAAGCATTGTAAATATTAAGTGAATATATTTAGCAAAGAACATTTTTTTCATGTATCCAAGTCTGATTATCCATCAATTTAAAAAAATGACGTTTTGACATCAAATATGACGATATGACATGAAGTTTCAATTAAAATGTGTGTGCATTAATATCAAAACTAAAACTGCTACATTTCTTATATTTAAACCAAAACATTAAACACACTATTTTATATTCATATATATATATATATATATATATATATATATATATATATATATATATATATATATATATTCATATGAATATCTATATATATTCAGCTAAATTCAAATTTTGATTGATCTTTTTTTATAACAAAGTAACTTTATACAGTCCCATCACTGAAATAAGTACATCTTATCAAAATAATAGGACAGGCATTTGTAGGTATTTGCCAACCTTTTGTTAAAGGAACACTGATGACGAAATCAAACTTTTCCTGCTCAACAGGCGAGCCGGTCTTTTTCCTGCCCTTCCTCCGCCTGAAGCGCCGAGCGAGGAAGATGATGGACACGGCACTGACGGCGGTGGCAGCAACCAGCTTCTTCGTACCGGTGCTCAGACTCACCTGCTCGGGAAGGTGAGAGAGAAAGACATAGTTCAGCAGAAAGTCAAACCGGGTGATGACGAGGATTACGCCAATTAATTACTCGCAGTGGCTGGCTGGCATTTGCATGGGCATGTGCTGATTGGCTTGAGAGATTTTACTTTAGCTAATCTCTGCAACAGGATTTATCAAACGCTGTCTGCATCACAGACCAAACCACAAAACAGCCCAGCAAAGCCAAAACGTTCAATTCTAAAATTATGCTTTTAGTGTGCTGATAAAAATGACAGAATACATAGATATAACATGCAAATGGAATGATGGATACAAGGATAAATAAATGATTTATGATAGACAGATATAGAAAAGAATGGACTAACTAAACATGGATAAACAGACAGATATAGATGATATATGAATGATAGTCATTAATATATATATTTTTTTGTACTTTGTCTTTATACATTTTTTGTGATTGTGTATTACTTGACTTGTTTTTGTGGTTGCTGCTGTAGCAAAGTTCTCATCCATCAATTCGCCCATGTATGACGTATAGACACACTGACCAATAAACTAATGGATGGATGGATAGAAAGACTGACATTAATGAAAAATGTACAGACAGAACAAAGCCCCATGGCCAATAAAGATTCTGATTCTAATTGTACAAATGGTAAAAAGAAAGAAGAAAGTCTCGAGGAATTCAATTTAGGTCTACCTGAGAAAGAGAGTAATACACAGACAACGGCAGTTCGGCGAAGTGATGGACGGCCAGCTTCATGGAGCCTTCGGGGATCCTCAACATCTCCTCGGTCATGATGCCATTCTTCTTACGCTTCACCTGAGTACCACGAAACACAAGCCACACAAGAGATGTCGTGCTGGTTTCTTACAGTTATATATATATATATATATATATATATATATATATATATATAAAGAAAGAAAGAAAGAAAGAAAGAAAGAAAGAAAGAAAGAAAGAAAGAAAGAAGAAAAAAGTTCAAATCACCATTCGTTTTGGTTGAAGGTGAATTTGTACATTTGCAATCAGAACAAACGTGTTTCTACTTCGACTTGCTGTTACACTACCGAAAGCAGATAATATTGCTATATAACCTGTAATATACCAATACATTTATAACATTTAAAATGTTTAAAGCTTAAAAGAACACACAATGAAAACGTGCATGTAAAATGGTACATAAAATAGAAGAAATATTAACGCTTACATATTTGTCCTCTGCGACTCCTCCACGCAACGCCGTGCGCGTGCGTGCGTGCGTGAGTACTGCTGTGCGCAGCCAGCTCGAGGACAACGCTACGATCCCTAGAATACTACTTCCTGCTTCTTAGCGCAATTTCAAAATAAAAGTTACCAATGCATTTCCGAAAGATCATAATAAGCGTGTTTAAACTAAATTGAATCAACTGAAATTCTGCCTTTTCTGGCAAGTTTTACCTTTGCCTCTAGATTTACACTATACGTCGATTAATTGGCAAAAAAAGTAATTTCAGATTTAAAAAAAGATAAAAGTCAAGCCTTGAGTACAGACTTTGATGAGCGAGATTATATTAGATTAACTGAGACCAAACTATTTGTTCTCTACAAGAACTACAGTACAACTCGTGAGTTCTTATTGATAAGCTTGAAGCATCATCAAAAAGCAATCTGACCGGATGAGAGCCTCTCATGTAAAGCTCCTTTGCATCTTGGTACCAATGCCTATCTGTGTTTTAGTTTATGATTGATAACACCTCATGCTGTTCGCTCGTCATGGGCCTGACTCATGTTTTGTCACTTTGTTTGTATCTGCCGATATAATGAGAACTAAAAGACTTGTAAGTCGGAGATGTTTATCAATGCTTGAATAAACCACTCTGTGAGTCATTGATAGAGTTGCCACAAGAGAGATTAAGAAATCTCTTAAGTATCTTAAATCTCTTACTTATTGCGGTAAGAAAATAACTTTGACTTATAATTAATTAGCCTCCCAAATCTAACATCAGCTCTTATCACTGTATATAACCATGTAACCACGTAATCATGTAATATCTGAGGGCATCACATCAGTGTTTTGACTGGGTGCCCTATTGGCAAACTATACTATAAATTCTTCAGTATCCAGTGGAAACTTACACTGACATGAAACTCATTTGAATTCTTCAATGCAAATAAATCCCCCATTTACAGAAAAAAATTGTAATTCTCTTTCTAAATAAGTACTTTACACTCACTCTCTAAATCAGTGAGAGCTCTATTTGCTTAATCAGGTATAGCAATTAATTCATGCATTGAATGAGCAGCCACGTGCATGCAAAAGCCTACAAAAATCACAATTGTTTTTTTAACAGTGTAATATATATATATACCGATATACATATATATATATATATATTATATATATATATATATATATATATATATTTGATCATACTGTGAATATATATATATATATATATATATATAGTATATAATACATATTAAAAAAAAATTAAAAAAATATATATATGAGTTTATATATAAATATATTTATAAAAAATATATAAGTTTATATATATATATATATAATATAAAACATATATACGTTTATATATATAATTGAATACTTTTAAACCACTCAGATTTTCCAGTCCCACAGAACAGTGCGTAATTTGTGTTCTGAAAAAAAAGGTCTTATATAATATAGAATATAGAAAAACCCAATGGCAGCGCCACCTTAACTTCAGACCTGGATGTGACTTCAACGGTGTGGTTGTGACGTCCATAACTGACAACTCTGATCTTCCCGTGCAGCCCCTAATTAACAAGGTGCCAGTTCTCACAGGTGTGCCATCAGGAGCGTTGTCAGCTGGACTTGATTACGTTCTTGGCTTCCTTTTACTGCCACTAAAGGGAGCCGAGGACCAGGTCTCCTACATATCCCCTCTTTAAGGGTGGACTCTGGATGCCCATATCGAAACAAAAAACGGCCTGGGGCCCGCAAAAGTTCTGGAGTGTGGCCTGCGTTGCCGCTGACGACGTCTAGAGGCGGGTGGTTCCTCACCGCAGTTTATAGCATGGACGGTCTTTAACCGCAGAGAGTTCATAGCAAGGACAGTCTTCAATCGCAGAGAATCCAAGGCATGTGCTAGAGTCGGGCGCCGAAGGTGTGGCTTGGCTGACCTGAGGTGTGGCGTGGTCAGGTAGAGGAATGGCATGGTCAGGCAGAGGCGTGGCATGGTCAAGCAGAGGCGCGGCGTGGTCCTCAGAATTTCTTAAGTCAGAGCCTGAGCCAGAACATAGGTACAGTAGCTTCTTCAACACAAACTTGACTTCCAAAAAACAGGGGACGTAACTCTAGACCTGCATGTGACTTAAATAGCGTGGTCATGGCGTCAATAACTGACAACTCTGATCTTCCCTTTAGTGATGGGCGGATCGATCCTTAATGTAGGCTGCAGGCTGTAGGACTGCGACGTCTGTGAAATGATCATACTGTGATAACACCACCAATTTACACTTAAAATGGCAAAAATGTAAAAGTAGTTTTCAACAGTTCAACAGTTCTCTGTCATTGGGCTTTGGAGGAAGAAAAAAAGAATGTTTGGACATTCTTGTTTCTATATTATTGTTTAGTATACATTTTATAGTGTTGTTCTGTTTTTCCTGTTCTTAATTGTATTATCACTATTCTTGTATGTATAATTAATATTATATAAATAATATATACTGTATAATTTCTCTGCATGCATGTTAAGTTGATATAATAATGTATTTTTTTTTCATATTTGAAAATGTCTTGTTATTTGTTAACCTCACACACATAAACAGGCACTAAGAGTAAACCATATCACAAATCATAAATGTCTTCAGATTGGGCAAAAATATTAATTGTGATATATAAATATAAAACGTCATAATTTGTTACATCCCCACATGCAAGAAAGTTAATGTAAGGCATATTGTGTGCTAAAAAAGTATCAATATAGACATCTGCAATATTGGCCTGTATTTACTTGGTATCGGATTGATGTATAATTTTGCGGTATTGGCCACAACTTCGTGCTTCCCTTAAATAACAAGGCACAAGTGCCCACAGGCAGTGGCGGTATTGAATAGCGCCCTCTATTACTTCCTGTATTTCTGCTTGCAACTGTAATTTAAATAGTTTATTTGTAATCTCACAGATTGTTTTTTCTTTGTCTATTCCAACTTTTCAGTTTTTTTTCCCAATCACTTATTTCCTTTTATAGTATGCAATTATTTCACTTGCAAAAAAGAGAAAATAATATCTGCTGAAAAAACAACAATCAAACAAAAGGGATCCAGTAGGTACGGTACTATACTCTGTTTAATTTACTGTATTGTGCAACGATGGAAATTACTAATAGTGTACATATTTTACTCTAAACAGATTAATTTTAAACTGAACATTTTCAAAGATATTTCCATAGAATTAATGTTTGCTTGGATGTTTCTTCTAGTCGCGAGTTGCTATTCAAGACTTTAATAAAATAAATACTTAGACGTCGTCTTTAGTTGTCCCCGCAGTTCACCCAGACGCCTCTGTGCTGGGCGTGTCCTGCCCATTGACGTCACGACACACGCTCCGCGCGTCCATGAGGGCACGTCGTTTATTAACTCGTTCACTTTCAGCACCAAACGACCGGAAGACGCTGTTGGAAACTGTCACATCATGTAGTTCGGGCGGCGGTGAAAGCGTCTCAACACCGGGGAAATGTAGTTGACACACCGGAACACACGCATCTTACCGCCGGGATTATCAGCAGCAGAGCGAAGGACGATCATCAAGAGCTCGTTTCGTCGCTGTGTGCTTCCTCATAGGTGAGTCCAGATCGAGACGTTGAAGGTTTTCGCCATTTATGTAGAAATGTTTATTTCTGTGCAATCGAAGGCAGACGTGTTTAGGAACGGCGCGATGGTGCAGCGCTGTCAGGTGCGGGTGCAGCGCCACTGACTTTAGCACGTCGCATCTACGCGCCCTTCTTCTTTATGTCGATATTTGACATGAAACGTCTTCAATGGCAGCAGGGCGCACGTTTGATGATATGCATGTGGCAGCGGCAAATTAAATCATTGTAATTGTCGGCAAATGTGCAGGGATGCGTGTGCGTGACTGGTTGTAGCCGGATGCTAACTAGCATAGCGAAGATTCTGGTTTGTGCTGACGCGATGCTCGCGTGACGTCACACTCAGCGGCGGAGATGATACTGTACATGACGAACGCAAATGACTACTTTTAGGCCGCAAACCGTTTTATATTGGTTTGTTTTGTTAGACCAAAATTGTTCAGGTGATGCTGCTGTGACTTACAATTACCAAAATTTTTTCCAATTTCTGAAAAAANNAAAAAAAAAAAAAAAAAAAAAAAAAAGACCTTTTTGCTTTTTTACATTTTGACACATTGTTTGTGTACGTACGTAATTATATGAATTTTTGTATTGTTGCACCTTGTTGACTGCTTGTTATAGTGTAATTAGGTTACGCAACTTGAGTACAGTTCAATTTGAGTATAACTGTAAGATTATTAATATCTCTGGAGGCTTTCTGAATTATTATACTTCGAGCGGTCTATTCCTCTCTCTCTGTTCGTGTAGCAGCGGATCTCAAGACTACCGGAGCGACATTACGGAGGCAGGAGATTAAAGCATGTAACAAATGAATTTAATCTCAACAGCAGTCGCGTAACATTGCTGAAGCCACACGTTTTTCAGTTTCACTTATAGACAGATACAAACAGTGGGGTGTAACGATGATTCTCCAATGACGCGGGAGCAGCGGATGGATGGTGGTCACCTGGTCCAATGGCCAAAGATTGAGATCGAGGTAGCATCGTTTGAATGAACCAATGAAGAGAGAGCAGACAGAGGTGTAAGACAGGGATATAGATCAGAAGAAGCGCGGGTGAATAATCATTAGCATATACAGCCTACACCAAAGGTAAACAATGGCACATCGTGCGTCTTCCCAGGGATTCCGGACATAGAGGAGAACCGTTTGCCATGATTAAGGGTGTACTCACTCTGGGCGATCCGTGCTTCGGTACGATTGTCCCCCCTCCCTACTCCCCCGCTGGCCTGCACTCACACTGCCAAATTTGCAATCGTGCTTCAGTACGCTTACATTGCTATGTATTAAGTAGTACTAGTAGTTGCCGGTAGATGGTGTAGGTTTTCATCATGCTTTGTCACTGATATAATTGTAACCCTGTTTATTTAAGTTCAAATACATTTTCTTTAATTTAGCATAAATCTATTTTAAGTTATTGTTGATTTATTTTACTGTTTAATTTGTGATTGGCATTATATTATTTAACTTGAAATATTAATTTAAAAGTATTGGGGGAAAAAATCCCTGTCCCTTTAAGGCGAACTTGGAGTAACGAGAAATAACGAGAATCAGGTGCGAGTCTCCTGGAGAAGCTGTGAATGCTGAGCGTGTGGTTCTGAATCCATCGTGTGACCCATTTATTAAAGAAGCCCACGCTGAAGAGACGGAAGAAGGACCAGAAATAAGGGTTACATAATGTTGGAAAAGTTAGTAAAAATACGAAATGAAAACGGATTAGTGCGTTTTCTTGGAATCCAAATAAGTCAAAATGTATATGTTATGTATATGTTATTAAGCATATAGATGGGGACAAAACATTCATTATTATGGTGCAACGGTTTCAATATAAACGGACAGAGCTGTTCTATCACTGAAGCAGTGGATTCTGTCGCTCTGGTGAGTTTGTGGCTTATCATTTTAAATCGTTTTGTCTGCGGAGCTTCACAGCCTCGCAAAACCGTTTGTTTAATAAATTGCTCCTGTGAAGAGGCTCACCCATTTTCCCGTTTTGGAGCGCCCAAAACGTGACGTCACGCCCCTTGATCCGCGCCCGGGCACACTTCGCACTCACACTACAAGCGATCCGTGCCGCAGTCCAGTGATCCGCGCCCGAGCACACCTCTTTCAACCGGGCCACGGCCGGCCAAACGTACCGCGCCCGGGCACGGATAGGAGCACTCACACTGTCAAACGAACCGTGCTTTGGTACCCAGGCACGGATCCGAGTACCTAGTGTGAGTAAGCCCTAAGACGGAGTAGAAACACAAGATAGCAATACATCAAAGCATAAATGTATTACAACGCAATGGAAATAAAATATAAAGGCATAAGGGTATAAATCATTTCTCACAATAACTTTCAAACAATATTAATTTGGCAGTTAATTTACCTTTTTTAGATAATTCTCATTAAACAAGCAGTCTATCTTATTCATAATATGTGAGCTCACATCCCGATTGTACACACAAATTCAAATTTAATTCAATTGAAATTCAAAAAGCTTTATTCATCCCCAGGGGGAATTTGCTTTTTCGGTTACAGTTGCTCACACAAAAGAGAAATATAATAATAAAATAAACAAAAAATAGAAATGTACATCTGCATAAAAATCTCGGTATAATACTTTTTTTTATAATACTTTTATAATTTTCAGAGTAAAAAGTAACTAACAATAAATAATAGCGTGAAGATATTGCACATAACAAGAAAAATAGACGGGTTGAACCAATAATGCTCAAAAGTGCTCAAAAGTCCCGGCACTTATGGAGAGGAGTTAAAAGGAGTTAACAAGAACAAATTACCATTAATTAAATAGCAAACAAGTTATTTAAAATTCATGATTTGAAAATTACTTGTATCTACTCTCAGGGACGGATTTAAAACTCCACAACATGAGTTCGATTCCCGGGGAAATCAGTAAGTTGTTGAGTTGTAAAAATTGTAATGATACACGACATGACACTTTGGAAAAAAGTGTTTGCTAAACCACTGTAAAGTAATGCAATTTATTTGTTGTTGTGATGAAATCCTAGTCCTAGTAAGAACAAAAGCAGTTAAACAACCAATTAAAATATATTTAGACAAGTATTACCAAAATTATCTATAAAAATGGATAACAATTGTTATTTTTTTTAAAAGCATGATAGACATACAGACTCATAAAAAGTATTTTTCGCTTGAACTGACAGATGAATGTCCAGATGGATGGATGGATGGACGGATAGTGAAAAGACCGTTAGATGGGGGAAAAAAAAAACAGATGGACTATTACAGACTGAAAGACCACAAACCAATATTTTGTCCTCATTACTTTCTTTCTTTCTTGTTCAAAGTGTGCGTTTCTTCTTAAGTCTCGTTCTGTCTTTCCAGAGCAGTGATGCCTGGAGCGTCCAGCCATGACTGCGCTCATCTGGAGTGTGTGGGGGAGATCACCAAAGAAGAACTCATCCAGAAGTCACACGTCAGTCCCTCTCGCTCCCGACTCTGTTCATCTCTTTGTTTTTATTGATTTAAAGGAGTCTCATAGTGATGTATCACTTGCTATCTTTGTAGCACACTGGCCTCACTGAATTGTAATACAATCCCCTTTTGGGGATACAATTGTAACTACAAACACCTAGGTTTTGGTAGTTACATTTTACACATTGACCTTTATTGTATCTTCACCCAGATTTGACAAATACATACACTCATATGTCAAATAATTCCAGTCATGACATTCTTGAAGGACTAATTAGTTGTTCAGTGGTGTGAGTTTGAAATATATTTGGGTTCATCTTTACTCTGTGTGATAGTGAGATATGAAGCAGTTGGTGGCCACCAATCAGAATGTAAGTCTCTCCTTCTCAGAAGATTTCAGAGAGAGAACTATTGTGCTATTTTTATTGTAGTATTTAACTATTTTAAATACTATTTTCTCAAAGTTTTCTTATGTATTCATCCGTTTCTTACTTTAACCATTAAATATAACGTGGAGGTGAACAAGTATTCTGGCTCCATTAGTCCGCACTAATGGTGATCAACCTGCTTGTTCTTTATGACCAATTTGGTTGAGTGTCCACGCTATGTCGCCCACAGGCGCTTTTAGGTTGTTGTGTAACTAAAAATAATAGCAATGATGTGTTTGTTGAGGAACATGTGGAAACGTCAATTTACATGGAAAATACATGGAAAGGAATGTTTTCATTTTAAAAAATATAGTACATATTTTTTAATGCCAAATTTTCAGTGGAAGTAAATGTTGTTCTTTAAAGAAAAATGTAGTGCATTTTAAATTAGTTATTTATTTAGTCAAATCAATTATTGGATTGGAAAATCAGTTTGCATTAATATCTAGACTGAGCGGTACCAGTTTTTTTGGTACTTTGAAGAACCAGAGCTCACATGCTGTGTATTTTTCTGCACCAAAGGTCCGGCTCAAAGCAGGTTGTTTCATGCAAACCAATCAAGGCAGATGTGAAAAGTTAGTGTGACCTTCACCTTCTCCTTTTTTCTGTAGGGCCAGTGCCAGGAATGTAACGTGAGGGGACCAAACCTCTGGGCCTGTCTGGAGGTAAGTAATCACAGTGTCTTTGCTACTCGTGCCTGACTCTCCTTTTGTTTTCCTGGAAGTGTAAAAATAGACTGAATTCACTTTTTTAATTGCAGAAGTCATAAGCAGTTATTTCAAAAAGGGATTTGGTCTGGTTTATTAACAGATCGAATCTTAGTGCGTTTCAACCAATATAGCAAACCCTTAAATAATCACAATAAACCTTAAAATATCGGTATGATTTATGTACAAACTGTACTATCTTGTAATGGTGTGATTACTTGTACAGGTATGTTGTTTTCAGTGCAGTAGCTGCTGTTCTGCAGAATGAAGAAGTTGTTTCTGTATTGAACGTTTGCTTTTCTCTGGTTTAGAACGGCTGCTCGTACGTGGGCTGCGGGGAGTCGCACGAGGACCACAGCACTGCACACTCCCAGGTCAGTCCCAGTGTGACAGCTTTTTCAATTCATCAGCTGATTAAGGCTTTTTAAGTGACACATCATAAGTGCGCATTTTGCTTTGAGTGGTTTTTTTTTTGTCACTTGTCTCTTTAGAAGATGTTTTGTCTTGTGTGCAAACATAAAAATTAAATTTTGAATAACTAATTTAGATATCTTGTGCGAAGTTTGTTGATGTGTGAACATAGTACAACTAAATGCACAATTTCAGTTCACTGGTTACATTTTATCGTTTATTGTTTTGCTGAGATTTTAAAGTTGTGTGCAATATTGTTGGCACCACTTTGGATTAACCATCTCACATCCTTGTTCTGGTGTAGTTTCTGGAAGATGTGACTAGTTTAATCAGTTAACAATATTTTGATTGAAGCACCGACACGTGTTATCTGTGTTTTACTTCTATTGTGAATGTTTATTTATAGGTATTAATACTCCATCTAGTTTTGATGAAGTGAAGTGCGCAACTACTACTACATACAATGATGTCGAGTCTGTTACGACCCGTTGAATGTGTGCGTGTGATCAGATTAGGAATCAATATGGCATCAGGCCCAATGTTACGTGACTAGGATTGGACTGTGATTGAGACATACCTAGTATTATATTTTGTTAATAAAATGTAGAAAATAAAAGACAATCATTTCATTGTCATTAACTTCGCTTGAACAAGGAGCATAAACATTAAGCTTGGAATACAACTTGATTGTTTGAACGTTTGGAAGGTGTCATAGTAAAATTATTCTCAAAATAATTGAAGTGTTTTGTTTTGATATTTTTTTGTTCTGTTTGATGTTATAAAAACTGCATCACTAAATCCTTGTTCTTTTTTTCAATGATGATGAAACACTGCTGCCCTCTGCTGGAACAATCTAGAAAGATTCAGATCAGGGCACAACAGCCATTAAAATGTATTTAGCTTTTTTTAGAAGAACATCATTGTTGTTGTGGGTTTTCATTGATCTAGGAAGTCCATTTACTTCAGACACGTCAGCCATTTTTCAATACAGCTCTGGTACAATTTTGGTAATTTTCTAGGTTCCAGCTACTCCAATGTGTGAAAGCTGATCCCAGCCACATTAATAATGTAAAGCCAGTGTCATGGATAGTCCTTGTTTTACTGGCCCTGTCGTAGTGCAGAAACAGTTTCTAGGAGCTTGATTGTAACACACATTTCACTTTGGGAGTGAGTACAATGAAAGTCAAATGATTTGGATAAGACATAAGAAACTTTATTGTCATATGTAGTTACATGTAGTTTACACAACTCATTTTATTTGGTAGCTCTCAGAGGCCAGCAGTACTAGTGCAATAAACATAGTAAAAATATATAAAATATAAAAATGTGAAAGAAAAGAATAAATAAAAAGGCAGTTGTAGACATGAAATGTACAGTATTTACAGTGTGCTTGTGCTGTACGTGTGCTTGAATGGGTTTGTGCTCTAAGTTGTGTGCATCAAGCTGGAACACAAGTGTCTGTAGAATGAGAAGAGTTTGGTCTGATCAGCTACAGTCGAAATGTTTGTTACATTCAGTGTTTCAAAACACAAGTCAAAATGAAACTTCATGTAATAATAATAATATGAGTATCTGTAGGGCGCTTTTCACAGTTTTAACTGTCTCAAAGCGCACAAAAAATGTAACCGCTTTTAAGTGTTTTTGTTAACACCTGAGCTAATGGATTCAGTGATGCAGTAAGGCACTTCTGAGGAAGTGTTGAAACAATGTAGCAGCAAATCTGCACTTTCAACCCATGATTAATTTGTCGACTTTCTGTTCTGCTATAATTGGCTACTACGTATAGTTGTAGTCTTCAGTTTGAGATACATAAAAGAAAAACAGATTGAAGAAACTAAAATAAAATGATTGATGAGAAAACTACGTTCACTCGACTTACAAATGATGCACACTTTTAAAGTTTCCAACTGCCTTTTTTACATTGTACATGCCTCCATGCTTTTACATCTGAATAGCGTTTCTTTCAATGCATAATTAAAAAAAAAAAACGAAAAAGCAAAAGAAAATTAAACGACGCTAGTTGAATAAATGTTTTATGATCATTTTAATGAAACCAGATATGATTTGGACTGTCATGCATCTCACTAGGAGACGAAGCACAACTTGACGGTGAATCTGACAACTTTGAGAGTTTGGTGCTATGCCTGCACTAAAGAGGTTTTCCTGGAACGTAAGCTGGGTGCACAAGCTCAGTTGCCCTGCACATCCAAGCTGCTCTCGCCCGTGCCGAGCCCTTGCCAGGTCAGAGCCACACTCCAGCACCCAAGTCTAACAAGTTCTACTTAAAGCTGTCAAACATCGTTTCTGTATCTGATTTGTAAGGAACCCAAAGCTCCCGGCAGCCCAACCTCTCTGAGAGTTCCTGCACTGGGACCATGTGAAGACCTGGACATGGAGACGGAGGAGGAGGATGAACTGAGGACCAGAGGTCTGTGCTTGGATTTCTCAACACTCTTTTTGTATTTGCGCTTTGGTTTTCATCTTCTGCTTGCTCTGACAGGTCTGACTGGACTGAAGAACATTGGCAACACTTGCTACATGAACGCTGCTCTTCAGGCTCTGTCCAACTGGTAAGGTTTTCAACATTTTCAAATGCTTGTTTTGTTTTTTTACTATTCTTTTTAAACATTTTTAAATCACAGAGTTTTATAAATTTGTTAGAATTCAATTAAATTTCAAAAAGAATGTACCGAATGTAGGGATGTACCGAATATTCTGCGACCGAAATTTTTCGGCTGAAAATTTCATTTCGGTGCATCCCTAGTCCGATGCTAAGTGTTTACCAAGATTTTACTTTTTTTTTTTTTTTTTTT
>CM051493.1:31466153-31542675 GCA_028031935.1 Paedocypris micromegethes
TTTTTTTTTTGCTTTATTATAATTATTAATACATTTGTTTGATTAGTTTTCGGTGACCAGACTTTTCGACCCAGGTCGTTTGGCCCTCGGGGCTTTGGACCCGGACGATTGATCCTTGGGACTTTTGGACACTCGGATGGTTAGACCCGTGACAATTAGACCCGAGTTTCGTCACGCGGCTTATTAAGAATCATATCTTCGGCCGTGTGAGCTAGACATTTGGGAGGCGGCTCCTTTGCATTTACTCCAGCGAAGAAGCATAACTTTGCCCCGATTCGAGCGCCTTTGTCCCGCAAAGAAGCACTTATAACGGTGGATTGACCGGCGCCGCGGCTTATTAAAATTCATATCTTCATGCCCGTGCGAGCTAGAAATTTGACAAGCGTGAGTAAAAACCCATTCGGATTGAAGTTCGTTTTCGCGACGATTTTCATCCACAGGATCGCACGGAATCGGTCCTGATCGGCCCGCGGCGCGCAGCCGCTTTGCTTAAATAGCTTTCCAAATTGTTTTATCCCATAAGCGTGTGGTGAAATACACAAAGCATGCTAAAGAACAGTCCAAACAACAAGAGATATATTAACACATTTTTTTCTGTTTCCGCTGATTTTTCGCGCGGAAAATTCGGGTCTAATTGTCAAGGCGTCTAACCATCCGAGTGTCCAATAGTCCTAAGGATCAATCGTCCGGGTCCAAAGCCCCGAGGGCCAAACAATCTGGGTACAAACCCCCTAAATCAGTTTTTCATAGTAAAAACCTCAGAATTTGACTCCATGTTTAATCTGCTGTTCTCTTTCTCTTCTAGTCCTCCACTCACACAATTTTTCGTGGACTGTGGTGGATTAGTAAAGACGGACAAGAAACCAGCGCTGTGCAAGAGCTATCAGAAACTTATCACCGACCTGTGGCACAAGAATAGGCACGTATTTTACGGAGCAAACCAGACACTGCAGGGGAACTATATGACAAAACTGCCAAACACACTTAAAAAGCTGGGGTTGGAAACACCAGATCATGGGTGCGATTCCCAGGAAAAACTACAATTTTTACTCAACTCAACTCAACTCAACTCAACTTTATTTATAAAGCCCTTTTTGGCAGTTTTGGCTGGACAAAGGACTGTACAAACCATATAGCAGATTAGTACAGTATCACACCACAATACTACACCATTACACATCAATAAAACAAAACAGGATGGATGAAAGTTGCACATAATTGAGCACCATAGTCGAAACAACAAAAATTAAAAAGCTGTAAGAGAGTGGAAATCTAGAGCCTTAGACGCGATTAAACGCCAGGGAATAAAAATGGGTCTTCAAACATGACTTAAAAGTGGACAATGTAGGTGCCTGCCTAATGTGCAGCGGTACAAATGATTTACAAATCATAACACATTTTTAATGAAATGAAAGTTGCTTTGGATAGAAGCATCT
The DNA here is from genome assembly GCA_028031935.1 of Paedocypris micromegethes. Classification (NCBI taxonomy): domain Eukaryota; kingdom Metazoa; phylum Chordata; class Actinopteri; order Cypriniformes; genus Paedocypris; species Paedocypris micromegethes. The sequence continues at coordinate 31,467,590 of CM051493.1, forward strand.
AACTGACAGTAGGATGTAAAAAAAAAAATCAGTGCTGTATTGGCCCCAAGACACAAAAATGTTTTCCAATGGGCGCCACTGAGCTAGGTGACATGTGTTTTTTTTTCTTTTTTTTTTTCCTTCCTGAAACGAGAGAAATTGAGGGAAAGCAAAAGAGAATACGAAAAGAAAAAGCAGAGAATTGCACTTGTTCTGTTTTTGGTAAATTGCACTTGTTCTGTTTTTGCTAAATTTTGCTCCACTTTGCACTAAACCTACATTAAACAAATTAAATGATTTTCATGTTGTTCAAGCAAGAATTCGTTTTTTTTTTTTTTTTTGCGATTATTGGGATAAATACACAACGCGTCGACGTGGGCCAGTGGTTTTGATATTCGGGCCAGTGGAAAATTTCCCGTATTGTCTACCCCTGGGAAGTAATTTTTATTTCACCTATTTAGCACTATGATTTATCTGGTTAATGGTAAAAATATGGTTAAACACAAATAGTATTGCCCAGCTTTACTTTCTCTCCGCTCTGAGCTCTAGTAGGTCAGTTCTACACCAGATCTAAAGTTCAATTTGACTGTAAAAGCTATATTGTAATTAATCAATTTTGGTGTCCAATAAATGTACTGTTCAGTTTAAATGATTCTTACTTGTTCATTGTGTTTTCAGGAATTCGTACGTTGTCCCCACAAATCTGTTTCAGGGCATCAAATCTGTAAACCCCATGTTTCGTGGTTATTCCCAGCAGGTGAGTTTAAATTTTTGTGCTGCTTGCTTTCAAAAATGGGAGTGACGCTGATGGATGTTGATATAGATCAAATGTTCTCTCTGTTTTTTTCCACATTCAAGTTAAGTTGAAATGACAAAATTGTATAATCAGTGTAAAGCAGTAGCTTATAGTACAATGGTTTGTTAATGATAATGTCTTTAGTCACATTTGACCTCACAAAAGCCTCCACATACAGTAGCAGTTTTGGTATAAATAGGCCAGCGAACCGTTTCCGAGACTGCTGGAAGCCTTTATCTCATTTTCAGACTCCTTTTTTTGGAGCCTATTTACAATGTGAAGTCATGGAGAGGAGACTATCAGATCGAACCTTTGAGGCGTTTATTTAAATGGTTGCTGTTGCTAGGAATGAAGCAATGTCTGGTCAAAAAGCTATTTTATTCCCTATTTATATTCCCATTATTTTTTTTGTTCTACTTGGTGTCCTACTAATTTGAAATATAGCCGTTTTATATCAAGGCTATATCAAATATAAAATGATTTAGAATGTGATAAACGTAGGCTATCAAACTAATTGCATTAATTTGATATTCAGTGAGATTTGCAGATTGCATTGGCAGGATTTGAGCAGTATGACATTTTTATTGCAAAAGTTAGATGTACGTTATATCATAAATAATAATTCTTATATGGAGATAACTGGACAACATTTACAGTAAGCGGCAATCAGATAATATACTAATACCCAATTAAATACAATTTTACTAAACAATAACACTAGTTTTGTAATTCAACATATTAATGGTCTGTATAAGTGGTCAGAAAAACTTTCTAGGGTATTTTGTTTGGGAAAGTTCTAGGTAGGTAATACTAAAATCATTCTAAACTATATTGATAAAGTCCAAGCGATAAGAACTTTAAAACTTTAATATATAGGCACTAGGGTGCTGTATTCAGGGTGATGAATTGTTGCCTTCATACACATAAAAGTTGTACAGCTTAAGGTGATTGTGACTTCTTTTTACATCTCGTGTTTCTGCCTGTAGTTTATTTTTCGTCTCTGTTCTCAGGACTCTCAAGAGTTCTTGCGTTGTCTGATGGACCAACTCCACGAAGAGCTAAAGGAGCCTGTTCCAGAGCCTGAAGACTCCAACCAGAATGTGGCTATGGAAGACAGTCCAGACGAGGACAGCCACAGCCAGTCAGACGACTTCCAGTCCTGCGACTCGTGTGGCGGCAGCGATCGTGCTGAGAGTGAAAACCCCAGAGGTCCGGAAGACTTCAACGAGGCCGAGATGCTGATATCGGAGCAGAACCATGGCAGCCGAGACTGGCAAAAGGAGAAGAATCTCATCAACAACCTGTACCGGGCAGGCTCTCAAGGAGACCTGGATAAAGACGTGGATACGGCCAGTGATACCAGACCTATTATCAGCAGCCAAGGAGCCATTAAAGTTCCAGGCCGGACCTCAGGTGAATGTGCTTGTCTGTTCTGGTGTAACATCCACTTTACTTCATTATTCATCCTGTTTATTGTGTTAATGCGTTTATTGTATTTTCAAAACTACAAGCGGATTACAAAACTGTGATCCGTGCGTCTTTAACCGCAATTTAGATTTTTACGGCCTTTATCTTCAGTGAAAATCATTGGTTTGATGCCAGGCATTGTGTTTTTTTTTTTTCGGTCACTCCATTTATAGGACCATTAACCATTTCCATTATTTTTATGGAAGTATTAAATCTAATCTTTATGAATCTTCATTACGTTGTGAAAGAATGGCATCCTAGATGATCTAGCATCTAGATTTGTCTTGATTCACAGGGCATTAGTCATTGTGCCACAATTTTTCTATAGATATTGCGTAAATATTGACATTTAATGATGATGGAAACATTTTCAGTCTAAATGTCAGTTATTGTGGGTGTTTAATGCGTTTTGAATGAGCATGTTGTGATTTTGGGCTTAAATTATTTGAATGAGACCACTGTGAGGGAGGAAGACAAATGATGGAGATACTGAGAGAGACGGATTTCTTTAAGGCACTGTTCAAAAAAAAAAAACTGTTTTTGTGCTGGATATTTATGGAGAAAAAAATCTTTTCTTTCTTACTTTTTTTTTCTTTTTTTATATTTGGTTGCGGTTAATATGTATTCAGTATAATACCATATGCACTTAATATGGGAATTTTGTTTTATTTCAGATTTAAACCCTGAAATCCAGGTCAGCAGTAGCATCAAGAGTCTTGGTGAAAATGAGGGTATGACATCACGATTGTCCAGCAGTCCTCCCAAATCCTCTGTGTGGCCCAATCTGAGTTCTTCTCACAAGAAAGGTAGTTTGTGTGTGTATTTGTTTTTGTTATTTTTACTCAATTCATTTCAAACAAGCAATCTTATAATTGATCTTTCTCGACTGGTCCTGTATTGTTGACAGTAACAGCGTTCGTACCGCAAAAGAGTAAACGACAGAGGAAGTACCGCAGCATCGTTTCTGAAGTTTTTGACGGCACCATTGTGAGCTCGGTTCAGTGCTTGACCTGTGACAGGGTGAGTGCAATTTTATTCTTTTAAATAACCTCACACTATTGGTTAACAGTGCTATTTAAACTGAAACATCTGTGTTGATTGTTTGTGCTCTGCATTTCTGCTGTTGTTGTGCATTTTGAGCAACTTTTGGTTTATTTAGAAATGTTTTTGTCACAGGTTTCGGTGACTCTGGAGAATTTTCAGGACATTTCTCTGCCCATCCCGGGGAAAGAAGACTTGGCTAAGCTGCACTCGTCCTCTCACCAGACTGCTCTGGTGAAGGCCGGTTCCTGCGGAGAGGCCTACGCTCCTCAGGGCTGGATCGCCTTCGTCATGGAGTATATCAAAAGGTGTTTTGCTTGACTGCTGCTTTATTACTTGATGTTAAATACTGCTGCCTCTTTTACCAAAGTTGGTTCTGGGGGCCAGTGGTCACGCTACAGGACTGCCTGGCTGCTTTCTTTGCCCGGGATGAACTCAAAGGTTTGATGCTTTAATTTTCTTCAAAGCTTTGTTGAAAAATGTCTGAGAAACAGGATCTGCATAAAAACAGGCTCTGCCATGATCTTTAGCCTACCCTTTTTTATCAGGGTAATGTGTTGTCTTTTGCATAAATGTAACATAATATGGACATGGTTATTATTTACAAATGCTACAATTTTTTTGGTTAAGTGGCTAAGAATAAAATTTGCCGTTTATAATTCATCATACACATATAACCAGATTACAGTTCAACATTTGAGCAATTTCTCACTTATCCTGGAATTTGAGCCTACAACCTTTGGTGTAGGAAACGCCAGATCCAATGCTAGAACCATCGCAAAAATACAGATATGATACAAGGAATGGAAAACAGCATATTAGTTGTTTCGGTTTCTTTTATTAATTAAAAAAATATGTTCAGGTCATAAGCCCAGGTGTAATAGTATTTGTAGGAATTCTATTGTTTGGTGTAAGATGTTTTCTTCTTCTCTTTCCAGGGGACAACATGTACAGCTGTGAAAAGTGCAAGAAGTGGGTGTAATTGTGCCAGTCGTCTGCTGTAAGGTCACATTTCAAGAATCTAAATGTCTTTCTCTGGTTTCTTTCAGATTACGAAATGGCGTAAAATTCTGCAAAGTTCAGAGTTTACCGGAAGTAAGTCTCCCTAAGATCAGAATAATAATTTATTGTTTTATATTATGGAAAGTTTTTTTCCTCAGATTTTTTTTCAGAAGCAATACATTTTGCAGACTTGTACTGCATTACAGTTTTGCATTGAAACAGTGTCACACATAAAAATTGTTTGTGATTTAATTGAGAAAAAAATAAAAATAAAACTGAAAAAAAAAAAAAAATCCAAGTCTGCCATCTGCATGCGATTAGTAATGCATGTGCAACTAGAACGCTGTAAAAAGGCCTTCACATTGTTTTTCTCTTAAAAACATAAGTGTACAAATTTGTTTGAGCAATAAATAGTACCTTTTAATATTTCAAGTAAAAAAAATAACAACACGCAATAGTGATTCCAACAGGAATGTAGAAAAGTAAATAATGATAATATACTATGGAGCTGTGCAGGCGCAGAATTTTAAAGTGACTCCATTTTCTCCCCAACAGATTTTGTGCATCCACCTGAAACGCTTTAGACACGAGCTGATGTTTTCCACCAAAATTGGCACACACGTGTCATTCCCGCTAGAAGACCTGGAAATGCAGCCCTTTTTGGCCAAGGACAGCTCCGCTCAGACCAGCACATATGACCTTCTGTCCGTCATCTGTCACCATGGCACTGCCAGCAGTAAGTGGAAATAGTCTTGTGTTTTTATGTGTAGTTTACATTGGACTAATGTATATGTGAAGTCATTCTCCTTGTTCTGGTTACAGGCGGCCATTACATTGCCTACTGTCGGAACGAACTGAACCAGTTATGGTATGAGTTTGATGACCAGAGCGTTACTGAAGTGTCCGAGTCCTGCGTGCAAAACGCTGAAGCCTATGTGCTGTTTTACAAGTATGAACATTTTTTTTTTTTTTAAGATTTAAAAAATTATTCATATATTTGTGTGCGTGTGTGTGATCTAAATTAATGTCTAATTGTAGCAAGTATCGTTTTCCACATTAGCTTTGCAGAAAATGATTAAAAGAACTTGATTTTTTTTTAATTGAGGTTAAAAAAAAATCTTGAATTTTGTTTGCTAGATTTGAATAATTGTTTTGAGCGCATTTGTATGTAAGGCCATTATTGACACTAAAAACAAAGTGTTGCAGCTTTTTTTAAATAGAAATGTCAGAATTTCAAATTATTAAGTCCGATTTCTGACCTTATAACTTGTAATTTCGACTTAAAAAGCAGCTATGAGACTATAGACTGTGATACACTTGTGAAATCGAGGAACATTCATTACACTTGATAAGTGACCTGTAATTGTGTCTGTAACAGGAAGAGTAATGACGAGGCTCAGAAAGAGAGGCTGAAGGTCACCAGTCTGCTGAACATGATGGAGCCCAGCCTCCTGCAGTTCTACGTGTCCCGTCAGTGGCTGAACAAGTTCAAGACATTTGCTGAACCAGGACCCATCTCCAACCATGACTTCTTGTGTGCGCACGGAGGTGAGCAAGCTTCTAGCAGATCTGTGTTCCAAACGAGGCCCTTGAGTGCCTCATGGAAGACTAGAACCTACAGTGGGTTGTTGCAGTGTTTGTTGTCAATTGTGAAATGTGTTAGCATTATGCTAATAGCGTTTATGATTCTGTCTTGAAAGGTATTCCACCAAATAAAGCCACATCCATTGATGATCTCGTGATGATGCTTCCTCAAAACGTATGGGATCATCTCTACAGCAGGTACGAATTTCCCACCAGCTTTAGCATTCAAGCGCAGTGTTAGTTATCAATACCTAATGGCGTGTGGTGGTTACACAGGTACGGAGGTGGACCTGCGGTCAACCACTTGTACGTCTGTCACACCTGCCAGACCGAGATTGAGAAGCTAGAGAAGCGGCGCAAGAACGAGCTGGACATGTTTGTTCGGGTAAGCGTCTGCTCTCACTGTTTATATGCCCCCTGATGTGTTCACACCCTCCCCCATTAAACACTTTCTGAGGACAGAAGGGTCCCCCTCCCCCAAAAGTGCCGGTCATTGATTAATGCTTGAAAGCCAGAAGTGCTTGGTTTTAACACTTCATATTAAAAGATTATTGTTCCTTTTACACTGACTTGACGACAAGAATTACAAGTAGGGCTGTATCGTTAAAAATCTCTAAAATTTTCTCTCTAACGTCTAAAGCGTTTGTCCTATAGTGAAGTTTTTTTATATCTATGGATTTGGATGCTCAATTCGAACAAAATATTTTCTGCCTAGATTGTTGTTTTATCCAAAATCTTACTAGTCCTGGGTTTTTTAGTCTAATCAAAAAGCAAACCAGTTTCAAATGAATTTTTGGAGTCCCTTTATTAAATATGATCAAAAAACGTTTAATTTTTTTTTTACTTTGTTTAAACCTTAGCAGTAAAAATCTTTACTTGACTATCACTTTTGAAACCAAACAACATAAAAACTCGAAACTTGTGTGAATGAATTGTGTGGAGGCAGCATGATTGGTTGATTTGATCGATCAATAGCAGCATGATTGGGTTTCTGATTTGTGAATAAAATGGGTGGCGCTACAACTTGGAATCAACATGATGATGCCTTTTAGCTACACGAACGTTAGCACATTACACTCAAAATGTGTGCATTCTACAACCACGGTTTCATAACATTCTATATTGAAATTGAATCTGAATTGATCCCTGGGCTGTTTTATCTCATCTACAATATTTGTTCCGTTAAATTGAGCGTACTGTCATCTGCACCTCCATTTCCACTCTTCAGAAACGGACCATTGAACCCATAGGACGCACATAATCCATTCTTCCGCCCATTATCTTATAATGATATTTATCTTCACTGAGATCAACCTGGGAGAGTAAACACTCTCCGGAGAGTCTGTCTGGTTAAAAGCAACACGGCAGCTCGATCTGGCCTTCCAGTGGACCATGTTGGACCCAGATCTTGGTGGGTAGTTGTGGTCCAGTGGTAGGGAATTGGACATGTGTCCTTGGGCAAGACACTGACCTCGTGTGTGTGTGTGTGTGTGTGTGTGTGTGTGTGTGTGTGTGTGTGTGTGTAGATAATATGTATATAAAAGGAAAATCATATTTACAAAATTAGGTTGTCAACAGGGGGATATTCAAATTGACAATGGTGTTTTTTTTTTTAAAGGCCAGTTATTGATGTATTCTTGTTTCTCCGCTATGTTACTCCTGTAGCTCAACAAGGCGTTTCAGGAGGAAGAGTCTCCGGTGGTGATCTACTGCATCAGCATGCAGTGGTTCCGCGAGTGGGAAGGCTTCGTCAAAGGCAAGGACATGGGTAAGTCTTGTCTCATCCTTGCCATTCTGAGGAAATGGAAATAATTCTAGAGTGACAGAGCACCATGTGTGTTTCAGATCCGCCTGGACCAATCGATAACTCCAAAATTGCTGTGAATAAAAATGGACACCTTACATTAAAGACAGGTAACGGTCGTTTCCAGGAAACTCAAACTCAAGCGCTCAACTTCAGACTTTCTATTCTTTTTGGGCTGAACAGGTGCGGATTCTGGGCAGATATCCGAGGAGACCTGGAACTTCCTGCATTCTATCCACGGAGGAGGTCCTGTGGTGACCATGCGGCCCAGTGTGAGCTACCAGGAGACTGATGCTTCTCAGGCAGAGGAGAAGATTGAAGTAGAAACGCGCTCTGTGTAGCTCCTGCCAGGCCGACAAACACTTGTTTTGCACTTCACTTTTCTTTCCAAGAACTTGAGCAAAGAACCTTGTGAGCTTCTCACAAAAACGACTGTTTAAAAATTGGTACATTAAAAGTTGTCCGGCACGCTTCACGTTTTTATAAACTGACTTAGCCACTCGAAGTTGTAGAAACGAGACTTGAGGCACAGGTTCATTAGTCCATTATTGCGTTCGGTTTCTACGTGCAGCTGCATTCCTGGTAAACTTTTTTTTTTTTTTTTTTTTTTTTTTTTTTTTTTTTACAGCTGTAGATATTTTTGAGGATCTTCCTTGTTTAAGAATAGTTTCTTAATAGCGTTGTCTTGGAAAACTGCGTAAAATTGTGTTCATGGTACAAAGGGATGCAAAGTGCTACATAGTCTCAGGAAGGAACTTGCGTCTGGTTGTTTTTTCGCTCCGTGCTGTTGATTCCAAGGTGTGCATGCTCGAGCCCAACGGTCCATGTGTATTTGAATGTACTCGTACTTAAAGAACATGCGTTCCCGCACTTAACGTTATTTATTCCTGAGCGGCGTGATTATTCTGGCATTCCTGGTGCTTCTCTTGTTCGGATTTTTTAGCAGGAAGAACACCACAAGGAAGTGGAGATCACACTGGAGAGCAAATTGATTCGTAGCCATTGGGTTGCATGAAGATGCAAACAAACTGGAGCATGAGTGGTTGCTGTGTAATGTAAAAATGCAATTGCCATGTAAAAAAGACAAAAACGCAGTTGCTGTCACCCAGATTAACGTACGTCCAAGGCATTGTTTAATGTATGAAGGATGTCGTTTTTCATTATTAATTGTCCACAACGATTAAAAGCTGTATGTGAGTGGCTTCTATTAAACACAAGTCGTATCACATGATCTGTTGTCATTCATGTTTAAAAGCTATTTTAGGCCGAAGGACTTGGCATTAAAAACTATTCTGCAGTCTGGATATATGCTGCCAGAAATGCAGACACTAGAGTCCCAGGAAAGAGGCTCATGCGTGAATAGGATATAAAATGGAGTCAATTGCAAAGGAAATTCATAATCATAAAGTCAAGTGTTTTAATGGCTTTGTCAAAGTGATACGCTAAGGGAGCTATCAGGCTAACCTTTCCTTGCTAGAGGGGAAAGTTAAGGTCAACTGTAAAAAACACTTTTTTTTAAGTGCACAATACCGCACAAATTGTTACATTTGATTTTACAGTTTTATTCCTCAACCGGACATTTTTTGTTTGTTTATTTATGTCAAATTCGGTCTTTAAAACTAGAAACATACTCTGAACATACTTGCCGACAGGAAGAGAAGAGATCTGTCACTGTCAGTGTGGACGCTCAATCAGAAACCAGAATAGAGCTGGGGTCATGGGAAGAAAACAACTTGTGTTGAAGAAGTGATGCAGTGTAGTGTATTGAAAATAAGTATGAGGAATGCAGAATTGTCAGTTTAAAACAACTTATGGCGCTTATACTGTAGTTTAAGCAGGAGAACTGGGTCCAGCAAAAGTGAAAGTCATAGGTTTTATGTCTGAAAAGTTAATTTTCTTGTATTGGTGAAATTATAAAAGCATCGAGGAAAATGCAGTATGCAAAAGCAATTATGCATACAAGTGTTTGCTCTGTCCAGTACAGGTGTAGTTTTGTTGCTAACATTAAGTGTTAGTGCTTCAACTAAAAACTTGTAATTGAGCAGAGTAACAAAAGTAGTTCCCCGTGCAGGAGAGTAACAGTGGGGGTTTCATTATGAAATTTAAATGTGAAAGCTGCTGTGCGTGCGGCGGGCCGCGGCTGCTGCGCTGGACGGGCGCAGCGTGCGGGATTGTGGGATTCGCAATCACAGCGTTCACGCTGGTGCTGCTGTCGCTGTCGAGAAGGAAAAACATGGCGGCTGCCGAATGTGCAGCTAACGATTTGCGGAAGTGAGGTAAGTGTAATTCTCTAGCTTCATAAAGCCTTTATCATTGAATTAACCAAAGCCTTGTGTTGACTCCCACGACTTTATTTTTTGCCAATCGGGTGCATTTCGCCCCGGAATGGCCGCGAAATTCACGTTGCGAGCTGCTTTTAGCAGGCAAAGTTGTTGCGGCTGTTCGCTTGCGCGTGTGTGCACGCTGCCCCCGCTTCTCTGCACTGTTGCACGTTAGCCTGTTAGCTGCACCATTTAGGCCTTTTATTTACAAACAAAGTCTTTTAGAGCTAATACAGTTTGTGTCGCTTGTTCGACACGTTGGTTTTATTTAACTTTGCTCGCTTAGCAACGTTGTGCGTTTACACGCGAGTGCGTAAAACTGTGGGCAGTCAGTTAGCATTAGCATGCTGAAGACAGCACGTCTTTATTAACGCTCTTAGCCGCCATGCTAATTAGTGCGAAAATGTGCTTTTTGCGTTCTATTCCTCCCGGGCGTTTTGCTTACTCAAACGTCGTGTGTTTAAAAACACTGGTGTTGTGAAATGAAAGTGTGGGCGAACATTGTGGGAATGCAGTTGTTAGCTTAGCAGAAGAGCTAACGACGAAGCTCTCCGACTGCTGTGTTTTCTTCGTTTACCAGTCAAGAAGAACTGTGATTCGGAATGCATGTTTAATTTGCAACTTAATAACCACATGTGAGGTTAGAAGAAATCAAGCAGCGAAGTTGTGGTAAACTCTGCTGGAAGACCGGAGACGCATAGGTGTTCTGGAGGCTAGCCGTGCCCCGTCGTGGACGCAGTGTTGCCGGAGAGACCCGTTGAATGGAACTGGAGGAAAATGTTTATTTTCGCGACCACGATGTGTTGTAGATGAATAACGGTAAGTTCTTACGATAACGTTTTGGCAAAAACCTGCAGTTTGCTGGTGGTCTTGAAGGGAGAGGAACTTCCCAAGCACTGAGGCTTTAGGTTTATTTGATGAGGTTCCGAACTACTTATATTCTCACAGGGTCCAAAAAATCACATGTAATTTAACCAAAAGTTTGAAAATGTTTCAGTAATATTTAATGGTTAAACAATTCAGCAGCATAACTTCATTGTTTCTCTCTTTGAATGACAAATTCTTGTCCTCTGTGGTGTATAAAAGCAGTAAACAATGTGAGCAGTTTCTCCGGATTCAAGGATTTGTCAAATAATAAGCAAACAACTCTTTGACGAACATCCACTATTAAGAAGCAGATCCAAATGTTAGGAGTTGACATTTCAGAACTGCTTGCCTTCCATTGTACAATGTTTAATTTGAACTTAACTTCAACCTATTGTGTGACCTCTTCACTATATAAGGAAACTGTAATTTATGAGACCTTTCACAATGTGTAAACACACTGCAACGTTAGTTTTGACTCAATAAGGTCTGTAGTTTAAAAAGCTGAGAATATAAAAAAGGTAATTATTGTTTGACTGGCTTCTGATTATCCAGAAATAATGTCTGTGTGAGTTGGATAATCACATCAAGCACAATAGAACAGAACCCTTGTGTTTTATTGCACTTTATTGTTGTGACACCTTATTGATGCGGTTTGGTCTGACTGGCCGAATCATTGGGTGCCACTGGCTGGTTCTGAACTTCAGGACTTTATTTCTCAATCTCAGCAGAACTTGAAGTTTGAAATTTAAAGGTGGATTTAAATCTTGATTTTTGCATTTGCAGGGGGACCATGTGTCAATTTTGTGTCTCACACCTTGTTTTAGTTGCAAAGCTTTTCTCTGGTTTAATTGTTTTGCCTGAATTACTTTTAAATTTGATTAGATTACATTTTAACCAATAATTGCACAGCCACGCGAAGTTGCACAGAAACAAATTATCCTTGGAAATAAAACATCACGAATGAATGATTTTGCCGAGATGCCTTTTGAGATAACAAAGTACACTTGCCTTTACATTGGTCGCCAAAGTACACTTGCCTTTACATCGCTCGCTCTACCATCACATTTGCAGAAGTCGCTTTTGTATGTATGTATAATGTATTTTATGTTGTATTTTTTTTTGGATTTTTTGTATTTTAACGTTTGAATGCTATTTTGCAAGACTGGTGCTTTAGTCCCAAACCACTTACATGTGCTACAGCCATTAAAGAGAATCAAACTCGCCACCTAGGTGTTGCTAGCACAGTCCTCTTGGGATGGAGCAACAGGAATGCTCTAGAAGATCTGTTTACTCTATCACAGACCACATCACGGTTAAATTGACATTTATACTTCTAAGAAATGGCTTTGTAATCATTTTAGTGCTTTTAGTATTCAGGCCTGGCCTCGGCTCTTCTGCCTGTTTTGGTCTTGTTTTTATATGCATGGTCAAATCACATTAGACACTCGCCAAGGGGCTTTAGCGGAGTGTGACTAAGGACCACATGCGATATTCTCTTCAGGTGCCTCTTCTGAACAAGCCAAACACACGTCGTGCTGAAGCTTTGTCTCTTGGATTGAGATTTTAGTCACTTTAAAAAGCCTCATAGTTCAGCCGCAAAAGTCATTGCTCTTTTTGTGCAGCGATGATTGTAATAAAACTGAATGATCCCACTGCGCTTGTGCTCCACACTTCCTGTTGCTCTGCTTTAGCAGAATTGAGGCGATAGAGAAATCTGATACGGTGTAATCACATTTGTTCCATTTCAGACGTTGTGTTCACAGTAATTATTGAGCACAGCAGAACACTATGCCAGCCAGGTTTTCTTTTTAGCCCCCCTGTACAGTGGTTCGCCCGGCAGATTCAGAAGGTTTTGCTGCTGCTGCTGTTTTCACTGGCCATTGCTTTTTTTTGCCTGTGGCGAGAATACAGAGAAGATATGATGTAGTGAACTTCACAATTTATTTCTGGCGTGATTGCTACGATACCGCTTCCTTTGAAACCGTCAATGAAAAGCTTTTGTGGTTCTGTGATGTCCTTAGCTAACCTGCGGCTAGGGCCTTGCAATTTTAAATGTATTTGATGTTTAGCGTGATTTGGGAAAAATCATATCTCACTGTTTTAGAGGTAAAATTGCATTGTGTGACTAAAGAGTCAATATTTTTGTGGACAGGCTTCTTATAATGCTCTAGCAATTTATAGCAATAATTGTAACATTGTCAGTATTTGTCATTAAATTATATCGGCATGCTGCTTAGTTGTATATGTTAAAACGGTAATTTCTTGCATTAGGATTATTTGCACACAGTCTCTATCATGTTTTTCTTGCTTTAGCAGCTCACATGCTTTATTGACCTACAGCTTCAATATGAAAGGGTTGCGGACTTTCTTCGATAGTTCTGACACTAGAAGTTGTGACCTAACGGTTGGGCTTTTGAGCAAGACCCTGAACCCGAAGGTCAGTAGAGTGAAATTCGGTTGCGGAAATTGCTGACAACTTTACTTAAATGCTGGATTTAACGTCTTTATTTACACATAAAGACGTAAATAAACGTCTTTTTTTTTTTTTTTTACACACTTTTTTTTTATTTAAAAATATGAATTAATTTTGAATTGATGAATATGATGAATAAACTGAAGTACAGATTTTTTTTGTTTTTGCAGTTGCGTTTTTAAAAACTCTTGTCGGCTTTAATGACTGACGCATATGAACCTTCCAGAGGACACGAAAAGATGTAAACGAATCACACATTGAATTAAATAAATCCGCGATCAGACCACACTGACTCGCTCTTTCTTCAAGCACTGAACAACTGAAGAATTATAAACCTGTTCTTTCTGTAAAACATGCTTTCTTGGGCTGTCCTGGTTTTGGCGCAAGTAGGCGTAATTTCTGTTCAAGATTCAGCGATTGAACGGCATTTACAATTTCACCAGTATCTATATGGCTTTAGATGTAGACATGGCATAAAAAGTAACTATTGATGCTGCTACTACTACTACAGCTTAAGATTCAAATATGAAGTAGACAAAATGGTTGGCTAAAATCACATGCATTAAACCATTAACGAAAAAAATTCTAACATCTTTCTGTGCCGTGTTGTTTTGATCTGCACTTGGTGCTACGTGTTATCAATATTCTGCTTTTAGTTGTAATCTTAATCGTAATTTGAGCTTTCTTGTATATTTCAGAAATCACATACAAACTGACTGACATTGTACCCTCGCTCAAGTGACACTTGAAATTTGTTCAATTTCTAACAGTAAAACAAAACGATTAGCAATAAACAATTGTGCTGTTCTCTTTAACAACAATTGCAAGATGTAGGACTGAATCGATGCCATTCAGATGTATATAACATACAACAGTATTTATGAATGTTTAAAACAAATTGTTTTAAATAAAACCATAATTAAAAGCTTGTATTTCATGATAACAATTTGACATTTAACAATATAAGTCTTACATGTAAACAGGTGATGTTTTTTAGAATGGTGGATAATTGTTGACTGATGGATAAATGATAATCTTTTTTCACCTCACAAAGGAGACATTTTTTTTGGTCACAGTTGCCATTGTAGGAGTAAACCATGGGTTTATTTGCTAATTTGTCTCAACGTATGCTAGTTTGATTGGTGAAAGAATGACTGACGCGATATCTGCACGTTATTTATGTGAAAATGTGCTATTCAACTTAATAACATCTGTATCTGTAACAGCACAGTAGTGCAAAAGAGTGGGATTTTGGTGAAAAGCCTTTTGATGATGGTTATAATACATTTTCATTGCTGGTTTTTGTCTTTGTGTCTCTCAGGTGCCCTGATTCTGCTGCTGAGGAGAGAGCACCACGATGAGGAGACAGTAGGCACCCACCGTAGTATGGCCGCGTCTCGTTCTTCGCGTGTCACAAGATCATCTGTGGGGATAAATGGATTGGACGAAAACTTTTGTGGTCGAACCCTCAGGAACCGCAGCATTGCCCAGCCTGACGACAGCTCTCCGCTTGCTGTACCCAGAGCCCGCTCGCCCAAGAAGAAGCAGGACTGTCAGCAGACCAGCACACCGGTTGGAAAGGTAGCCGAGAGCAAGGCCGAGCCTGAGCACTTGCCCACCTATGGAAAACGTGGCTTTCCAGCTTCCGAGAAAGAGGAGTCGGATAAACCTGATGCCTCTCCTTTCCTGAAAAGGGCCAAGCGCTGTGCCCGCTCAGGTGAAACACAGGGCCTCGAGGAAGAGCTCTCTCTCAAGCCAGAAAGCCCTGACTCGCCTGTGAAAGAGAACGATGAGGAAGCCAAACCGAACGTGTTCTTGCCCTCTGGGCTTTGCCTCGACAAGGAGGCTGAGCAGAAAGGGGATGACACAGCAGAGACTATTGCCCCTCTACTGCAGGCCAGTGAGAATGTCAAGGCCACTAATGGTCTTGCAGAACTTCTTACGGAGGAGTCTGAAGTTGCAGAGTTGCCTGCAGAGACCTATGCCTCCCTTGCCATACTCAACAACAGTTCTCCACTGTTAAACGGCAGCCAAGCTGCACCCTCATCCCCGGACCCCATCGTGCCTTTGAGACCCCCTCATCCCAAGCAAGCCAATGAACTCGACAGCCCTCCGACTGACCCGGAGAGTAACTGCAGGCCCGAGGAAGCTGCAGAAGCCATTTTGTCCCAGGAACCTGAGATGGAGGTGGAGGTGGATGTCGTCGGGGACTCCAGTCAGACTCGGCATGGCCTGGATGAGGAGTGCGCTAACGGCGACTTTCAGGCTGAGCTCCACGACTCTTCAGACAATGGTTTCAACATCTCAGGAGAAACTGTGGCACAGGCTGCCTCCCAGACCCCCGAGGAGCCGCCCTCCTTCACGGAGCCCCACGAACACCGATACACCCTGAGGATTTCACCACGCCGTGCTGCCTGCAACAGTGGGCCCAAAACCAGCTCTCCAAAACCCAGTCCCCCTCACACAGACAGCTATTCTCTGAAGGAGGAGGCTTCGCTGGTGCCCCTCTTCTCGGAGGACACCAGCCATGCGGAGCCTCAAGACGATGGACTCTGTGTCTCCGCAAAGGTGGATGGTGAATTTACAGAGAAGGTCTGTAGCAGTGGGCTTGTGGCCGAATGTGAAGCTAGAGTTTCCAGGTCGGCTAAGCTGATGGGCATTCCGATGGAGGATGAGGAGGAGGACGAGGAAGATCCAGACGTCTACTATTTTGAATCGGATCATATGGCTCTCAAACACAACAAAGAGTATGTTTGATTTTATGATAACCTCTGGTGAAATGTGAAGTTTACATGAAGCGCACAAAAAAGACCTAGTTATCCGCACTTGGATATGGCTCTAAATGGATTCATAATCCATTTAATTTTTAATAGTTGGGTTTAGTTTAGTAATAATCTATTCAGACTAGTGTGCAATTTAGACAAGTTCACATTGCAGTGTACTTTTTAAAAAACAATTTTATTATAAAACCTTTTTAACTATGCAATTTGGTTTTATTTGGGATAATTAACACTTTATATGCCAAATTGAACACAATTCTGTGGTTAAACACCCCACATATTTACACAGTAAAGTTACGTAAAATGAATTAAAATATAATTAAATTTAGCTGTAGGAATCCCATGTAAGAAACTATTTTCTTTCATTTATGTTTTTGTTATTGTGAGTAATTGCACAGGTCTAGTTTAGGGATATTTTTAAAGCTTGTCATTGCTCAACGTCTGGTTGTCCAAGCGTCACATTGGAGTTTGAGTTTTGGCACACTTTATGGATCCACTCCATCTCCAGCACAAATGTGTTCCAAGTTTTGTTTTGGAATTGTCCAGGAACGAAAGCCTTTCATTTGCTTGGAATAGAAGTCACAAGACAATCTGTTTAATAACTTCCTACAGAAGACTCGAGCATTCAGTGAAGTAATTTTTTACGACATTCTGCATTCAAGTTGCAAGGTGAATAAAAATTAATTGCAGTAATATTCACTACTTTTTTTTTAATGAATCGTGCTTAGTTTACCCCACAATGAATAACTTAAGCAATAGATGGAAAGCACAAACATACTCATCCTACCTTCATGCAAGAACGCTTTAACTGCAGTTTGAACATAGTGTTACTGTAACTATCAACAGAGTAACCAGGAAATGTGCTTATTCCGTTCACTCTTACTAGCATCAGTCCAGATTACATTCTGTCCTGTTGGTACTTAATCTTTCCACATAAATCGGTAACATTTTGAGTACATTAATTGTACGGCAAGAAAATATAATTTCTGAAATTGTGAAGATTTAAAGGAATAGTTATTGCCTTAATTGATTATAATTAAGGATGCACCGATATCGCTTTTTTTGAACAACGAGTGCTTGCATTTCAGTGCTCGCCGATTTAAAATGATTTAAATTTAGATTACAATTCAAAAACATTCAGTTTGTAGTGAATAGCTGATTTTGTCAGCAAGGGTGACAAATAATAAATCTTTTCTATTTAGTGCACAATATTTCAATAAACTAACTAATATTTCACTGCTGTTTACCGCAGCGTGAGTTGTGTTGGTTTAGAAGCAAACTCTTTGTACTCGTTGTCGTGCTGAGATTTTAGGTGCTTGTAGAGTTTTTTTTAATGCGCTACATTTTGAGCCTCGTCTCAATTTTGCTGAGCACAATTTTCAGTCCATTTCAGGACATTTCTCAGACCGTGTGTATCGGGGGACTTTTAACAGTATGAGTATCGAGTTCAAAAATGTGGTATTGAGACCGGTATCGGTGCATCGCTAAATTTAATGTCACGCTTTAAATATATCAACTCGATTTTACTTGGTTTTAAGTATTGACATGCAACTGCATATTTACACACGGGTATCATCATTATTATTTGTAATAAGAATTGGATACATTTCTATAGCAGTGGTTAAAATTGTTAATTGTAATTCTAACCATTTATTTAAAGCAATTTTTGAGCATATTTTCAGACGGCGGGTGTGTGAGTGGATTGTGAAAGAGTTCAGTTAATGTTCCTTAGACGAATTACAGGTGGCGCTTTGTAATACATTTTAGAAATGGTTTTGGGCCACTGACATGTGTGTTGGTTTTGTCATCATAACATGAATTTTTGGTGGTCACGCAATCAGTGCATCTTTCACTATTCCTAAGATTTTCAGTTGTGAAGTTGTGAGATTAGATCTGCTAGGCAAAAGGTTTTGTCAGGGTGGCTCTTGCTTTCACTTTTGTTTTGTCTTTTTCACTTGTCAAAGTGATGATGGTGCTTTGTAGTTGGAAGATGAAAGGCTGGCCTAGAAAAACATGGTTAAATTTTTTTCTCCGCTCAAATCCACAAGCGGTTTTGTTGCTGTAGTCATGGCGATGTGCGAGAAGACTCACAGTCACTGATGGACAGCATGTTTCACTGTTGGTTTGGCTGACTAGCAGCGTTTGCAGGCCCCCAACCTCTTGTTGGTCAACTATCCGACGGTATGGTTTGTAAAAAATGTCTTGTTGCATTTACACATTGATGTAAATGGCTATAAAATGGCACAATCTCGCTAACTATTGTCAAATTGAGTTCCTGAAATTACTTGAGGCTAAAGTTTCTTCTGGTTTCTTGTAGGGGTGGGCGATATGGGTTAAAATTCATATCACGGTATTTTCTAGTGTACAGACGGTATTGGTATTATATCACGATATTGTGTGTGGGGGGGTATTATCTTATATAAAGTACAAAATTTAAATGTATGGGGAAACCTGGAGAAGCATCTGTCATTTTTAATACCGTATATCTGTTAAAAGTAGTCCAGGCATTTATTTAAAAAAAAAAAAAAAAAAAAGACCTGCGGTCTATCTTTTAAGAGAGTGCAATAGGGAGAGAGAGAGAGACATAGACAGAGAGAGAGAGAGTGCAGAGAGAGACATAGACAGTGAAGAGAGAGACAGGAGAGAGAGAGAGAGAGAGAGAGAAACAGACAGAGAGACAGAGAGAGAGAGAGAGAGAGGAGAGAGAGAGAGAGAGAGAGAGAGAGAGAGAGAGAGAGAGAGAGAGAGAGAGAGAGAGAGAGAGAGACAAAAATGGAGACCAGAGCCAGCGCGCGTCACGCTTTCACTCTCTTTTGAGCGCGCGTCTGAATCTAAAGTTGCGTGAAACCAAGGTTAACAATCGAAAACAGACTTTGACCAAAATAAAACGAGCAGAATTTTCTCGTGCGCGCGTTTTACGGGTGTCGCGCTCACTAAAACAGCCGCTCTAAAAACCGGCACATTACAGACATGGAGCGGCACAGCGCATGCGCGATACATGCGCCTCGCGGGTGATCTATTAATTCAGTTTCTTACAACGATTTCTGTATTCGATTAGCAATGTATCTGTGTCGTAATTAAAAGTTATAACGAAACAAATGTATTTTAATGTATTAAAGCGTTGATATGTGTGTATAAAAGGTAAATTCATGAAAGTGCCTCGGTATCCACGATATTGCAAAATCCATATCGTGGCGCAACTCAATACCGATATTCACGTTAAAACCGGTATACCGCCCACCCGTAGTTGCTTGTAATAGGCATTGTATATGATATTTATAAGCCCGTAACAACTGTTCATTGGCTTGAGCGTTTTGATATAAAGACAGTCAGAAATTTATCGACCCACATTATCACTTCACAGAAATCTCTTTGACATTGAATCATCAAATAAAGTCTCTTTAAAGAATTTGTGTTTTATTTTTGCTGCCATTAATTGATTTTCATTTTCGGAAGCGCAAGTCTAAAGGGATTTTATAATGTCTGATGCTTTTAAATATGATTAGTAATAAGCGGTAGTCAAAAAAACGATATCCTTCAATCTATGTCTGTCTCTCTCTCTCTCTCTCTCTCTCTCTCTCTCTCTCTCTCTCACACACACACACACACACACTTTCTCTCTCCCTCTGTGTCTACCAGTGCTTCTCACTTTTTGTTTGTCTGATTGTTTGTCTGTCTTCTCTGTCCTCTTCTCTCTTTCTTTAACTCTGTAACGCTCTCTCTTTGTCTTTCTGTGTGTCACTGTCTTTTGTGGGTCTCTCTCTCTGTCTCTCTCCCTCTTGTTCTTGTCTCTGTCAGCTGTATTCCTTCAGATGCGATGCGAAAAGGTCATACCTCTGTTTTGCAAACAATGTGATGAAAACTGAAAACTCTTTTCAAAAGTGATCTTTGTATGTAATGATCTGTCTGGTCGTCTGTATTCCCTTTTATTTTCATTTTGTCTGTTCGACATTTTATTTCTCTATCCTTTTCCTGTTTGGAAAAAAAACATTATCATTGTTAGGTCTCTGTCAATTTGACAGTTGTTTTGCTTTTTCATTCATTGATTAATGGTTTCTAATAACGTGTCATGTTTGTTTTCTGTGCATCAGTTACCAGCGGTTGCTCCAGACCATCAGTGTGCTAGAAGCCCAGCGAACCCGAGCCATACTGGACCTTGAGACGTTGGCTCGGCATCAGAAGGAGGCCTTGACTGACCCCATAAGCTTTGTAGACCACTTACAGAAACAGGTATGACCGTTATCTTTGCTGTGGCCATTGGTGCTTCTTTCTCTATTTCTGTGTAATTCATTCTAGGGATGTCCCAAAACAACATTTAAACTTCTGATACGATACCGATATTGTAGCCTTCTAGAACTAGTACTAACCAATACCTATACTAATTTGATACAATAATCAGAACAAAACATGAATACTTTTACCTTAAACTTTTATTTTGTTGTGTAGAATGTATGAAAGGCTAGATCAAATGGAGAACAAAAGTCAGCAACAGTAAGTATGGGCAAAAACGACCAATTTATAATCTATTGGTTGCAAAATTTTGAACCTTACATAATACCCAATAATATATAAAAAAATAAGTAAAGAATGAGGACAATTGATGCGGCCTCGACACAATTTCAGACAGGCTTCTCTGAGGTTGATGAACATGCTTTAACATGCGTCAATGATGCAATAAAATAAATTAAAATCTATAAATACTTGTAACAAAATAATAGTCTTTGACACTATATATATATATATATATATATATATATATATATATATATATATATATATTAGGGCTGTCAAGCGATTACATTTTTTTTAACTAGTTAATCGCACTTCCTCAACCAAATTAATTGCGATTCAATCACAATAATAATAATTTATTATTAATAATTCTTTAGTATTAACAATTATTAATAACATGAACAAGTATAGAATCTTGTAATATTGAATATTGAAGTGTAAAATGTAAACTCAACACAAAATAAACACTTGTTTAAATGCTGTAATATACCGCTTTGACTAAAGAAAACAATAGGTAAGCCAGTCATAATTAAAAAAGAGTGATAATTAAAAAATTAAAAGTATGGCACTGATAATTAGTCTAGCTGAAAAGACTGATCACACATTTTTATCTAAAGGAACAAAAGTCTGACATATGGTCTGTGCGCAGTGCGCATGTGCACGCAGTCGTCTGAGAGACTGCAAATAATTGAATTGCACTCTATTCTTTCTATAAGTGCGCTGTGAATAAATAATTAATAAAATGAACTCCTGTAATACAGTAAAAGTACAAACATGTACGTAATTATATACACCTGACATATAATGATGACAGCTTTACTCTCATCACAATGTGTGTGTGTGTGTGTGCGTAGGTCTGTCCACAAGAGAGTACAGTTTCTCGGTAATTTCATTCAAATGTAATGGTCATAAATGCGAGTAAGGAAAAAGAGTGAAACCTGGACATTTTTGTGAATTTATAAAATCTGCCTGGACGCACCAAACAGGACGTAGATAGAGGACATGTCCCTGCAAAAGAGAATGCTTGCTCACAGTATTTTCTCGGTGGTCTTACGAAAGTCCTAGTGCAGATTGTTGTGATGCTCCTTCAAATGCGCGACGATGATTTTCGCAAGATTACGGAAGTCTCCGGTATTTACGGTAACGGTTCGTGTGAGATTGTCCGCTGTATCATTATATACTGTATCTTTATAAACCTATTCCAAAGGGCAAAACAAACAACTGCTATGTAACATGTTTTTATTACATTTATTACCAATATTTTATCATTTATAAAAAAAAAAATTAGCCTGAATTTATGAAGTCATGGCAGGGATTAGATGGATTACTTGTAAAAATAGGCTCATAATGAAATTTTTGCAGACTGAAATGGCATCTGACACGGATTAGTTTTGTAAGTCGGGGTACCACATTGTACTGTACTAGTAGTTTCTTTCTCAGTTATCTTTAATAAAATAACATTGATTTCCTTCTATATTTTACTGCACTTTATAAAACGTTGCAAAAATAAATTTACAACATAAAGAATCAAAAAGTTGTGCTGCTTATGTGACTTTATGTTTTTAAACATAACCTGTCTTATTTACACTCCAGATACTCACCTTTTAGTGTGTAGTTAGGTTGAGTGCCTGTGAATTATATATTTTAAGGGCATTAGTAGAACTCATTAAACTGCAGCGTGGACACTGTGGTTCATGATGCAAACTGAAGTGTCGCTTTTGTGTGACGGAGAACACAATCTGACAGCTGTCACCACAGAAACATGCTAACGCTTGGAGTTTTTGATTAGATGAGTTAAAGGTTTTGACACTTTATAATCCAGATTTCCCTGACTCTGCGCAGCTTGGTTTTTAAACGTAAATTGCAACACTTTTTACTTAAAATGTGGCACATTCACAGCAGGGGTAGACAATAAGGGAAATTTTCCACTGGCCCTCCGGGCCAGTAACATTTGAAGTTCACTGGCCCGACTATCAAATCCACTGGCCCAGGTCGACTCACAAAAGAAATAAATAACTGTAGCTTGAACAACATGAAAATCATTTGTTTAATGTAGGTTTAGTGCAAAGTGCAGCAAAACTAAACAAAAACAGAACAAGTGCAATTCTCTGCCTTTTCGTATTCTCTTAGCTTTCCCTCAATTCCTCTTGTGATTTATTTATTTATTTATTTATTTATTTTTTTTCTTCTTCTTTCCTGAAACAAGTCACTTAGCTCAGTGGCGCCCATTGGGAAACATTTTTGTGTCTTGGGCCCAATACCGCACTTATTAACTTCCGCAGGAGTGAGTGACACACCGTTTGGAGGCGGAGCACCAAAAACTCGCTGCACATTAGTGTAAGACTGTCGTGATCGCATAACGCGTTATACGATACGCGGTAGTTAGCGAGCAAAATGTTTAAACAGAAATGCAGGTAAATAATGAGAAATTGGATTTTTTTCTATCGAGTCATTTTTACTGGCTCACTGGGCCAGCAGTTGGACTGATCTGGTGGCCCGGTTGGTTTTGAAAGTACGTCCGTGCCATTTATATTGTCGACCCCAGTACAGTCATGATGTTATTGCCGTGCTTGCATTGCGTTAAATGTGGTTTGATCTACAGGTGGAGATGGGTTTGCCTCGGCCACAGAGAGTAGTCCAGCTCCCAGACATCGCGTGGGATCAGTACACCTCAGGCCGGACCGACTTTGAAAGAGAGTTTTGTGAGAAGAAGCACAAAACACGCCGATTGAAGTTGATCTTTGACAAAGGTGTGGGAAATTTTAATAATGATGGGTTTAAAATGACTAATATGAAGAAAATTAGTATAGTGTTTAATTTTCTTCAATTTCAATTTTCCACAAGTGTTTTAAATGTGTTGCAAAAATATCTGATGCATGCTGAACTTGCATCTATTTTTATTTATACTTCTAATAGATGTTTCTTGTCACAACAAAACAGTACATAAACTTTTCACTCATTGCACTTAAAAAGACGAAATTATAGCACCAATAAGAAGAAAAGTGCTAAAGAGGAAGTAAAAACTAAGAACATGGATTTCCAAATTCATAAAGCAGATTTACTTGCGTTGTCTTTGTCTTCTTTCCTTATTAAATAAAACATGGTGTCACCAACACCGATAGTAATTCTTTATTTTTTTCCCAGTGGGGTTGCCTTCTCGACCTAAAAGCCCTGTAGATTCTAAGGAGGTTGAATCTCCCTCCGTCTACTCCTCTTCGCTGCCATCCAGTGACGGTCCGGAGCACAGCATGTCCGCTAACAGAACGCAGGTGATGGCTTCAAGCCTTGTGTGACTTTTCCACTGTTATTTCCACTGTTTCGACCAGCTATTTCAACATGTTTCATCACGCGTCACTGCACCGAAGCATAACAAGATCAGGACCTCGCAGGACACGCTTTCCTGTAGTACGTGCACTCGAGCCCCAGGACACGTGCACAAACACGGCCTAGATGCGCTGTCTTCTCTCCAAGCCTCAAACCTCGCTTGCTATATTCTGCTGTAACATTTCAAAAGAATGAGCAACCAGGAGCCAAACATGATGTCATGCTGTATTCTCAACACACCGACCTTGACGAGACAAAAACTAGGGAATTATTAGCAGTGGGACTGGTTGAATAATGATCGTTTCTGGAAAAACTGAAGATAACAGATTGCATGGTTTGGATTAGCCTTATGACTCGAGATAAGTCATTCAATCCTGAGATATCCCATTATTACCATTATCGCTCAAGGCAAGAATCGAATCCAAGATTGTGATCATATGTGATTTGAGATGCAGGACAGGTTTAGAGTTGATTTTGCTTTAGCAACTATATATTTAAATTCTGTATTGAAAAAGTGTTTTTTTTTTTTTTCTTTTTTTTTTTACAATAATGGTTTTTGTGTTCAGTCAAACTTTACTTTTGGCATTGAGCCATTTAGCATAAACTGAAACATGAACTTAAACCTTTAAAAAAATATGAAGTGTAAATAAGTAACTAAAATGTTTTTTTTTTTTGCAATTTTAATTGATTAGTCACTTTTGACTTTGTCCTGAATGTGTTTTTTTTTCCGATGCAGATAATCAGAGGGAGGTTGTGTGATCAGAACAAACCCGAGACCTTCAACCAGCTGTGGACTGTTGAGGAGCAGGTATGAAGTCCTGGATGTCTGTACACGTCTCCATATCGTAGTGTTCTGCTGTTGTTCACACTATCCCACGTGTGACAGAAAAAGCTGGAGCAATTGCTTCTGAAGTTCCCACCGGAGGAAATCGAGTCTAAACGCTGGCAGAAGATCGCAGACGAACTCGGCAACAGAACCGCCAAACAGGTACAAGCGCAAGCATGAAGTTGTTCAGTTGCATAGGTGAAAGTAACTGTGTGATCTAAGAATCACGGTTGGATCTCATTTGTGCCGTTCTGTCTCTTGTCAGGTTGCTAGCAGGGTGCAGAAGTATTTCATCAAACTGACTAAAGCTGGAATCCCAGTACCAGGGAGAACGCCCAACGTCTGCATGTACAGCAAAAAGGTTGGTGTTACTCTCGCACACTGAACGCTGCTCTCATAATAGTCATGAAATGCGGTCTAGCCTCGGAAAAAACACCAACCTCTTTGAAAAAAATTTAAGACATGTCAGACCTAGAACACTAAGAACAAATCCATCATAATAATACGTGTTATAAACATAATGCAATACATCACAAAGGGAAGAGGAAACTATGGATTGATACCTAACAAAAGCATATCACACTCTAAACCGGACAGAATTCCTAACAATGGATCCTAAGAAGATTTTTAGCATTTCAGATAAAATCATTGCTTAACCACTTATTGTCACCTGCATGAAGATACCTCAGATAACCTGATTGACGATCTGAATGGATATTTGCAGGCCTCCAGTAAGCGACAGCACCACCTCAACAAGCATCTGTACAGACCCTCCACTTTCCTCACCTCGTATGAGCCCCCCGTCTACATGGATGAGGAGGACGAGCGCTCGCACTTCTTCAGCATCCTCCAGGATAACTGTGCAGATGATTCGGTCAGTCTCTTTTCACGAGGTTTTGTCTGGACGTTCGTCTTAGTTTCTGTGCGACTTCCACTAGTCTCTGGCCAACACCCCATGGCCTTTTGCGCATGAGAAGTCCAATAAAATGATTCTGAGCTTTCTGGAAGTTGATTTGATGGTAATGAGGTGTCCGTCAGAAGCTGCCAATATCATTAGAGATGATCTAGTGTTTGTGCGGTGAAAGGCGAGCAAGTCATGTGACCGTGACATTTTCTTCGTATGTCTCTGAGATGTGACCTTTACATGAATCCAGTCACAAACTTACTGAGGAACGCAGCCATTCACGTTGGGAAATTACCTGTTATACAACAAATCTGCTTTTATCAATAACCCTATAATTGGGGGCAAAAACATTTACTATATATAACAAGTCTGTACACACAGTTTCACAATTGCGTCATTTTAAAAATATAAATTACTATAATGATGCTTTAACATGTAGCATTTATGTAGCATTTAACATTATGTAGATCTAACATTTTATTTACATTCCTTGGATGCAGAATATTAACATTTAATAACAAATAACAATATTTTCGAGTGTAACTACATGCAGGTCGTTGAATTTTTCATTTTAAGGTTGAAGACCACACCTCTGACTTACTGTACAACAGGACGGTGTTTATTGCTTTTTGACATTTTGATTATTGCAGGACGAGGAAGTGGTGCCAGTGGAGCTCAGACATCTCCCAGAGTACAAGGAGCTTCTGGAGCTGAAGAAGATGAAGAAGCAGAAGCTCCAGCAGATGCAGGCGGAGAGCTCGCTCACGCAGCATGTCGGCTTTAAGGTGCTTCTGCTGCTTTATCTTCTCTCCTATTCCAAGAGTGA
Organism: Paedocypris micromegethes; assembly: GCA_028031935.1. Classification (NCBI taxonomy): domain Eukaryota; kingdom Metazoa; phylum Chordata; class Actinopteri; order Cypriniformes; genus Paedocypris; species Paedocypris micromegethes. Next base: position 31,494,096 of record CM051493.1, read on the forward strand.
CTAAACTCTTCTTGTGTTTGGCAAACACCACAACTCTTCCCCTCTTCAAAACCATCATAAAATGATGACCAAATCATTTCACAAAATGGTCTAATGGTCTGTGTTTCTGTCATTATATGATCCTAATGTGTGTGTGTGTGTGTGTGTGTGTGTGTGTGTGCGCGTGCGCGCGTGTGTGTGACATAATAGTACAGCAAATTATAGGCAAGAAGAAATGATGTTGAAGGATTTTCCACCATATAGAAAATGACTTAAGTAAATGAACTAATTAAACGCTGAGCTGAAGTGCTTGTTCACAAACCTTTCTCCGCCTCAAATTTGTTATGATGGCTTTTTTCACAGTCACAAATCAAAATCCAGCTCATGTTATGCTGTGCTTTTGTTATCTGTAAGCTGCCTATTGATTGTGTAATGTTTCTGTAGCTGCTCTCAGAGTGGAAAGGTTTCACATGATCGTCTTCAGGTGTCGGAGACTAGTTCTCAATCAAAGTCAAAAGTCAAAGTCAAAGAAGCTTTATTGTCATTTCAACTACATATAGCAGAGCGATACACAGTGAAACGAGACAACGTTTCTTCAGGACCCTGGTGCTACACAGAACAGAACACAGTCCACACAGAACAGAGAGACCTGTACAGCAAGGGGAGGGGCACGCAAAATAAATAGGGGTACACAAGTGCAACAACAGAACAGGACACGAAGACAGGACAGTCTGACGAGACGAGGTGCACACCGACTAGTGCACAGGGAGAGAAGACAAGTCAGGGTGTCCAGGCTTCCCTCATCTTGAGTGGGCAGGTGTTCCTCAGGGTACCACTGCAAGAGAAGCCAGAACAGAATGGGTGAGACAGATAACCAATCTATGCAGATATATGTTGTGAGATACAGCCCTGTGTGTGAAGAGGTCCAGGTCTTCCTCAGCTCAATGACGCCTCTCCCACTTTTTTTTAAAGTTTAGGGTATTTGAATTTGTAAACTGTTGAATTACCTATTTTTTAATTCACAGTGAATTCACTACATTTTTCAGGTTTTTTATTTGTTTGATCTGTTTTTATACAATCTAAAAACAGAACATTGGATCAAGCCAATGTCAATAATTTTGAGACATTTTGATGTCTAGATATCAATCACACACTGTTACAGCAAACATATGCTTTCCACACACTTTATGTAAAATAATTAAGATGAAACCCGGTGAAACAAACCCGATCTGTGTTCTCCCAGTGTGACTTGTGCGGCGTGGAGCCCATCCAGGGCATCCGGTGGCACTGCCAGGACTGTCCGCAGGAGAAGGCCGTGGACTTCTGCTCCACCTGCTCCGACTGGTGAGTTTCAAGACTCCAGCCTAATTTGTAGTTGTATTTTTTTTTATTCATTGTTTTGAATGATTTTAGAAATCATTTGAAATCAGATTTTATGTTGAAAATGCTGCATTTGATGATTTTCGCACACTTTATTTTTATCATTTTCAGTTTTTCACGTGTCATGAAACAAAACTCAATTCCCTTGTTGATTTTAGCATTTTCCTTTCCAGTCTCTGTAAAACAGAGACCCACAAGCCTACACACAGACTGGAGCCCGTCTGCCAGGCCGAAACCTTTGTGGACAAAGACTACTGCTTACCGCAGAACTCAGGCTACAACTACCTGGATCCCAACTACTTCCCTGCCAACAGATGACAGGGAAGATCTCCAGCGCCTGAATCCAGAGCTGGGCCGCAGACCCCCGGGCAACTGTGCATGGCTCCATCATTCAAGTCAAAGTAACGCTTGGGTCCGAGTGCGAGGGTTAGGCCCGTAATCCCCCCGCTGTAGAGAGTGGGCTGGGTGAGTGGGGATCATTGTCGCGGTTGTATAACCGATCCAGGTTCTCCTCAAGCAACACTCAACAAATAAAAGGTAAAAACAAAGCTTGCAGACATTCCCAATCCTTGGATTTTTCAAACGCAGTGCAACTTTTCCCACGATGTTGCATCTTCCCGAGGAATGGGATAGAGATGCGCAGCGAATCGGCAGGAGGGACAGGATGGAGCGCGACAGCGACGTGAGCTCCGTAGTGATATTTATATCTGTCTGAGTCACACCAGGTTTTCGTTTTTTGAGTATGGCTGGAAGCGTCGGACAGACCTCTTCCGTGTCTCTCGCCATCGTCGACCACTTAGAAGCTGCTCGGTTTCCAGACGCCAGCACTACCACTTTATTTTCATAAGTTCCTTTTTTCTTTCATTCTGTTAACCGTTGATGACGATGATAAACTCCCTCTCCGCTCAAAGCAGTCGGTTTTAGAACCACTAAGCACTACGTCACAAGATCCAGAAAGCTTTCGTTTCTTTTCTCGATGTGTACTGTTGTTGATCATGTGGAGTAAACAAATATATGGTGAAAAGTAGACAGTGGTAGTTGCCGTGTGCCATTTTTATTTTCTTCCTTGTTGGTTCAAACCCAAACAGCCACGTGTTTTAGACGAAGAAAAAAAAAACGAAGATTTGGCGGCACGTTCGCCCGGCGACCGTCATTGCACCTCCGAATCCCCCTGGTTTTCACGGTTCTTGAAAAGATTGTATTTTTATTAATCTATTTAAATGAAAACAGAAGACATGGATGGCGTTCTTTTTTACACATAAATTGGGTGGTGCTTGGAGTAGAGCAGTTTGTACTGGGTTCTGTTCTGTTCACCTCCTCTCCACTGCTTCAGTATCTGTGTATAACAGTCTGTTCTTAAATAATGTAAAGAAAACCTGTTAGAGGAGAACTGTGGAAATAAAAGTATGTGAAAAGTCTTTCTACACCCTGTGACTTGGCTGTTCTGATTCCACATCTTCATCACACTTCATGGAGTTGTGCCAGTTTACTGTGTGTATCTTTTTTTTTTAAATCATTGTTTGCAATGCTTTTTGGCTCAGAAATATTGTTTTCGCAATTTACACAAAGGCAGGCAGATTTTGTATGAACAATTCATGCTAATAGACACCTAGTGATTAGTAGATCTATTTGCTTGCTAACAGCTGTAATTCAGTAGCTATCATAAATATCATAGATTCCACTACAGCCAATAGTGATAAATTGCTACAAATATTCCCTGTGTGGAGAGACGGCTTATAAATATTATTTTCCTTGAAAACAAGAGGATGGAGTTGCGCTTTGGGTGTTCTCGTTAGTTTCCTCTGGGCCTTTTTCCTAACCGCGCGTCCAGGAAACTGAAATGGCCTGTCAGTGTGAATTGTGTCCCGCCATCAGCACAGAGATGCTGAGGAAAGCATGGTAAGAGCACAGCTAACTTACACAACATTTAAATGTTGTTTTATATTACTTTGCAAAACACGTTAATAAAGTCACGTATTATGACGGAAATACTTTCTTGTGCTTCTGAACTACCGAAATAAGGAAACGTTTAAAATATGATGCAAAGAGGAGAAAAGCATACAACAGATACGAAATGTTTTTAATTCACTGTTTAAGAAAGAATGCACTTCGTTCTCATTCTCGCTCGTCCATACAACAAATCATCACTCTTTTGGCGAGCGTATACGATATAAAGCTTCTTTAAGATGCGATTTTTTTAATGTTTCTGTTAAAAACCAAGTGACAAACTTTCTCTCCACCCGTTTTTATTGGCGCAAAAGAGTCGTTTTAGCATTATCTTATACAGTATGTTTAACACCGAGAGATGCTCACTGTTAATGTACTTAGTACTAGTCACAGCGCCGTGAAGCTGCTATTTACACTAAGGAGCTGCAGGTGCGGCTCGTGGCCTGCAGGGGGCGGCGCTCTAGCGCGAGTCCAGGACCAGGCAGATCTGCTCGAAGACGTCTTCAGGCGGCTGCTCGGCGTCAATCTGCAATCGACAAACACAGTCTGTTTGAGATCTTTCACCGGGAAGTAGGACACCAGCCCACGGGAGACCCGAGATGATGAGACCCGCGGCGTTACCGTCGCCACACTCGCTCCTTTCCACAGTCATACGCTGCTTGTTCCTGGCTGCATGAAATCAAAAGTTTCCTGGCGGGAAATGAATCTGAGGTGATGTTTATGCACCGCTTTAATCATGACTGTTTATCCTAACGCAGCGTTTTAGGAGTCGTGGCTTCTTAATGATATTATATTCTTAATAATCATAATCTTGATCCCTTTATAATGGTTTATTAAGATGTGCAGGTGATATCTAACTCTGGCTGACTTAACTTTTCTCTCACGAACATTATAGATGAAGATCATAACAACATTTTTCAACTTACATAAAATATGTTTTCTTATATGTTATTATATTAATATATTTTGTTGGCCGAATGCATTGCATAGTTAAATTATTTTCCAGGATGAAATTAAATGTCCCATTCACAGTAATACAAAATACACATCTCAGGAACCTTTACTCTCCAAACAGAAGTAATGGTATCATTTTTGTTCATCATTTAGCATCGTCCAGCTTGAATGAAGGCCAAGATACAGTATGGTATTGTGACCTGAAATACTATAAAAAGACGGGCTATTATGTACATAGGCGTGGACCAGACCAGGATTAAAATATGATTTCTAGAACTTAACATCTGGGGTTTTAATATTTATAGCGGCCGTCCAACCCACCTTGTTCAGAACCGCTCTGTGCTCGTAGTGAATGGCCACTGGGTTGACCAGGCGGCAGAATCCGTCCACTCTCCGGCCGGTGTCTCGCTCTCTGGCTTCTTTACTGTGCAGACTGCAGCCGGCTCTCTGCTGCAGGCGTCTACCCATAACATCTGCAGAACACTCCAGCAACAGCACCATGTCCGGTGGCCCCATCTTCAACGGAAGAAAGGTCAAAAGAGGTCACGGCACCTTACTGTGTTTGCAGGATGTGATGGAAGAAAGCAGATGGCAGGAGTGATGATTCACTTTACTTGAGTTTATTTGGCGTTTAGCAACTTGTTCATGTTAGTTTTATTCAGCCCTTCTACTGCACTGGACAAATAGTGCACAATCTGGACCAACAGGCTTGGTCCAATAGATCCAAAGTAAGACCAGGCTTATTATAAACAATGTTCCATAATAAAAGAATGCAATGCTTTTACAGCATGTCTGCATTAGTACACTGCATTACCTCTTTATCGCAGACTCCCATTTTGTATTGTTGAAAGTGAAATTTTTTTTGGCAAATTCCCTTATTTATATATTTTTTTGGAAAATAATGACTCTCCTTCAGCTTCACTCTGTCTTCTCTTGCAGATGCTGCTCAAGCTGTGATTTTGTTTGTTAGTTGCTCCAACTGCTTTATGATTTAAGCCAGGTTTTAAATCCTAAATAACTGATAACTGATAAATTATCAGTTATAAATCTACACCAAGCTGACCAGCTCATTGGATGAAGTTTTGCTGTTTTTTACTGTATTGTTTTACTTTGGATTTTGTTGAAGCTTCAATGCTTATTGAGTGAATCTTCCCCAGTGTATTTTGGTAAAAAATAATATCGCATTTCAGAATCCTGAGCTTGAAATTCAGTCAGAAACCTTTCACCTTTTTATTTTCAGTAATACAACTCACCACGATTACTGCTTTTGACCCACGTTAAAGGACAAATTAGCTAATTCTCGATACAAGGAGCCTCCTATTTGGTGTCTGAACTAATCCCTTCACAAGATATAGACTGTGGTCTTAGTTACAGAATGGCCGTATGTTTGACTTCAAGTCAGCTAGTACTGACCTTGGCTTCGTACTCCTCTGCTTGCTTGACATTCTTCGGGAAGCCGGTGACCAGGAATCCTTTCCCTTGACGTACAGTAGACGTCATGGCCTCGCACAACAGATTCAACAGAGTGTCCTTCACCACAACCACAGGAGAAAAAGAAGAGACATCCAGATAACAAATTCAAATCAATTTGAAATGCTGGAATTTTCTCCGAACGCTTGCATTAAAGAAGAAGTCTGAAGTCTGGGACAACAAAAATAGTTCACGACAAATGTTAATGACAGAGATGTTGCTAGGCAACACCACCATCTGCGACATAAATCATCTGATTAAGTCTGAATCGCAGCGAGTAACATGCCAAACCTCAGCAAACAACACACTTGTTGTGCTGTGAAAAACGGGGGAACTTCAGCACGGCTGAGCAGCTTCTGGCTCCAGCATTAGTCTGCACGCTTGTGAAACTTCTGCTCAGTAAAACATGTTAAAGTGCCAGTGATGCTGGAATGCTGGTCACCAAACCCTGAGCTCAAAGCTAATGAATTCGGAAGATAAAAGCGTGGACGTTTTAACGTCATTAAAGCCCATTAATGCTGAATTCATTGTGATGCTTAATTGAGCAAGATTTCCTTTCACTTTGGCATTGCTGCAGATGAATTGAACCGAAGTTGGTCTCATGACATTTCCAGCATACAAATGAAGATGGATGGATGAACGGAGGACAGAAATGCTCTATTTATTATAATGACCCATAAATCTCTCAGCTTAACATTTAATGAGTTGTCTGTTTGCAGAGATCACTAAAGCTTTGAAGGTGTTTGCTAAGTTTAAAGTAAAATTCTGGATTTAATTTTGGATCAGAAACACAGAGGTAACTTTCTTTCATCGACCGTAACGTTCTGATGGCTGTTGTGTTAGGCAGCGCCTTGCCAAAATGTTTGTCATATTTGTCCTGTTCTAAACTGTTAAGTCTTAAAAATACAAGTAATATTCAAATGCCAATAGCTGACTCAATTGCCCCATTCACTTTAAATTACTGAAGTGTTCTTCTAGTGTTGTGAGGTGGAACAGACTTCACTGCCGTCTTTCTTGGTACCTCAGGAAGCTGCTCTTCTTGCTCCAGAAGGTCTCGGAGGAAGCGTCCTCTCTCGCTGTGGGACTGCAGCTCGCTGCACAGGATGTCCCCGGGACACAGCCTCTTTAAACTGTAACGCTCTTCAATCTTCTCCGACTGCAGGGCTTTGCCTGATCCTGGACCGCCTTGTTAGTAGCAGCCACACAAATGCAAAGCAGTGTCAGTGACAGATGCTCAAGTTGGCCACATTATGAGGAGTAAACACAGGGAAAATAGTGAAGGAAGATATTCTGAAATGAGGGGATTGTACAGCATGGGACTAGAAATCCAACTAATAAGCCAAATAGCAAAATGTGACGTGGCTTTACGGGCCATTGTCTAATTGTCAACACATACTGCTATTATAATATCCCACACGGTCTGAAAATCTGACTTCAGTCAGCAGCTTCTGCATGCCAGGCCCAAGCCGTCCCGTCCGGCCACAGGCCCAGTTCAATCCATCAACCAGAGACAATCTAAGGTCCAATCCATCCATCAACCAGAAAAGCTCTAAAACCCTATAATTCCCATCATAGACAGGAGGACACAGACCTGATCCTGTCCCGTCGGTCCAAAGACCCACATGTCCAATCTATCCAATTTATCCAGTCACGTGATTTATAACTGTGGGAAAATATGTTTGTTAGCCACACAAATGGCAAGCTAAAAGAAGAATTTGGATGTCTTCTTCATAATTAAATTTAACTATCAAGAAAGCTTTTCAAAAGACACTCTTTAAATGATCTAATTTTCATCTAAGTTATAGGCTGTTAATTAATGACATTTACCCCCAAACTTCCCCAAAGTAGCCCTCTTTGGTACAGTCGTGTTTTGTTTGCTCCATCAATCAGGTCATTTATGTTTTCTGCGGTACTGGACTTTAAAGCTTTCCTTTCCATCTTCTGGTGCTCGCAATCAATAGCTCAAAAAAATCCCTGCGCTCCCATGAGTCCTGGGCTCTGCGGTCTAATTGAATGTTTTGGACTGGGAATGTACAATAGTGCAGTTAAAACCCCAATAAATCGTTAGAATCATGTGCAGAATGCCTTTCACAACCATCCATGGCCAATTCTGAACAATAACTCAAGCACAAAATGCTCTCAGAAGCATGGTGGTCCAACAAAGTCCACGACACAAAGAAAGCTTTCTTTAAGCGTGACAATTCTTGAGACTTATGAAACTTAACTTTCACCATCACTTTCAACTCACGTACCGATTACAAAAATGACCTTTGATTTCTTGGTTTCCACTGGAAAATCTGTAGGTGTTAAAGAAAAAAAGTTATTAGCCAGGTTTTAATCATTTACACACACACATACATACACACACACACACACACACACACACACACACACACACACACACACACACACACACACACACATTTGTAGACTAAAGTTTGGCCATGCTGTTGATGAATGAAGTCACTTAACTATAACTACTTCATCTACAAAAACATACACACACACACACACACACATACACACACACATATCTACAGTATGAGAAAATTAGTCTTCTCCTATTCTGTAAAGCGACCTTGAGGAAATGTCGCAAAATATGCTAAGAATAAATGTAATGATTTATTATGTATTCGCATTGTTTTAACTAAATAATCTGAAGTGAGTGTCAGAGAGATTGATCTTGAAATCCTTATTGGATTTACATAAAAATATTTCAATATTAGGTTTGAATTACATATTTAGTATGAAATATGACCGCTTCATACTCAGGTTTTTTGGACAACACTAATGCACAGTGACGTATTTTTGTGAGTTTGCTTCACTTTTTAATTAAATAGAAGATAGAATAAAACCGACAATACAAAACTGTGCAAAAATAAAATCAGATTTTTAGAGGTTGAAAAATGGCCCATTACTGCAATTAAACAACATCGAGCAGCACTAATGATTGAAGCCCCGGGCAGATTAGACTCACATAGCAACACAAAAAAACTGAAATATGACAAAAAAAAACAAAAAAAAAAAACATAATTTACAGTAAATATGATTAACCTGCAAACAATAAAATTGTGGTAATCAATAATGTAACATAATAAAGTGATTGGCTCTGAAACAGACAAACACACGCTTTTTTTCACTTTGTACATAACAGCAGGAAAGAAGGAAGCATTTTAACTTCCGTCACTATTTCCAGCTATTCAGCAAACCCGCTCATGACCAATCACTATGTGATCAACTTTAGAAGCACGTTTGAAATGGACACACACTTAAATAAGACGACACACTCACTTTTGGACATGGCATCAGCAAATCCAGTCAGCTCTTCATCCATCTGCAGGAGAAAACAGAAAACACACACTCAACTGAGAAACATTTTCTCAGTACCGTATATATTTTTCAATTTTACATACGTCACACACAACAATACCATATATAGATGCTGTCTTCTTCAAATGTTTGTGAGTGTTTGTCGGCAGACCAAACACAGTCACAACTCTTTTCTTTCGTTTAATTTAGTGGTGAACGCGGCCTTCCGTATTTCCATATGTGAGTGGAACATCTCATCTGCAGGGCACCGAAGGCCTTTCATTATATAACACAACATGCTCACAGCGAGCACAAACGGAATAATGTGACCTTCCCGTTTCAGGAACTGGATCTCGAGAGAAAGAGGCTTCCACACGCGGCACGGCATGTTCTCCACAACCTTCACGCTACACACGATCCTTGCATGTTTACCTGCACATCGCAAGGTTTGTACGGAGTTTTAATTTCAGCCGAGCACAGGCCTCCAGAAAACCAGCAGTGCCATTGTCAATAACAGCTTTGTCAATAAACGAGTGGTTTTTTGTGCGGCTTTTCTTTAAAAAGACTAAAATAGTTGCAAGAAAAACTCAAGGACATGCTAATGTGAAACATCTAGCCATTCATGGCGGGCAGGATTATCACTCATCGACTGTTTCCATTAGACCCAACGCCTCTGTCTGCATCTAATAGCTTTCTGCGTCTCCTCTCTGGCTAATCTGAGAGTCCAATAACTTTATAATGAATTAAAGGGACGAGGCAGATGGGTTATTCTGCCGCATGCTAATGACGTTTCAAACGCTATTGTGATACGGCAATAACTGCGAGTGATAGCATCAAGCTATTGTGCAGAAGCTGATTAGGAATTCGGTCTCAAACAAAAGACTGAGCGGAATGTGTGGCTTTTTTGAAATGGATCGAAAATCCGGAATGTTGATGTCTTTTCATACCTCTGCATCAAATTTGGCCGACACATCTGCCTGACCGCCACTGTCTGCAAGGAGACTGAGGTCAAGGTCACTCGGACCTGTCCAGAAAGATAAAATACAGTAATGAGAGAAAAAACACACAGGAAAATAAAAAGAGGAGGACGTGAGCGTCCGTCGTTTGCGTCACTGTTGATTACTAGAGTGAACTAGAGTCACAACGGCTGTTATTGTACTTCACAAACAGTTTCCAGTAAGTTTCACCACATGAAAGGATGAAGACTTTTATTTACACAACAGGTATTTCGAACAAAATCTGCACTTTCTTGTCACGTTTTCATCCATTTTAACCTTACACACACACACACAACACATATATTTTGTTCTATTATTATACTTTTTATTATTTATACAAAATCCGTTTTATACTAATTTCAGTAAATACAGTATCTATGCAAATTATTTCATTTAGTTGAGCATACTACTGACAGTGAAACAACTACGTATTTCAAAAAAGATATTTTGAGGATGGTGGATTTATTTAGCGGCTATTATGTTTTTTATTTTAAAAGTAGCCACACGAGGAGTGTGAGTGTTTGAATATGCTTACATAACGATAATAATGTGAAACTTAACATAAAAATTATAATTATTGCACAACTGTCGACAAGTTTATTATAAGTTAATAACTTTTACAATCGGAAAAAACTTTTTATAGTTTTTAAAGTAGAGGTGCACCCTTAACAAAACGTCCATATCCTAATTTTTGTTATACATTTAAGGAACAATAATAAGGAATGCAGCAATATATATATGAAGTCCACATCACAGGGGTCTTGACCTCCGCCCGAGGGACCCTCATCTTTCCTTAACAGCATCTGCTGCCAGTTGTGATTCAGCGCTGACCAAGCGCAGCCCGAAGAGTCTGATGTTTTCTGACATGGGTCGCCTGAACAATCGCCACAGCCGAGCAGAATCTGCCGGCACCTCTATTGCCGTTTCCTCCAGCTCTGCAGCAGACGTGACTCGAAACAGCGAATCACGTGTTGTCTTACATAAAGTCATTTTCGTACTGCTGACTTCCACACTGGGCACATATGCGCGGGTCTGGAGGGAAGAGCATCTGTCTGAATCAGACCCCGGCGCTCCTGTGATCCGGAGGCAGTGTGGCGCTTTCCCACTTCTTTAGTCCTCCGCATGATGCTGCCATTGGTTCTGCCATTGGTTTTCTGTGGAGACCACGGTCATTCTTACTAATGTGCCCTTTGTTGTGATGAGAACATTTTACAGTTAAGTTGAAAATTTCAGTCTACAAAGAGATTGTATGTAAGTGTTATTGCTTTGTTTAAAACATTTCATGTCAATACGCACATGTATTCTTATTCTATTCTTCAGGAGTGCTCTTGTGTATTACGCACATACGTGTAGGGCTTTTCTATAGTAAAATTGCTGTTCTTCAATAGCAACATAAAAAAATGAGTAGGTATGTGAGTAATTATCACTTAAAAATGAATGACCTTTGATTACTCGGCATGAAACAAGTGCGGACACGAGAATTATTAGTGGCAAGAGTGTAATTTACTTCTGCTCACTTTGATTGGCAGAAGTCAGATCCATTCCGGTCTAAAAAGCCGATGGCAGAAGTCCTTAATGAATTCCACAAGTGGCCAATAGAGTCCGAATAATGTAAGTCCGCGCTGTTACGGTTCGATTTGGACACAACTCAATAGCCTTTGTGTCATCACTCTCACTGAAAATAAGCCCTACAGTGTAGGTGAAGAGAGAGATTGAATCTGATGTTACTGTAGCTGCTTCACACTTTGACTATAACATCACGTCACTTCATCAGAAACACTGAAATAATGAAGATCAAATGCTTTTTCATAGTTTGAATGGTGATTTTTTATGCTTTATTATTTACATTACATTACAGATTAGATAATTTTTGCATTTCCTCTGTAATTTCTCCTTGTAACTAGTTAACATATTGAAGTTATACTTGTTGAAAAAGGGCACGCAAATGATGTAATGAAATTGTATGTTAGGATAGAATTAAATTTATATTGATAATTCATATTGTATTAACCTTATTAGGGTCCATTTCTGCTTTGCCAAAATGTTGAAATTCAATGGCTAACTGAGATCAATCATAGTTCATTGTTACATACCTGTGTGTGTGTGTGTGTGTGTGTGTGTGTGTATCTACATATATATACACACATATATAAATACATTGATTATACTATATATATTATATATATATATATATATATATACAGATATATAAAATTCTGTACTTATTAGTTTAACCTACAAGTATTTTGTTCTCATGAATCCTGCAGTGTTATCTAAGCTACAGTATGCATATATGTATAGGATCAACTGTTCTTTCCCGTGTGAGATGCAAGGCCCTGAAACCCACATAAATAAATCAGCAGCAAGTGAAGGACGAGTTTAATCAAACATGTCGCTTTTCCTCTCACTCCAGTAACTTTACAACTGCCTGCAACTCCCTAAAGCCCGTTCCAGCTTCTTGGCTTCTCCATACATCAGCTCCACTTGGGCCGATTCATTGAACCCTCTCTGTCCTCTGGTTGCTCTCAGTCATCTCCATCAGCACCTCCACATGTTGTAATTCACATCTTCTCAGCTTTCTCAAGGTCGCGGGGCTCAGGGGGACTGAAGTCAGGATCAACACACGGTGAAACCACACCAAACTCCATTTTCGTTGTCTAATCTCTCACGTTCCAGTTTAAATGTGTGACTGACCAGGATGAAGCCGTTTGATTTGACAGAGATAGGGCCTGATGAAAGCAGATAGTTCAAAAAGTGGACTGATCAGATGCCGTCTTTCTGTTCTCCTCTCAACACACACAGCTACTCAACAACACTTATGGATCTCGACAGAAGACTTTACATGGAAAAGGAAAAGTCAGGAAAAGTCAATAAATTATTTTGTGAACGAAAAGCAAGACAAAAATATTCTTAATTTATAATAAAAAAATCTAATAAATTTACTAAGAATAAAAAAAAAAAAAAACATTTTTTGATGTGCAACACTCTTGATTCTTACTTGGTTCACAATATTTTAAAATATTCTTTGTAATACTTTTGATATTTTAATTTACTGTAGAAAAATGGTAAATAACAAAAAAAAAATGTTGCCTTTCAAAAAGGTAACTTAAAGTCACATTAAAACAGTCTGGTAATTCGTTATAAAAAAGAGGGCACTGCTAATACAAAACGCTTTTGAGCAAAACAATGTAAAAATCAAAAAGAATCATAAGAAATTAATTTAACAACAATGAAATACATTTTTCGAGATAATGGAAAAAAACAATGATTACAGTGATGCTGTTAATTTACAGGAAATACATTTTCCTGCACAACAAGAATTACTCTTGACTTGTGTGTATAGCGCCTCTACGCTATAAGTTTGTACTGCATTTATCAATGTGTTAAACTGGCTTTTTTTAAATGACTTCTGAGTCAGAAATTGATTCAGAGACCAACACCGGGAAAGACGAAAAGGTGTAATAATACACAGAACCTCAAAATAAAGAAGTAAAATCAGAATGAGTAAATGAGGAACAAAAAGTACCTGCAACAGGCTCTTTAGTTGGATACAGCTTGTTATCCACCGTCATGCTAATGTCGCAGAAGACTTCCTCTTCATCTCGGTCCGCGTCAAGCTGTCAAACAAAGACTCTGAATTAAGTGACTGTACGGCTACAACACATAATACAAAAGAAAACTATGTAAAGAAGGTAAGAACATTAAAAACAGGATATTATTAAATAGAGAATAAATATACTTACATTATCTTATGCAAAACTAGTTCCTGTTTTTTTGTTGTTGCTTTTAATTTTTTTGTATACATTTATTGTCCTAATTGTGCATCAAACATTTTTAATGAACTTGTAACGTCATTTTCCTGAACCTAGGTTAACTAGAAATAATTCTGTTCAGAACAAACAATTTGAGTCAAAACTATTCATTTCCAAAGTCAAATACAGTAGAATCGTGTGGTATTCTCAAATTACTTTCAAAAATAGGAGATCGCCACAAACATATAATTTGAGTGATAAATAATTCAATATAAATCTCATTTGTGGGTGGAGCCAAGTTTATGCCAGTAAATTTAGCATTAACTGCTAAAAAATTCAATGTAGACAAGCCGCTACATACATCCACTGACAAAATTAGACTGAAAAATAAAGATTATACATCAGATCAGATTCCGTTTTCACCATTTCTCGTTTTCACTAGGAACTGATTTAAGTGTCATTTATGCCACAGTCTCGCTGTCTATAACAAATCATTGTCTTAAAGCACTTGTCATTCTATAAGACGCCTGTCAAAACAGTGAGATTATTCACATGTTATTGATGCTGATCACCACTGGAACTTATTTTCAGGATTTTTAATTTCCAATCACTCTTTAAATCCCACTAGGCCACATTTTGAAGGGAACGTTATTCAATTTGCTTTTCTTTAAAGCAAGTGATGTTTCTTCTGATTGACAGTTTTGGTCAGAATCAGCAGAACTGAACTCCTCCAACGCTGGAGTCAAAACTCATTTGTTTCGAATGCTGCTATCAATAAACGTTAATAACTGTCAATGCAGTCTCGGTCCCACACGGCTTATTGACAGCTTTACTTCTAAAGCATTCCGAGAGAATGAAGCTACACAGACACCAATCACGTTAGCAACTGAAACGGCCGAAGGAACTTCAGAGGAAACTTGTCTGAATGTGTTGTGATGCCGAGAGACAAGAGGAGAAGAAAAAAAAAACTTTCAAGAAGAAAAATCTAAAACAACAGGAAGAGTTGGCAGCATCCCCCTCCATCCTGTCTGAATGTTTCTATGACAACAGACTAAAACGGGCCAATGGTGCTGGTGTGTGGGAGCGTCTGCTGGATCTTCTGCAGACGCTTGTACGTGTCGTCTGATCATTAGATGTGCAAACAAGTTTTTTTTATGAACAATGAGCTCATTATCAGCTATTATTCTCATTATCTTTTGCGACTCGATGGTGGAACGCATTCCGACTACAGATCTTGATGAGCAAATTCATATTTTGGGCTTTTTTTTTACTCTTTGTTTAGACGTCATTTCATTTGTCATCCACATGAGATCACACTTGCCAAACTTTTCCAACGCACCGCACAGGATTGTAGAAGTGTGACGTCCCCCACACAACCAGACTGGAAACAAACTCGTTTTGACCATGTGTTCCCTCATTGTTCCCAAGCTTCTTTTTTAAAGCTCTGGTGATATGTCGGGGCATTTTAATTTAATTTAAGCGACAATTTAATTTAATTCAGTAAATATAACTTGCTGTAGGGCGCAATTGTCCAAATTCTTTTGGTTCATAGGTTCTGAATCCAGCTAAGAAAGAGTTGTTTTTTGCTGGATTCGCTCAATCCAGACGGCTTTGGCGACAGTTGTTTCCATACCCTCTTTAGGTTTTGTAACATAAGTCAGCCCTGTTCTGTGGCTTGTTCAGTTTGGGATTTTTTTTTTTAATTCACAGTATTCCATCATGCAGGTACAGAAAATATTGGACCAATCTGGCAAATGACAAGATTTTAATTTGTAAACTGCTTCATCTATCAGGTCTGCTTTGAAATAGTATGAATTGCAATATTTGGTTAGCCCAAAGCCTTGTTCAAAGTGTGTGTTTTTTTTTTTTTAAGTTTTGCCTCGTTCTAAGGCTGTTTTTTAAAGTTTTGCCTCGTTCGAAGGCTGGTTTTTAAAGTTTAGCCTCGTTCCAAGGCATTTTTTTTTAAGTTTATTTTGTTCTAAGGCTGTTTTTTTAATTTAGCCACGTTTTAAGACTATTAATTTTTTTATTTTTTTAGTTGTGTTCAGTTGCTATTCATTCACACCAGCAACCACTATGAGGTGAATCGTTTGTATTTCTTATCATTTATAGTTTGTAGTAAATAATTTGTAGTAAAATTATTTTTGTTGGCAGGATGGCGTAATTGTTAACTCTGATTTTATATAAATTCACACATAAAGACTTTAATCTCTGGTGAATTAGAAACAAAGTGTCACACTCACAATATGTGTATATACATATTCAACCCATATACGGACAGAAGTCAATCTTTTCAATTAAACCGTTTAAAAAGAATGCATGATTATAACTTTAATTTTTAGGTTTAAACTGTAAAAAGTACAACATGCCTATTAAGGCACCACTTGCTCCGCTAATTTCCGGCGTCTCAGACTGTCATTCTGCGGTTCTGCAGTTGGTGGTTATTGGCAAAAACATCGCGATTTACAAGGTTTGTCCAAGTGGTTTCACCGTAGTGTGACGTCATCGCCAGTCGAAGGACCCCGAGCGGTTTTTGCAGGCCGAGCACTTTTTGTACCTACACCGGCATGCGCGGATCCTTGCGCTCGCGTTTCAATATACCGTGGCTCAAAAAAACCGCGGACTGAGTAACTGAGTAACTCCTCCCGCTGTGAGCGCGGATCTCCGCCATTGCCCCGCCCCCGCGACAGGTCAGACTCACTACTAGATCGTTTGTGAATGAACTTTAATAAAGTGTGTTTGTAAAATAAACCGATTATTTCAAACAGTCATTAGTTGCACATTTGAGTTTAATCTAATGTGTCTAATACACGTGTATTACATTACTATCCAAACGATTCACTCTCGCTGCAGTAGAACAGAAATATGAGAGTAAACCAGCTCATTACTGCAGTAAAACTCATTCAGATGATGTGAGTCTCACCAGCGACATCGTGAAGGGAAAGAACCTCACGTCCTGAAGAAGACCCGTTGTTTTAGTCAATAATTGATTGGACAATTTCAATAAATATGGTTTTTATTCTACATGTTATGTTATGCATTGCATAATATGCTGCATTGCAACATGTAATACAAAATGTGGGGTCTTTAGAGCTAAAATGAACACAGTAAATTTAATCATAATAAAGTACATTGATGTTGAGTTGAACTTGATGCCAAAATGATTCTACCATTCTTTGCAAGTCACTGGAAGACTTGTGTTTAGACTTGTATTTGTCTATAAATAGTGTTTAATGACTGCGCTTAATGGGTTTTTTATACTATTGACAGTTAAACATTTTTTGTGAAATTACTTGACTGGCAATTTATGGCATCATATTTTGTATGATCAATATTATGTTGGTTATTTGGTTATCACTGCATGCAATTGATGAAAATAGAAAGTGAAATGCATCAACAGTTTTGAACATTTTAGTTAAATAAAATACAGATAAAATCTTGCTCTCCTTATATTATTTGTCAAATATTTATTTTTAAAAAAAAAAAATCTAAATCTCGTCTCGATCTCGTGAGCCTAGTGTCTCGTCTCGTGGCAAAAGTGTCTCGTCCCACCCCTAATGCGCATATAAGCATATATGCTTTTTAGCTTCTAAAACTAGAAAGAAAATTGGTGCTTAAATGTACATCAATACAATAAATACTACAATCCCCAGAAACAGAAACATTCCTTATACCCAATTACACAACACGTTTCATTTTCACCTTTACAGAGATTTCAAACCAATTCAGGAAAATGTAAACTTTTGTGTAAGATAGAACTTGTTTAATTTGACCTGTGTCTCGCTCAAGAGGGAAAGAAACCTAAACTTCTCTGGCTTCACTTTAACTAGCTGTTTAAATGCAGCCGGACTGTTGACAGGCTCACGCTCGAGAAATGATCTGGATGCCCAGCATCATTTGTTCTTGTTTTTGACAGTAAACTCCAATTTGCAGCTTGTAGTTTTCTCTGTGCGTCAGTGAGACGAGGCGACTGCTGTTCATCAAAAACACCCAATACAGGTCAAATGAGTGGGAAATGTAGCAATTCTTCTGTTTGTTTCTGCTTGAATTACAGTCAATATCTCAAATAATGGCCGAATGACATCGGATGGTCAATGTCAGTGCTATTGTTGAGTCCAAAACTAGCAAAACATATTAGTTTACAGAGGTCTAGAATAATAGAACAAAACAAATAGGAAGCGGTTCCTCATATTGTTCCCGTACAGCCTTCTGAGGCACGAGATCCGCTTGTGACGTAGCACGCGATCAACAGTGTGACCAAACTATTTGAGATGCTTGAAATTGCTTCTCAGACTCCTCTCTTGACAATCTATAGACGCCGAGAATGAAATAGTGCTGAAGTATGATACAGGTCACATCGTCTTCATAAGCAACTCTGGTTTGCACCACAGTAATAAATGACAAGTGGTTGTCAATGGACGTATTATCCAGCTCATTTTGCTTTCAGACTAGGAAGCGAGCGTCTGCAGGGATCCAGATTCCAGAACAGATGTTTACTACAGAGGTACCAGGTTTTGAATTTTAGATGCTAGAAAAAAATTCTGACAGTATCCAGACAAGTCATAAAAAGAAATAATTATTGTTTCCTTTGAAGTCCAGGACAAGAAAAGCAATAATGTGGAAGAATTTATTATAATTAATAATTAAATAATAATATAAACAATTATATTACATAATATAATGCAATCATTATAAAGATAATAATTACCGGTATATAGAAAGTTTAAGAAACAGACATGGTTAAAATGAATGCTGGGCATTTATTAAAATATTTGCAAATAATTCAGACTCATAAAGTTTCTAGATTGACATTATGAATAAACATTTTGCCAATTGTGGCAAGTGTATATTTTACATAAAAATATTTCAGGACTGCATGTTGTTCAAATCACTAAACAAACAACTAATTAATGAATAATAAAAAGTTTTTCAACTTTTTTTTTCTTTTTAAAAGTTGAATTCACACATCGACTGTGACTGATAATTGTCATAGTTATGTGCTGTAATTGCCCAATTCTCAACCTTTTCTCAATTTGTTTTATTCTGAATTGCCAAATTATACCATGTTTTTAGTTTTGCACTGAAACAAAAATTTAATTCAACTACGTTCAGTTCAGTTCCGTGTAGCGGCCATTTCACAAGACTTTCTCTTTGCCACGTGTTTGTGCAGAGGCCCATCACACGCACACAGGGCTAATCGCATACAACCATTAGTGCATCTCTCTCGCTTTCTGCCAATCAGGTAGTTCTTAAGTGCCAGTAAATACACTTTTTTTTTTTTTATTAAAGAAAAACCACCAAAAAAACTTGAAAAGACTGCAAGTGCCAGGGGTCTTCAGGCCACACCATTCATTGTCACTGGTTGAGATGCAGAACAAACAGAAAGTCAAACCATCGCAGGCCAAGAAATAAGCTGACTGTTTAGTAATTGTAAAAGGACATAAAGATCCAGAAAATAAACACGGTAAAAACACGCAAACTACACAAAATTAATTAATCAGAAAAATGTATTAATATTACATTTCTTTAACATACAATCTTTAGCAGTTCCGATTGCAATACATTACACCAACTTTGTGCTCTCTCTAGGGATGGATGCCACAACCTTGCTGTTTTTAACACCACACACATGCGCACACACACACACTGATTGAGCAGCAGGAAGTAAGCTCAACCCTAGTTAATAAATAACATCCCGTGTTCTGAGATGAGACAGGTCGTTTCAGTAGGGTTAAAAGGCTTTGACTTCTTCAGTGCATGAGATCAAACCCCATGTGGCTAGACTGAAGGCAGCACAGACATCATAGATGGCTAATTTAATTGGTGTATTTTTGCCATCAAGGGATGAACTTCAATGGAAGCTCCACAATCATTGATTCAGAGCGGTTACACTTAAAAGGGTTGGAGCAGACCTCTTCATCACAGGTCTGAGGGAATTGCTCATATTCCACATCTAAGGAAAAGGAAACAGGCTATTTTGTAGCAGTCAATCCTTAATTTGTTTCCATCTGTAAACTTGAAATGTAGCCCATCATTGTGCGGACAACAGCAGATTTTTAGTTTTAGTTTATGTGACCTCTAGAAGCCTGTTGCCATAGAATGTTTTGATGTCACATTGTGCATCAATAATTATTTATATACAACTTTACTGTGTAGATTTTCACTCGTAATTATAGTACAAGGTTATGGAGACTACGCATGGAATTGAAATTTTTTTTAATAAAATGATATTTCTTTAGATATCTCTTGATATTTCAGAATGATCTCCAGCTAGCTACGTTAAGTAGTAATTTCTAGCAATCCGTGCTGGTTGGGTAATAGAGAGGTAATTACTAGTAATATATGGTATTCTTGTAATCAATGAGAGATTAATCATTTCTAACAACAAAGAGAAAATTATCACATTCATGTTAATCTATGTCTATGTAATCAAGTCTATTCTAATCAATAATAATATAGTATTAGTATATTAAACTTTCATAACAACAACACAGTATCAATTGCTTCTACAAAGGTTTCAGCAACACATATAATATTTAGTTTTGTTGCAAGTAATAGTGTTCATTACTTTATTTTTTGTTTAAAACCAGTTTAGTTTCACGGTTTTTATCAGAGAACCAGGCAGATCTTACTTGACTTTGCACTATATTATACAATAAGTGGTGACATGGTGTCTTTTCCCACTTTCTCAGAGTCGTTCACGTTACAGATTTTACACCTTTAAAATGAACTCCAGGCAGCATCAGCCCAATCACGACCCTGAGCTCTTCAAACTTCTCAGAAATCACGCTCACCGAGAAAACTCTGCATGACATTTGTTCCTGCAACTCCAGTCTTTCCAAAGACTTTCTGAGATTAACACTTCCCAAAAAAACCCCTAGAGATCGGAACATATTCCCATTTAACAAGCTGAGCTCAGCCCACATGTCAACTACCCGTCAGTTCCAAAAATGAACCAAGGGAGTTCTTACAAAATTCTACTTGTGTAGAAAAGATATGAAGAATGTCAAAAATCAGGGAAATGTTTCATCAATTGTTTGGCATAATATATAGCAAGGTAAAGAAAAAAAAAACGCATATGCTATTTACTAATAAATAATATTACAACAATAATCATTTAACTCTAGAAATAAATAGAATTATATGAATATTTTTAAATATTTATTTTGATTTAATCTATGAGAGAAATCTGATCAGCAATTCATGATAATATAGTTTTACCTATTAATTTCAGGTTGTCTTGTAATTTCTGGTAAGCTCGGGTATAATGCTTATTTCAAGTAATCTTTCAATTCAATTGAAATTGAAAAAAATGGGGGAAATTGTTATTGCACATTGATGAATTCTCTTTAGCAAAGGTGACCGACCTGTTGATCTTAACACCAATTTGGGCAATTACAAAGCTATAGACAAAAAATAAAACAACAACATGTAAACAGTAAACACAATGTCATTTTGTAAATATGTTCATATATGGCATATTCAGCAGTTCACAAAAACGGTGAAATTCCCCAATTCAACAACAGTGAATTTCCTTTGTAGTCGAGCCAAGTAATCTGAACTAATAATAAAATCAGTAGTGTTTTCAGAGGCAAGTCAAGAAATACGTAAAGTTGTATTTCACATTGTGGGTTTATGTGACTATACATCAACATTTTGTACATGAAAAAAACACTTTTTTATGTATAAATATGAAATATTTATATTGAATAAGGTTGGTCATTTTATGAGTAGAGATGAAAAACACTTTGTTTGTGTATAAATATTAAATATTTATATGAAATACGTTTTGTATTTATATATTAGGTAGATCGCTTTAGCTTGGTCATTTTACGAGTTCTCATTTTAACTCTATTTTCTATAAAAATGTCCCTGTTGAAAAAGTCAAATGCCCTTAATCTATATCCCAATCACCAGTCAACATTTCATGTTTCATTCTATTAAATAATGATATTATATTTCTTAATGGCAATTGTTGTATACAAGTATGAAAGGTTTGAGTATGTAAAAATACAATGACATATAGTACTTATTTTAACTTCTTTACAGCTCTGATCTCCATCCAATATAAGAAAACCTTTCGATGGCATTAAAACTCAAGGGACCACTTAAGCTTCCAAATAGTGTAGTTTTTAGATGAGGAATGTGGCCAAGTACACACAGACACACACAGACACACGCACACACCTTGTTCATGTCTCAATAATTTCAGGTTTTAATTATCATCCTCGTCTTCTCTGCATTGTCACTAGCACTTACTCTAATGGGAGACATGGTTACACGATCTCACCAAACATGAAGCACAAAGCAGAAAGTGCCAGTACAATTATTCACAGCATTTACTTTACTAGAAGAAAACGTGAAGAGAATGAGAGCGCGTATGGAGGCGGAGTTACACTGTGACATCACTGCGCACACACCATCACACAGCAGCAGCTCATTCCTGAAGGTTTTCCTTGCGTAATGAAAAAATTACCCACAAATATTAAAATGCTCTTTATTGTCTGCTTTAGACTGCTGTAATATAAATTACACAATAATTAACTTAAAATTGCTCAAAACCTGTAGTATATAAATGAACGGAAATTCACATTTCCACATTGTAAGATTTCTCAGTTTTACCTAAAAAAAAAAATTCAAGAAAAAAAAAAAAAGTGTCAATAATAAAATATGTCTGATGCAAACATAGATTAGTCTCTGTTTAGACGTGTGTAGTGAATCACAGGCAGTGCCATTTCCTCCAGCAGATCAATACTGAATTGTCCAGATCTCCTTGACAGCTAATGTATCCAGACCTGAGTCGAAGCATTTGTGCTTAATTATCAGTTCATCAGTGCAGCAAACGTGGCTCTGGCCATTTTCATTTCAATTTCAGACTCATTATAATTCCCATTTATGGTCTCATGTCTATGTCTAATAAGACAAACACTCCAAACCCCTACAGACTGAAGCAGAGATCTTACACATAATAAACCTTTAACAGCGAAGACTATTTCCAAATGTACTTCATTGGTTCTAACACAACATTTGACAATAATTTGATAAAGATAATTAATTCGAAGATAATTACTGGTTTACATCCTCTTATCTTAAAAGTTTTGTTTCTGTGTCAGACAGGATGAGGTTCAGAGGATCCAAACACAACAACTCTTCTTATTGTGCAATATTCTCTAAAATGGTTACTCTACATCTCTAAAAAGAGTGTAAATAACTAATACTGAAGTAATTTCCATTTAATCCAATGTCAATGTACATAATGTTTATATTACATAATTAGTTCAGGCATGTTCACATTGTATTCGCATAAGATACGATTGTTGTTTGTCAATTTATTGATTTGACAAAAAATGTTCAACGAGAAAAACAATTGTACTTTCTATGTTGTTGTTTTGTTTACACTCACACATTTGCCGTGTGATGTAATTATTTTAGAATGCAGTTGGGAGGTAACATTTAACAATTTGAAGTTAGTAGAGATGACCACTTAGAAAGGCACAGCTCAACAAAGTAGATGATTTTAATAACTAATTGAAGTTTAATTAAAGCTATATTGCTCACAAAAAGCTTTGCATCTGGTCAGCTTCAAGCAATCTTTTTTTATTCAAGTGTGAGGAGAAAAAGCTGATGCCTTTTGCTGATAAGGCAAGGAGGAAAAAATGCCACCCACACAAAATAAGTTCTGCAGCTAACAACTTCCCCCGAAGCTGTTTGCAAAGTTCCTGTAGGCAGGACAAAACTACCTGGAACAAGCTGCACGAGGTGAGAGGAGTCTGACGGCAACACTGCAGCTTTCTTGAGTTGAGGTGACACTTTTCTCATCTCATGGGAACTCTGATGTTCAACATCAACCAGTGAACTCAACAACAATCTCTACCAGACGAGGTTCATATTTTTATTTCAAAATATTCATAGCTGGGGCATGGGTGGGGGGCATTGTCTCCTTCAACGTTAAAAAACATGATTTTGTGCTTCCTTCAAACCCGCTGCTTTTAAGAAACACCAAAGGTTATTTATACCAGTTATATATTTATATCTACTTGCAATCTCCTATGATCCTGTTGTCATGGGAACAGTGAGATATTTGGGAGAACATTTCCTATCTTTTGGTGTACCTGAAACAGTGGAGCATGTTCTCGTGAGGTGCAAACCTCGGCCTAGACTCATTAAAATGCAAACATTCCATCTCAGAAGCAAGTGTGGCACGATTTTCTCCAGCTTAGTCCATCACGCATCATTAGCTCGTTTCTCTCCTACAATACCTTAAACTACTTAATCCTTACTCAATTGTTTTAGGCGCATTGCACTAAAGCAGTCGTGGCTAAAGATTGGGAGTCTGACTTTGAATTGAAAGGTTTCAGGTTGAATTACCAATAATGATGGACATAAGTCGACAATATTTAACTTGAGCGACGTGAAGAGAAAAAAAGAGAATTAATATACTAAAGTGAACCGGAGATGCAGTGCATTTTGTAAAATCTGTAATGATTTTAATGAAATTGTAATGAAATTTGTAAAAAATGTATAATGTCGCGTCAAGGAAAATCACAAAGATTAACTTAACTGTGTTCACCAATATTCCTTACTCTATGTTCAATATCACATTAATTATCAATGCAAGGGAAGGGCAGAAAACACACAGAAAGTGAGGTTTTGTCAGTTGTGCTGCTAGATTGTCAAAGGTGGAAACAACTTGAATCTGTTTAACGTTTGGTCAGATTCAGGAGCTGAACCGAAAGAAAACCACTTGTCTTTTACTAAATTACCGACTGACTCTCTATAACACAGACAATGAAACGTGTCACATGTGCAGAAGCAAGATAAAAAGTCGTATCCATTTTCACAAATATACTGTAGTCACATAAACTGAGATGTGCTTTAGCTAGACACAGAATAGAAGAAGCAGATAAGCCATTTGCTGCTCCCTAAAATCTCTCAAAGAAACAAAAAGTATTGATACCTCAGAAGAACCAAGCAATTCTGGAAGATTTGTCTCTTTTCTGCCCTCGGGCAAGAGATACGGAGCACAAACAGCCAGACAAACAAGAGTTTTATAAGAGATTTTTCCTATGGGCCTCCAGACTCTTAATAACTAAGTGGGTTTTTGTCTTGATAAACTAGAGAGTACTGTAAGTGTAACAAACATTTGCATTGATAAGCACTATGCAGTTTCATCAAGCTAATACGTACATTCCACCACTTTTTTGTTAAAATCCAAATTGATCCATAATTTCCACATTTTTTTTCTGAACCTGCAGGAGCTGAACCTGGCCTGTAATTTCCGGAACAGCTTTCCGGTTTCTATTTTTGACAGCTCAGATTGACTGGAGGTTGATGTTCTGACATGTCACTGACCTGGAGAAAGTAATTTCCCCATTTCTTGTCGCCTGAAGGATTGATTCAAATCTGGTTCTTCAAGAGCAAAGCGACCAGATCAACAACAAACACTGGATTTTTCTTTGAGACCAACAGTTATGATCAGAGTTCCAAAACATATAAGCCACCTTATTTACTACTGCTTTATATAATCTCTAATTTTTTTGTGCAGCATCCCTGTATAATCGAGACGAGGTACCCAGTAATTAAAATGGCACAGAGCTTAATTTTGACTTAACTGGTGGCTGTGTCAGACGGAAGTAATTATACCATCTTGTCTCCAGTGATTTGAAATGCCAGCAGACTTTATACAAGGCTTTTCAATTAATGCCACATAAATATGCTTTTATTAAGAAAAAAAGATAAATAAGAGAATTTAATAAATTGTTTAAAACTTTTAAAACGATCACATCCCTACTTTAGCATATGATATATGATATATGCTGTATAATTAAGGAAAATATGTGATTAATTTATTTAATAATCTTTGGTATTCATGTGGATGTAAAATTACGTGTGTGTGTGTGTGTGTGTGTGTGTGTGTTGTTACGGTCCTCGTGGAGCGGGATGCAGGAAAGAAGAGCCAGGGACCGTAGTCCCTGACATTGACAAATGACAAAAACAGACATTTACGACAATTGACAAAACGATGATGAAAACTAACAGTGAACTTGGGTACATGACGAAGGAGCAACGACATTGACTGACAAGGAACATAGAGACAGGTGAGACTCAAATACAAGTTGGTACAAATGAAGACAAGGTGAAACCGATGAACCACGTGACTACAGACACAAACACAACCGGGAGCACGGGAACATGGGAGCTGTAGACAGTGGCGATGTAACGTGTTTGTTTACAGATTTACAGTTTTATGAGCTGTGTGAATTAAACAAAGCTCAAAGTAAAACCCAATTAATCACAAGGATTAATCACAAGTTCTACAACTACACACAGACAGCTGAAAGCTCGAATTCAAAGTTATACTATAAACTTCATGACAAACGAAAACATATTGTCACGGTCCTCGGTGCAGACAGGAGCCGGAGACCGTGGTGAACATAAAACGAGACTTTACTTATAAAACAATGACACTAACTCACACAGAAACTCGGGACCACTTGGAAACATGACACAGGAACACGCGGGTGTGACGACAAAAACCGACCAGGAGCACTGAGACAGGTGAAACTTAAATACAAATGGAAACGAGGTACAATGAACAACAGGTGAGACATGAACCACGTGACTACATACATGACCGAAAACACAGGAACAGGGGAACATGGGAAACGTAGTCCGTGAGAGACACGCAACATAGAGCTCACACATATGTACAGCACTAAAAAGTTCAGAAACTTGACACAGATGATTTGTTTACATACTAAAGGCACAAATGAACACAAGATTTTTACAGGAAACCTCTCCTCAAAAAGCAGCTCAGATTGCACTTTTCAGATGTTTTTCTTTTTCAAAATTATGCCGCCGGTATTAGAAAAGTGTAGAGTTTAAGCTTTCAAAGGCTTCGTAGTGTTTTAATTAATTAATTATTATAATTTTCTATTATATTTTCTGTATGTATATGCATGTGTATGTGTGTGGATGAGGCCTTAGAAGAACAGATATGAGTTTGAACCGAACTCAGTTCGAACTCCTCTAGACTGTCTCCTAACTTTCGGTTTCGGTGTGTGTGTGTGTGTGTGCGTGAGCATTGTCCGAATGTGAGAAAATCTTGAAGGTTGCCAAGACCGAGCAACGGGAGGGAAACTGTTTTATCTCTAGTACTCTGACGTAATGCGCTGTTATTTGCTAATGCTAACTTTGTTATGCTTTATAGTTTTAATAAACTGGGGTCTTGGAGTAGACGGATTCGGTAGATGGAATGGAGAGCGACTGAATGCAAAACGAAGAGAGAAACCCTGTGTTGAAATCTTTTATTTCTAAAAACGAGTTTCGGGACGGCAAGATCCATCGTACAGCGAATTAGTGAGGTAGAGGAAAACACAAATATCCCCAACAAAAAGCCAAAAGACTTGCTAACAAAATAGTCAGAGCTTTTGTGGGGTAAAATTCTCCACAAACACGTTTTGTGAAGTGCGGCTGATAATGTTGCTGTTGAAGCCGAAGGTTGCTTGCAGAGCTGTCAGTCAGCGGCGGCCTAATCACATCTATACGGCCCACGCCAGGCTGTGGCCCGCTTCCACAGGAAGAACTTTCTGTTTAGGTCTAATTGCCTTTCTAATATCTCTAGGTAGTCTGATGAGAAACAAACATTTGCATACCACCTCTGCGGTTAAAAACAGAATTCCATTTCAGACTGGTACCACTGAGTTTGATTTGATCACTTTCCACTCGAGTTTTCTTCCTGGCCAGGTCGCCATGCTGTCTTACTCAGTTCTCAGCACATGGAACTACTGGTCATCATAACTGCATTAAAGAGATATTGTGAGCATCTTATATTTGTAATCACGTATTGTCAGGGTTCTGGATTCAGGGGCTCAAACCCACTTGCAGGAACAGGACTCTTTATTCACAAAAAGTTACAAAACAAGCAACAGAAACAGAAAGAGCCCAGTGGGGCAAAAAACAAGGAACTAAACAAGACCCTAAAGCTCAACCAACAGCAACAGGTCAGATCTGGGAACAGACACAGCCACACCAACCTGGCCATCAGGCAATGTTTCACACATCCAGAAAATTCCAGGAAACCCACACCACAAAACACACCAACATTAACAAAACAATCCAGCAGTGAACAAAGGAAGAAGCAGCCTTAAATACAAGAACCAATTGGACAACCAGCAACAGGTGAGCAGGATATTTAAACAATGAAGGCATTTTGGGCTGGGCGTCAAATCTTTGAAGACCAGTTTGAGGATCAGTATGGGATTTTAGGGCTGAGGTTACAATTTAGGTTAGAGTAAAGCGTGTGTTGAAGGTAAGACTCCACGTTAATATATCGGCAAATATGTGTGCGTGTGTGTGTGTTTGTTTTTAGACTGTATAGCTACTTCAAGACAGTCTGACTGTGAAGGTTTAAGAAAGGTAAAAGGTTTAGGGTTCCACGCACATACACCTACTCATGGTGCTGTACTTGCGTGACAATGCATCCTTCACCGACTGTATTCTTCGCTTACATGCTCCAAGAATAAAGATCCATCTTTCGCTGGTTTGCTGGCACGAGAGGGTGTAATGTGGGCTAGTCCAGGCGCCATGGTGATTGGGCACACGGCGCTTACAGAGCAGAATGTGTGCGGAGGAAGAGTGTAACCACAGGCGATTCGGGTCTTCACACGCTCTCGTTTTTGTAAACCTTAAAGGAATGGTGATCTGCTTGAAAAGACGGATCACGTCCTGTATAGACTGGCACCAAAACAGATACTAGTATAGGTGCCCAACTTCACATATTTATGATGTACATGATTATTCGCTCAATTCTTTGATTGCTGAATCTAATGCAAAAATCAATAAAAAAGATTTTGTCCAAAAAATATCAGCAAAAAAAAAAATTTCAGAAAAATACATAAAGTATATTAATACACACAAGTATAATAATATGTGCATACTCAAATCCTGTCATTCTAAAAATGTTTTGAATAAGTTATATTAAGTTAAGTTATATAGGCATATGTAAGATTATCTTTGTATTTTTTAAACAAACACACACGCCAATTTTCTATTCTGCCATTTGAGAAATAAAAGGTTTATTGGACTTTGTGCACAGGTTCCTGAAAGTTCCTGACAGAACTCTGACGTAACATAAGAACAAGCTTTAGTATTCATATGAAATATGTACTCAATATGTCTCTATTAGAGTCGTTAATGCATCAGCAACACATAAATGGCGGCTTTGTCCAAAACAAGTCAGTCAGTGAAAGTCATAATACCTAGACACATTAACCTGAAAACTCATGCACTTTAATATCTGTTTTATGCTATACTTTACCTCGTTATATTTGTTATTTGAAAAGAAAACCATTAATTAATGTATTACAATTTAGTTAAAAAGGGCTTTTCATTTTCATCACCCTCCCTAACACAAATCTACACATCCATCTTGCCATGTATCTGTCCATCCTTCAATCCACTCATCAATCCATCCAAATGTGGTGATAAAATCCCTCTTTACATTGAAACAACAGATTTTCAATAGATGTTATCTGAAGCAAAACTTAACTTATAGAAACGCGTTGCTTCTAGAAACATCAGGAAAATTTGCTAACCAATTGTAGGGTTTTAGAATATCATCAATAGTTAAGAAACAATAGAAAGACGTTGAATAAAACGAACACAGATGCAGCCCTTACTGTGACAACCAGGCCCTTCTCCTGAAAGTATTTGACCAGTGGCACGGCGTTCTGTTTGAAGTTTGTCAGGCGTCGATCGATGGCTTTGGGGTTGTCGTCTGGGCGACCCTGCTGCTCCGCTCGCTTCTCCAGACGCTCCTTCAGACGCTGGTTTGAGCAGGAGAGAAACACCACCAGGTCCGGAGTGCAGATCTACATCAGCAGAGAAACAAAGAGCCAACTGAAGTTCACAGCGAGTATCTTTAGCCTCAAGTCAGGGTTGATCAGCAGATGAGCCAATAGAATAGAAATTACTTTAAACAACAGACAATGAACAGCTTATTAAAAAACAAGTGAAAAGCAAACAAACAAATACTAAACAAAAAGCAAAAAAAAAAGAAAATGACCAAAAATAATTTCATTGGTAATTTCTGTTTTTCTTTATTTGTTTCAAAATGTGTTTGGTCGTTTACGGATTTGTTCATTTTGATCCAGAACTGTTAAATAATTTCCGGACTTTCACATTATGTGTTATCGTATTCTGTTTGTTCATTTATTTCCTGAGTTGTAAACTCGGTTTTACAGTAAAAATGTGTACTTTGTTTACTGTGCACTTATTATAAACATTGTTTGGAAGTTGTTATTTTGTTTTCTTGACCCCTGTACAGTAGAATTACATCAGCCATACAAACTCCCGTTACATTAAGCAAGTCTTTGTTTTACCGAAACGGCGCATGGAAGTTGCTAGAGAGTGAGTAATGGTTCCTATGGTTACTGGCACCATTAATCACACATTTAGTCAACAATTTGGGAACGACTTGTAATGACTGTCAAGCTTCAGTCACAGTACAAGCATTTGAGTCCAACTACCGGCTCAGAAAGTTTAGAACACCTTGACCCTTCAATGAACATTTTGGACTTTTGATACACTTTCCACAACGATGGATGTCTCTAACAACATGAAAAATCAGTGGAACCTAGTTTCAGCAAAACTATAACATCAGCGAAAGAACAGAGTTGCGTTTGAGTGTAAAAGTGATGCAGTAGAAGCTTCTATGAATAAGAAAAACTAAATGCTTCCATTTTACATAAACAGTTACCGCAAATGGCGAATATTTGATATCTGAATCATAATCAGTTGCCCTTTGGAAATGCAGACCAAATCGTGTGAGAATAAAAAACACATCAAATGCTATGTTTCTATCAGCCTGTCAGAAAACAAAAGCAGGCATGTTATCTCCGCAGAAGCCACGTGCTCACAAACCGCGAGACGTAATTCGGCGCTGTTGCGTTCTGACACTGCTGTTTGTTTGCAATTTAGCTGTGGATTTGATTCCTGCTATTCCCATAGAAATGCATTTGATTCCTGCTGTTCTCTTGACAGCTTCAGTCTGGCCAGTTAACCGAGATTGGGGGCTGCGTCAATAGATTCAGGGTTAGCTAAATGTCTAGGTGACAATAATACGGCAGTGGGACTACAGTTCTCTTTCTATTGATTCTCCAAACACATTAACAAGCGCAGCTACAACATAATGATGGGACAATTTATCACTGGGGTCCAATACAAATTGAAGAACTTCACTGTACCTCATCTCCACCCCAAAACCTTTAGTAAAAATTGTGGCGTTTCTGAGTAACATGGCTTGTTAGATCTTTCCGTGGCCGGAGAAATGCTACAAAATTGAATGTACTGTCAGAAAATGACATTTTCAAAAGGCTTTCTATTTTAAGAATCTATGTACCTCCAATGAATCCCTCAGCACTTCCCTAGTTTGGTCAGCTAATGTACGTAGCAGAAGACACCAGCCAATCTTTTACGTTTTTAAATAATTAAGAATTTTCGAATCCATTTAAAACCCTAGGAGAGAAACCACCAAAGCGTTTAGTTTGATCGATGCACAATTAGACTTTAGCTCCCTTGGACTTGTGCATGAAAAACTGAAAGGTTTCTCATTTTAAAATACTTTTTGAATTTGATGGTATCATGCGTTTGAATTTTCACGGGACATTGAATTTTTTTTTTTTTTTACATCTCTCAAATGTGACAATTCAAGCAGCAAAAATACAATAGTTTTGAATGGAAACATTGAGGAAAGTGAGATCTGTCTGACACGTCTGTGTGACAGTCTCACCCAAGAGTTGGGTTTTTTTGGCACTCCATCACTCAAATTCCCCTGCTGCCTGGTGACAAACGAGGATGCGGAAAAAAAGATTCTATTCTGAGCATGAATCAGATTTCTAATAAAACCAGCAGCCAGCAGGCGAAGATAAAAACTGATTCAACAATGAAGCCAGACGTTACTGGACATTTACAAGATTGTGTCTTCGCTTACCAGAGAAAACATTCAAGAAAAAGGCAACAATGGAAAATAAAATCATGTTTGTCACTTCATAAAAGAAGCTACTTCCTGAATATCAACCCTGGTAAAGATTAGCGGTCATCTTCAAGCTTACCACAACCATTTTTGTACTATTTGAGCCACGTGAGAAATCAAAAAATCATATTATGAATACATCATAAGACAACATTTAGGAACGTGTTGTTTTAATTATTCTCATTACAACTGACTACAAAAGACTCAAAATAGTCTGATATGTTTCAAGCTGCAAACATAAAACAGAAAAGTCAATAAAATTACATAACACAGAGCAGAAAAATACAATATTTCGATTTACAAAATCAAAGCAAGTCAAAAACATGCAGAAATGTAACAGTATTCATTTAATTATTTATGTAACAGACGTGCAACAAAAAAAAACACATTTTTAAATGCCTTTTCTGCATGTTCATAATGACCTAAACCCTGTTCTTGTCTGTTAAAGAAATGAGAAATCTGTTCCATTCATTAGCAATTAGAATACATTTCACACGGATTGACCAATATCAAAAAACGTCCATTTATATATTTAGATTCCTGTAATCTGTTGAGTGAAATCTGTCTGCTAAATGCACTTTTGTAAATGTAGATTAAAAGGTCAAGCGGCTTCCTCTTCGTAGATCATTGCTTTTATTTAAAATTGGTGTGCATCACACAAAATGTTATGCATCACGTCACGTTTCCACACAATTCCAATGGATTCGTTTGAGGCTCAAATCAAATGCCATTAACACACAATTGAAATTAAAGTGATTGTTAAATTGCTGTTAAAACCGCAGCTCTCACACTGACAAAAATCACTCTCGTCTTTTTCTGGTGGTGAATCACGTCACTGGCACCATGAAAACCAATAATAAAAACCATTTCTAATGTCACGACTATACGAACCACACATTAAACTGATTTTCTGCTAATCATAGGACATTTTCATCACCAATTTGGATTTGACAAATTGCATGTCAGTGAAAACATTACGCATCTCGCTGGCTCCACATGTGAAATTACAGGCACATCACAGTGACTGCAGGATAAGGAAAATATATACATATGCATGTTTAAATTCAGTAATGGCTACACACAACACCATAATCAGGATTAACCAATGTTTCAAAATGCATGACATATACAGTTAATGGGTATTTAATATACATTTTATGAATGTTTTAATATCTACACACATATATATATATATATATATATATATATATGTACCTATATATTATATTTTGTAGGATCATCCATAGCAATGATATTTTTTGCTAAAACAGATTATTAGCTTGTGCCACTGGAGAAACGAGGGTAGGAGAAGAATTTTAGGTCGATGTATTAAAACGTTGACATTTTCTTCACACGTATATTCTGTACATGCCGTATTTACCCAAATAGTATAGGCATCTGACAAATAAAAGCACCCCAGTGATTTTTCAGCCACAAAATGAAAATTCCAACAAAAAAAAAACAAACAAAACAAAACTTAAAATTATGTATTACGAGATAATATTTCTAAATGTAGTATTTATAAATGTAACACTTTATCTCCCCAATTTCTTCCCGTGTATCGTTCCGCCACGTTTAGATTTAGAGAGGTTTCCCAATGCTCACTATAGGCCATATGGTTGAATCATCGGTATGTCAACGTCAGGCACAACAAACACTACAGAAATGTTTTTATCCTCATCTCAGACTTCCCTTTCAGTAAACATGGTCGGAAATAATCTATTCCATAAATAAACTTCTGATGTAATACACAGTCAGATGAATTCAATTCCCAACCACAAATAGATTTGCTCCTCACTGGCCTCAGTTAAAGCGCTTCTTAGATAATTGGCATGAAAGCGTTAAGGCTACGAGCAGCAAGTCAGTGTATGAGTAAGCGCTCGTGCGAGAGAAGCATATCTGATTTTTGCTACTCATTAAATTTTACTGCTCATGTAGACAGGCCACTGAACTCGGTGATCATATCGTTCGCAGCCTGGAAACTGCATTATGTGACATTACCAGTTGGTGACTTCAAATTGCCAGAATCCAGACTGGCAATCTCGTGTTTATTTGAAACGTAAAGGTTAATTTGGGCTGGACGCAGAGCAGTGAGGTGCTAAAAAATAAAAGTCGATACTAAATTTGACAGTCAATTAGCCGTGATGACTGTGAACCAAGACCTGGAAATGTAAAATGTCAGATATTCAATTGGCAAATACGAACCCTTGTCACATCTTTAAAATAGTGTTTGGCACTTTATCCCAGTATGATGTATTTAATGTTAACCAGATCCTTTATACATCTGAATGATCTTTTCTTCCGACATTTTGATCAGGCTTAGTCCCATTTCTTATATAAATAAATAAGCCAACAAGCTTGAGGTCCCACTGAACAAAAAATGCAAAATAGATTATTATGTTCAGTGTCTATTATTGTATTAATGTTTATCTATCTATCCATCCATCCATCCATCCATCTATCTATCCATCTCTCTATATTGTTTCATATTATACTACTAAGAGTTCAATGCTTAATTGTCATTATTATTTAGGTAACAGTCTATAAAGAACAAGAAATTACTGGTAATTTGTCACATTTGAATGATTCTCAGTGTATCGTTTCATTCCTAAGCGGCGTGTGATTAAGAAGCCAGTTTTGTATCACACACAACCAAAGTATTTTTACACACACAGATTGGCAAAAGTTTCCCTAAAACTAAACCATAAATTCTTATTTCGCCAGCGTCTTCCTCTTGGTTAAACCGTGTATATGCATTACGGCTGCATGACAGTGACCGCATTCGACAGGCAGTGATGTTAATGTTTAGCAGAGAAGGGAGTAAAAGTGTCCAGGTGTGATGGAGACGCTGCTGAAGAGATGAATATTGATTCAGTCGCTTATGGTGCATTTCTAATTGTTTCATTTTGTTTAAAGGGTTTCAAAGAGGACTTTAGTGTTTTTTAATGCCCAAACTGACCAATTAGACACACAACAAGGACACAAGTAAAGCAAGGGTGGTTTCCTTCTATAAGTTAAAGAGAAGAAACTACCGGTAGATGATTAAAGGAAAGTACATCCATTAGATTATTTTCAGATGACCACACAGACTATTGACTCACCTGGTCCTCAAAAGAAAGGGCCTGTCCCACATCTCGAGGGAAGCCATCTATAACTATACCGCTGGCTTCTGGAATCTTCATGATCTTCTGCTTGATCTCAGTTATTGTTGTTTCCTAAGGAGACAAATCAAGTTCAAGTTCATTTGTATAGCGCTTTTCTTCGTCCAAGACCAACGCAAAGACGCTAAATGCATTTTTTTTTTCTTTTATGGATGCTGCTATAAATGCATACTAAAGTACTGATGCTTCCACTCAGATCATCAAAACTGGACACCAAATCAAAAGCAATGTAGAGATTGTTGTGGCATAAAGTCTCGGGTGAGTTAGACACATCAAGTGCAATCGTTCCATAATTCATGAGAGAAAATGTAGAACACTCGGCCTTGTACCTCTAAGTATAGAACACACTTATTTTTCTCCCCGCCAGCCGTCTGGCCTGGAAAATGCACATAATGTTCCAATATTACATAATATCAAATAAAAAATTTGACAATCATCCATTTCGGATTGGATACAAATTAGGAATGCAACAGATCATGGAAATATTCCCAATCACCAATTGGACGAGTGAAAATGTTGATGCGTGCCGAATCTAATGATGTGACTGGCCTCGTTTACGCCGCAGATGTAGAGATTGTGCGCAAGACGCTCTAAAAATATCTCCTGGATCATTAGTCGCCGCCGAGAACACCACTTTGTTCAATCAAAAGGCTTTTAAGCCGTTTTTGACTGAAATGATGTCGACAATTCAAAGTCGAAGGTGTAAAGCAAGCAGTAAAAAAATAACCAGGCCGGATTTCGTTTTCAGTAGTTTCAAATTTGTTCAGGTATCATTCAGCCTGAATTCAGTTTTATGGTCATAATTCCAGTCAAATAAAGCACAAACATTTATGTCCATAAAAAGCACAGTCAAATTGAACATATGAACTGAATCTCAAGATTGTGTCTGCTACTTATATAAATAAAATGTATACTTTACTGTATATATTTATTATATACTACATATTTTTTGTTTGAAAAGCTATGACATTGTAAACATAAGATATAAAGATGATGAAAAATTCAAACAATGTGATTCAAATGAAAATATTGTAATTCGAATAAATGATCTAAAGTCGCTGATGAAAAAACTGCCCTGATGTCTATATCAGTGGAATTAAAAAAGCGATAGGCTTTTGTTATTTGAACATTTACATGCTTCACAAGCATTTTTTTGTAATAATTTTTATAATCACAGTTTCATGATCGTTTTTTTTCACGGGACTTTGAATAACGTGACTGTAGGACTCATGCCTTCAGCGAAATGCGTCTGAAATGAGTAAGAGGATGCTGCTACATTTACTGAACCGCTGCTGTCAAAAGGTGGGAGGACAGAGTCACTTTCCTCCTCGTGCTGAAGAATTCCATCCCTTAAGAATCATCAAAATTCTCATTGGGAATGCATCCTCATCCGAAACGAATATTCAATTATTTACATAGTTTGAAATCTCTAAATCCCCATTCGCGTTTATTTCAGTGAAGTGGAGAGAGGAATAATTCATGGGCTGTGGTTCATTAAATCAGGTCACCAGATCACATGACCACATGTGAACATGCAATGTCTCTCTCTACAGCAGAGCCACTCATGTAAAAGTCCCACAGAACAGATCTTGGTTTGAAGAAGATTCACCACATTCGATCTTCAGGTGTCAACATTGAGATTTTAAATATGAACAACTGACAAAAAACACAGAATGATGGAGAATGTTTCAGGCGTGCCGCCAAAATAATGGATATGGAATACTGTATTGGCATGCATAACGTCAGAAACCTATATGTCATATTTCTCCTTAATTGCTGTCAGATGTGATGTGTGTGTGTGTGTGTGTGTGTGTGTGTGTGTGTGTGTGTGTGTGTGTGTGTGTGTTATAAATGATACCTAGATAGGTAGGTGGGTAGGTAGATGGATAGAATAGAAAAACACTTTTCTTATATCCTAAAATGCAGAAACCCTGGCACATCTTTTGCACTCGGAAATGGGAAAACTTAAAACAAAAATCCAAATTAACTGATGTACATATATCTTGGATGTACACTGAAATGCCAGGAACATAGACAATTCCAGACTAGGGCATCTCTTATTTCTTTAACAAGCTATCCATTTCCCAAGATGTTTTACTAATCCAAGTAAACAAACAAGCCGTTAACTCTCCAGTCGTATCAGGGTCCCTGAAAGAAGGTGCTTTAATTTTGTCTGAGGCTTAAACGTGGGATGGTCAGTAATCCTTCCAGACAGACGCATCTCTTGAAAACTTGCAAAGCAGTTCAGAAGCGCTACGGGACTTGAGACCCAGTAGGAGGGTCTTATCTTTGGTTTTTTAATAAGAGCCGCCTCTCAGAAGTACGATGCCCTCATTTCCAGCATCACACCTCTGTTTTCAGCAGCTATCTAATGGAGAGGTACTGTAGAAAGCAGAGATGTTGTCGCAGATGAAGAATTTAGGACAAGCTGGTATAAACCGACTTAAACATTGCGGCCAATTGAAAGTTGCATTTGCTCAGTCAACCAACGGTTTCACAGCCGTCTCTACATTCCACTTGACAGTATCCTCACAAATCTCCCCGCTTTCATTTTTTAACTAAACCAAAGTAATCGATCACTGTAGAAATAAAGCCATTCTTGTGGCCATCCAAATCCAATTCTGCCTGAAAGTCTGATGGTTTGATGAATGATTTTTTTTTCCCAGTTAAATTGCAACCCTATTTATGGAAACATCCTAAAAACTGCAATTCCACAATTCAAATGTGCACAAGAGCCCTAGGTGCTTTTAAAAGAACAATAAGGACAATTCTCCTGCAGCTCTTTGCACATTGTTCCAATAAATGTCAGAAAACATTTAGAAGACTCCTTGCACTTGGATGAATGTCCCCGCACTTTCAGCTCCAACTAATTCACTGACCTACATAATTCACACTTACTTGTGGTGCCAGTTCCCCATTGGTGATGATTCTGGCAATCAGACTCCATTTCCTGTTACTGGTGGCATTATGGATCATCTTCTTACGAAGGAGCTCACCAACCGAGACATATTCAAAGCCATAGCGCTCTGCAATCTTCAGACACTGAGTTCCTTTGCCGCTGCCTGGGCCGCCTGTTTGAAAAAAAAAAAAAAACACTTGATGTCTAGCCGGTACAGATATAATCAGTTTAAATTAAACATGTGGAGCAAATAAAACCCATATATAACGTTTTCATGAAAATAGAGCAGTATTGTTTTGATTATTAAGCAAAAAATATTAAATTTAAATATTAATAATACTGTTATTACAATATTAATATAGAAACAACAAAATATTGTTATGTAAACATTAAGCACAAAACAGACAAAAACATAGCAAACATTTTGTCAGCGTTATGGGAGGGATCCCATTATGGTCAGAGGGAATGGACTAAACAGTGTTGCATGTCTGACTGGTCAGTGGCCAAATCTCAACACTTGTTTCTGTTACAGTTGCAGGACGTTCTTTTCAGGACTTCATGAAACACACCATGTTTCCCATTGCCATCTTGTTTTTTTGTTGTGGCAAAATATGCACCATGTAAAAAAGATTTTTTTAATTTTTCCACTCTTTTGAAGAAGTATCTTAAGGGTTTGAAAATGACGCATCGGATGTTGTTTGATTCTCAGGCAATATAAAGCATCATTATACAAAGGTAGTTCATGTTGGATGACAGGTTTGTGCAAACCATCGGGCAAACCCAGCTTCCCACTTGAGCGACTGTGGGGAATCTAGTCAGCAGCCGATCATCACCATGTCAAAATTTCAACAACAATAACAAACAACATCAGTTTTTGCCCTTGAGTAATACTTTTGTTCAGATCTTCATTAAAAACATGTTGCTACAAAACCAGATTTAGAACCTTTTAGCAAACGTTTTGGTTGGTTTACAAACTTAAATCAAATCCTAAATTTCAAACCGTGGTAAAAGTGTGGGTGTAGTCAGAATGTTTGCATGCATGATCGCAGTCTATATGCTTATATTTATACATTTATACTTGCCTATAATCAGGATGACCTTGGGTCGGGGTCGAGAGGGGTCGAACACTTCATACTCTTCTATGAGCTCTGCGGTCTCTGACAAATCCGAGTCACTCTCGATGGAAAACTGGTTGATGGGTGGGAGGCGTTCGTATCGGCGGTAGGGGAAGTTGGGGCTGTCTGGGAGAACTGCATGGACGAAAAAGAAATTGTTCTGACATTAGTATTTTCAATCCCTTAAACAATACTGACAGACTGCACCATGCATCATACCGCTGCTAATTATTTTATGAACATTTTGCACAACTCAAGAGAAGTATAATGACATAATCCTACACAGGAAATCTCCTGCCGAAATCAGCCACGATCTTCCAGCATCGGAATAATAAATAAGAAG
The DNA here is from genome assembly GCA_028031935.1 of Paedocypris micromegethes. Taxonomy (NCBI): domain Eukaryota; kingdom Metazoa; phylum Chordata; class Actinopteri; order Cypriniformes; genus Paedocypris; species Paedocypris micromegethes. Next base: position 31,533,437 of record CM051493.1, read on the forward strand.
CCAACTGTGAGACACCACAAAAGAGCGGCATGTGGCCACATTCAGACTGAGTTTTAGAGTTAATTTCTGCAATTTCTATGGCGGTTGACAACACCTTCCTACTCACCGTTTCTGAAAAAAGAGCGTCGTGACTGGCCACCGTTGAGTGGTGGCAGGGACTTTTTCTCCTGGCCGACAAATGTATCCCACCGGACTCGGTCTGTTCCACCCAACTCCTTCACCTTCTTTAGACAGGTCTCCAGATAGTCTATAGGGTCATCTGGACGGTAGTACATCAGACCGGTCAGCAGACTCTGACAAATACAACAAGCACATTGATTGCTGAATAAGTGGACTGGGGTCAGCTACACCAACGTTTGTGGGTTTAATTCCTGGGGTAAAAAAAACAAGACCTTGTTATGCACAAAAGTGAAATCAAAGTTATTTTAAGTCTAAATGAAATCTGTGTATCAATGTGCATTTACGCTAACCTGTTATTTGTCTACAAGCATTTCTCGCAATCGTTTTAGCAACAATGACCAGAATTTAGGTCATGTAATGCACAAGAGTTATTTAGTATGTATCTATCTTAAAACACAATCTAAGAGTTTGTCATGCATCTAATGAGATCATGGAAAATTACTTCCATCAATTTAAGTTACAAAATTATATTACACCGATTAGTTTTGATTTGTTAGCAATTTAATTACCATTACCTGTGACACAAAATGACAGCTATTTTAACCAGGCTACTACATCATACTTGACGTCAGCATTATGCTTTTGTCTATTAAAGCTTAAGAAAGATACAGCTCAATGATGCTCCCTTAATGCTCAAAAAGAATTTATACTAGCTGATGTTCCATTAAAACGTCCATTGTTGGACCCCACCCATTAATGATTTGAAAAAATGTGTGGTTTTGCTTTAGTTGCATTAAGCTGTAAAAATAAATGCCTCATTTATTTGAATGTATGTTTTGTTTTGGTCATGAAACGAGAAAAAAACTACAACAACAACAACAACAAGGAAACTGGAGCTGCATTCCACTGAATAATTCTAAACTGAATTTTAAATCTTAAAAAAAGTTCCTAGTACAGAAACACACACAGTTGAACGTGGATGCAAACCTTTGAAATCCAAACACCAGAAGCTATCCATTCCCTCATACAAAGCATAACACATTATTTAACTATTTGTCACAAATATCACAGATAAAAAAAAAATAAACCCAAGTCAACTTCACTAGTGGTCTAAAAAACTAATAATGAAAAGAATAATTCAACAGCAGCAAGTGAATAGCCAGTTATTAACAACAGTCGGGCTGGCATAATCATATTTTCTGGATAATCTGATTTAATTAGCTTCTTTTTGGCCATTTTAACCTTTTCTTCTCCAACTCTGTTTCTCTATCACGGGCACGCGCGCCCCTTGGTCACTAATAATAACAACCACATTCACATTTACAGTAATATTATTCAACGCAAGGTGCACCACAAGGAATTCATTCATTTCTTGCAATAGCGGTCAATAAACCTAAAAAAACATTCAACCGGATCATTCGGAGAGTTACGACACTGATTTTTCGTAAATAGGTTTTACTAAATTGGAGACAAGCGAATACAGTACATGCAACTTAATCCCAACAAGCAATTCCACAATCGCAGCAAAACAACACTTGTGATTTCGAAAACAAAAGTTCCTTCAAGGAGACTCACCTCGAACAGTTGCGGAATCTCTCTTCTGGAAAGATACTCCTTCGCCTCGTTGACGTTCATGTCTGTTAGTGAGAAACTCGTTTGTCTCGTGAAAGAAAAGCGTTGTGTGCGCGTGATGTGTCGCGTGTCCGTGTCTGTTTTGGCGATTTAACGCATTCTCCAAGCAGACGTATACGAGGGCGAACGACGCTGTTAAAAAGCCGCTGCGTGTGACATGCTGCCGCTTTCAGCTTCTTTCTCTCTGTTCCTCTCAAGTCTCTCACTTCTGTGATTTAAAAGAGCGCGGACGCGGCGGTGAGTACACCTGGATGTTGCTCGCGCGCTGATGAAGAGCAGAGGAGAGGAAGTGCGCGTGCCCTGATCACTCGCGGCGAACATACATTTATGAATATGTCCACTCCACATATTATTACAATGATATCTATAACACCCACAACATATAATTTTTCATAAATAATGTAAAATGTATATTTTAACTCCTAATATTTAGCGTTGTTTTGGCGTAGTAAATAGACATTTACGGTGTTTATGCTTACTACAACACGTATATAATATTACAATCATACATGCAACAATGCCAGTAAATAACTTTATTTTTAAATAAAAAATTAAAATAAAAAAAAAACCATTTGTCTACAAATAAATGAGTTTACATTTTTTATTTAGATTTTTTTTACATTCAAATTTGTAAATAATAATTAATGAAACTGCCCATTTAAAATAAAACATAAAAACGTAACTTAAAATAAAACATTTTGCTTCCCCACATTAAATTAACTGTTTATAATATTAAAAGCATCCTATAGGAATACAAATGTTTTTAGTACATTAGTAGGCCTATCACAGCATGATCTGTGCACTCCAAATGTTTCCTGAAGAGCTTTTTTTCTATGTATCATCCTCCATCTGTCCTATAATCTCACTTAATCCACTGCCAGTGTACCAGTTTCCGCTGAGAAATAAATCCTGAAAATACATTATAAATGAAATAAGACGGTGTCTTTTGACAGTGTCAAGTAAGGACATTTATAAATAGGAACATGAGATGTGTTTGCGTGTATACTACTGTTTTTACTGTTCATAGGGGTGTGTGCGTGCGTGCGTGCGTGCGTGTGTGTGTGTGTGTGTCCAATCAAAATCTAATATTCATTCGTTAACTAAACAGATATTAGACTTTTATTTTAAAAACGGGGCTTTTATTGAAACCCGGAAGTTTAGCGTTTCCTGTATGATAAACTTGCTTGCTTCGAGCCCGCGACGAGATACAATGGGATTTTTGCCATTGTTTATACCGTTAACGTGTATTTTCTTGATTATATTCACTCAACAGAGCACCAGTAATAATGTTGAGGTTAGTGTTTTGCTCATACTTACTTTGAAAAATGTTGCATTTGATTAAGTAAAGCTCAGCATCATCCTTTGTAAATAATTTTATTATATTTAGTTACTAACGTCTGTGCTTTTCTACCAATTTTTTTCGCTTACTGTATACATCAGTAATGATTTTGCCGAATCTAATACAGTTCCCTTGCCAACATATGCACATAATCAAATGAATCAAATACAGTTTCCTTGACAACATTTGCAAGTAATCGCAACCCGATAATCAATTTTGCAACGAATTGATATCGCATAAATAATTGCGTAATTTAATATTTCACAAATATTTCACCTGTAGTGTTTAGACACTGTACATCTGTTTGCCTATTATGTTTTGAATGAATGAATGAACTTTATTGATCAGCCACAGAAGAACAGTATGACGTTGTGCAGGATACTAATAATGGTTAAGATGATAATAGCAAACAATAGGAAATAAAGAACAGCATCAGCATATAATGGAAATATTTACGGCTCCAAACATTGGAGGCTCCAGTAGTGTCCAAACTTTAACTTGTCAGACCATAACATTATAGTCTAACAGTGGGGATGAAGGATCTGCGCCTGCGATGTCTCTCCTTCCTGCACTGTGGGTGGATAAGTCTGTCACTGAAGGAGCTGCTCGAAGATCCCACAGTCTGGTGCAGTGGGTGAGAGGGATTGCCCATGATAGATATCAGCCTGGCCAACATCCTCCTCTCACCCACCTCCCCCACTGGGGCCAGTGGGCAGCCCAGGACAGAGCTGGTCTTCTTCACCAGCTTGCTCAGTCCCGGTCTGCGCTGCCTGGTCCCCAACAGACTACAGTTTAGTGAATGACAGGTCATAAAGTGTAGTGAAATGAGTTTTAAAATGTCTTTAACGTGGGCCTGCACACTCCAAAAGACCTGACTTTTCATGTCACTTTTCAGGGCATCAGTGTTATTGTACAGTGTCTAGTTTATAGTATTTTTTTATTTTACAGTATAGTGTATTTTCTATGTCTATTTTCTGTAATCTTTCCATCTATTCATTCATTTATCACCCATAATTTCTCTGATCCCTGAGCTTACTAAACATGCATCTGTCTTATCATAATCATTCTATTTGGATTCATTATAGATATTCATCCATCAAAAAGAAGAATTTCTCGCTTCCAATGTTTTATTGGCTTTCTATAGCAGTATTTTGCACAGTATCGCTATTGTTTACTATTACAATGTGTAATTTTGTTTTAGTTGTATGCGCAATCCCTCTGGTTTACTTGAATAATGCATCAGTGATCCAATCTGCTTTTGTGCTTTTCAAAAGACCAATGAAGTCAAATTAGGATCTTTCCCCGTAAATGTCAAGGTTTCAAAGAACACTTGTCTTTGAGGTGTCTATTTAAGTTGATTAATTAAAGAAGAAAAGAAATTAGCTTCATGTTTTTTTTCTTTTTACATTTAATCAAACGTTTACAACACTTTTAATGTTTACTTGTACACTTTCTTTTTTTGTATTATTTTGTTTAGACTGAAGCTAGACAGTTTTTTAATAGCGGTCATACCAACAACTGGGCTGTTCTGGTAAGTGGGACTTAATACTTTAATAAAAAAAAAATACTATATATATATAATTATATGTATATATATTTATATGTGTGTATATATACACACACAGTATATTGATAACTATACGTCGTGTAGACACCTTTAAAACTCAGGTGTCTACAAAACTCAGCATGTAGAATGTATTTTTAAAATGGAAATTACCTCATGATTATACATACGTATGTGTGTATATACTGTATTTATACACAGTAGTATAATATATATTCATACATATAATATGTAATTATTTTTTTATTAAATTTCATTAAACGTATGTAATATATATAATCAAACGATTTTTTTTATTGCAGGTTTGCACATCGAGGTTTTGGTTTAATTATCGGCACGTGGCGAACACATTGTCACTATACAGGAGCGTGAAGAGACTGGGCATTCCAGACAGGTACTGATGATTTTAGTCACACAGCTAAAGGTCAACGGCCGATTATGTTTGTCCTTCCATAATGGTGGCATGTTCTAAAATGCTCTCTTGACCACTGTGCTGCTGTTATAAAGCTGTTTTCTCCAGAGATCAGTCATTAAACACCCAAACACTCTGTCCAGATGCCAAGTAAGAGTCTTCCTGTCTGCTGTGATTAAATGTGTTTGCTCTGCAGTCACATTGTGCTGATGCTGGCGGATGATATGGCCTGTAACTATAGAAACCCCAAACCTGCCACCGTGTTCAGTCATAAGAACATGGAGCTGAATGTGTACGGAGACAACGTTGAGGTGGATTACCGTGGATATGAGGTGAGCTGATCTGCTTTGGGCCAGTGGAAATACAAATGATTCACACAAAGCGTTTCATCAGGAACTTAATTAATATTCTGACTGTCTTTAAATGATGGTCTATGAAATATATTGATTTTCTGTATGTCTTATGTGTTTATGACTTCATTTATCATCACAAACACAATCTCTCTATCTTTCCAACTGTCATCTCTATCTTTGACTTTGACATTTATAAAATACTTGACATTTACCTGATGGTAAAGTCACACCATTCTGCTTCATAAGCCATTGTCATTGTAGGAATCTCTGAAAAATGAAAATGGAAAATTCCATTTCAGTACCACACACACTCTAAAATTATTTCTGATATAAAAAAAGTGTCTGTGTTTTTCAGGTTACAGTAGAGAATTTTCTGCGAGTGCTGACAGGACGTCTCCCCCCCAGCACCCCTCGGTCCAAACGCCTGCTGTCAGACGACCGGAGCAATATTCTCATCTACCTGACAGGTTTGATGTCTGTTTAGGGCACGCTGTTTCACTTCTGCCTTTATCTCTCAGCACAAAATCTGACTTGAAACCCAAGATCTATCTTTAAAATAAGCTGAAAAGAGCTGAAGGGAAATTGAAAACAGAGTGAAATTGATTGAAAAAAACAGTACAGTATAGAGCAATGTGCGCACTATTAGGCACACAGGAACCTGCACCTACTAAATGTTAAAAAATATATTTTTTTAATAATAGCCTCCATGCAATAACTTGCAAGTCTTTCAATGTATCATCTGTAGCACAGTAACAGTTATTAGCAGAAAATAGTGCACAGAATGTTTCTCACAGACTCAAAAAGTACAAAAATGAGATGTGGTTTAGTGTTGGTCCTTTTGAAAACATGTGATGTAAAATCTATGAACGAAGCACAATATTATAAATTGCTGCTGATTTTAACATTTTTAAACTGTATAAGCTCTTAGTTCCAAAAATAGTAGTATAAGTACTTAAATATTCCTACAACTAATTTCCAATCTCATGTCCAATCACGCCCTCGTTTTCTTCAATTCTAACAGGTTGTGTATTGTGGGATTCTGTGTTTTTACAGGACATGGCGGCAATGGCTTCCTGAAGTTCCAGGATTCCGAGGAAATCAGCAACATGGAGCTTGCAGACGCCTTCGAGCAGATGTGGCAGAAGAGACGGTAATTGTTCGCCAAGCTGCTCTGACGCTCACAGCCACTGATTCTGTTCAAGCTTAAAACAGCATGAAAGAACGAGGTGAAACATTCAGACATTGTTGTGAGGCTGTTGGCCGTGGTGTTGCCGCACAAAGTGGACCAGCGCATTAGTTATGTGTTATAAAAGCAATAATGGCCGGGTTCATGTGCCAGCGCTGTGTAAATATTGTGTGAGCTGCAGTGAAAGCTGGTGTCTAGAATCTTGTGTGCCTGTCAATGTCGTAATTAAACGGTAGAACCAATCAATTACAAAGCTCTTTTTTCGACTCATTCACTTCCATCATACTCACCTCCAGCAGTATTACCTATGCTCTTTTCTTGTCTGACAGGACTATCTATAGGATCTATCTATCCATCTATCCATCCATCCATCCATCCATATATTTATCTATCTTTCTATCGATCTATTTATCTATCCGTAGGTCTGTCTGTATATGTCTCTCTATCTCTATATTTATATACTAAATATTTTTTTATAGTGAATGGCATCTAGATGCATGCTGGGTTCTTGGTAACTATGGCAACAATTTCCAGAAGATCATGGCGTCTTGGGCAGTTGTGTAACCTGTACTTCAGGTCACATTCACATGATAATGTTGTGTCTCTCCACAGGTACAATGAGCTGTTGTTCATCATAGACACCTGTCAGGGAGCCTCCATGTATGAGAGGTTCTACTCGCCCAACCTCATGGCTCTGGCCAGCAGTCAGGTGGGAGAAGACTCACTCTCCGTAAGTTCAGAACACCACACACTTGTTTTTGCCTCTTTTTCTTATAGTTCCTTATTTCAATTTTTTGTTATCATATGTGATTTAAAATACTTCATGTTGCTACCTTATGAATACATTAATAAAGAGTTTTAGAGTGTGTAACTGTGAGTTTGTGCGATTGGTACCAAATCAGCCTATATTGGAAATGACTCAGATCAGTGTGATTGCGATGTTTTATGTGTACTGTTTTACGGGAATACGTCTAATTTTTATATTTTTAAATGCGCAAAGATACAAGATTTCAAGAGACAATCAAAAATAAATGGAAATACGTCTTTGTGCAGCGGTCCACTTCTGCATTGTGTCCTCTTTTCTTTCTAAAAGTCACAGCTAAATTACTGTGTTGTAAATAAAAACAAACTAAATACAATAATTAATATTGGAACAGACCGAGGTGACAACGCTAACGGCTACAGTAAGTGAAGTCCATAAGCAGGGGAAAGCATTGATACTGGACAAAGTGAACTTTTTTTTTTTAATGTCTGAAAAAAAATGGGGGCCTTACATTTGCGAAAATACGATTTATAAATGCTACAGTTACAAAAGTTGTTGATTTATTGACCTCCACATTTAAATTCTTTATCTCACTATCCAGACATATCTGGAAAGCATCATAAATTCACCACCATATGGTGGATTTAACCACTATATTTGTTTCTCAAAGCATCAGCCCGACTTGGCTATTGGAGTTCATCTGATGGACAAATACACCTTTTACCTCCTGGAGTTCCTAGAGGAAGTTCATCCTGCCAGTCAAGCCAACATGAACGATCTGGTTAGTGCTTTCCTCTGTGAAGATCATGTCGCTTTGTTTCCATGTGCACCGGGGTGTTTGGGCTTAACTTTATTTAAAAGGTGGCGTGGCAGCGATGTCACGTCGCCTGGATGAAAAGCCCCAGGTCACTTTAAAACACAAGTGTAGGTCAGAAGGCTTTGAAACCGCCAGGGGTGAAGAGACCTTTCCTCTGAAGGCCAGAGTGAGACGCACTTTCTCTTCTATTCATCTGACTGTTTGGAGTCCCATCCACAGTCCATTTTGATCTCTTTTCTCTTTGGCATGTGAAAGCTTCAGCGCAGTATTGTGCTGGCGCTCTTCTCTCTTGGGCTCACACGATGAGATTCTGGATTAGTCGTTGGAGAAGCAGAGTGCTTTTAATGCTGGTCGTAAGAGCCACTTGATCTCCCTCTTCCAGTGTGTGAAGAGTCTCACTCTGAGTCTATTAGTCCAGATGTGCTCCTGACAGCTCCACACAACAGGAAACACCGGGCAAAGATTTATTCTTAATAATCGGGAATTTTCTCTGTTGGCTCATTCTCTTCTGTGAAATACTTGTTGATTTAAGGAATACATTTACATCTTTGTCCTCTTCTTTGTTCTGCCTACTTATCCCCATCAATACCATCTTCTTAGGCTTCCTCCTCTGTCTCTCTCTTTCTCTGTCTCTCCTGTTTGTCTATCTTTTACTGCTTCACTCCACCACCCTCTCTTTCTGTCTGTGTCTCTTTCTCTTTGCCCTTCACCTTCTTTATTCAAGTGTCTTTCTCTCTCTCTCTCTCTCTCTCTCTCTCTCTCTCTCTCTCTCTCTCTCTCTCTCTCTTTCTCTCTCTTTTTCCCATGTCTCTGTCTGTTTGTCTGTCTCTCTCTCGCATTCTATTCCTCTATCTGTCTCACAGCTTCTCTTTTTCTCGTTCTCTCTCTCTAGCACTCTATCTGTCTCTCTCTCATTGCCTCTCTCATTGTTTCTCTTTCACTTGCACTCTATCTGTCAATCTCTCATTGCTCTCTGGCACTCTACCTCTATGTGTCTCTCTCTCTCTCTTTCTCTCTCTCTCTCACACACACACACACGCACGCACACACACA
>CM051493.1:31542694-31622694 GCA_028031935.1 Paedocypris micromegethes
CACACACACACACACACACACACACACACACACACACACACACACACACTCTCTCTCTAACTTGCACTCTATCGGGCTCTGTCTCAAGGCTCACCTCTCTCTGAGATCATATGCTTGATTTTAAGTGAGAGCAATTAATTGTAAAAGTATAAAGCAATGGAAGTCACTCTGGATAAAAGCAGCTGATAAAACTTAAAACTTAATGCATAATTTTAAGCAATGCTGCACTTTAAAGTCCTGCCAATTAGAGGCAGTAGTACCTCATTCTCCAATCTGAATACGTGTCATTAAGCTACGTGACTTCCATTTCATTAATTCAATCATCTGGACTCCAGCCTGTGATGACTTCCTCTTCACAATCAGCTGTAAACGTACATTCGGTCTGAATCTGTTCTGAACAAAATGCCTGAAAACCACTTTCACCCATTCAAACGATTCCTACCTGAGAAAGCCTGACATTTTTCTTTTTCAGTCACATGGAAAAATCAAATGAAGTTTATTAATCAATGCTTTTCCAAAACTGCCTTACAGAAGCATTTTAATGGTCCAAGCCATGAGCCATTTTCTTTCAATCATTCAAAGACCGAGACTTTCAAGAAGTAGGTTCTTGCTAGTAGCCTTGACAGTTTTTCAGGCTGCTAAGAATTGCACTGGAGTGTTTAAGGAGCATGAGTTTCAGAACGCATGAGTTTAAGAAAGTGTTTGAGGAGCTAAGAGGATTGAGGAACATTGGAGTTTGATGAACAGAGAAGCTTCAGGAGTGGTGAAGTTTCTATAGCATTGTTGGCGAAGCATGAGAATGAGGAGCATTTTAGTTACCGTATTTACTCTAATATAAGTCGAGGAGTTTTCCTTAAAATTTCGGGCTGAAAGTGGGGGGGGTCGACTTATACGCGCGGTCTACCGAAATAGAAAATATTTTACTCAGAACAGTGCGCAGATATTTCACCCTTTCTCACAAAAATAAACAGCAGAGACACAAGCGCGGTAATTAAATTAACATTTATGACGTGAACTAAATAGATCTCTCAGAAATCGGCACAAGCCGCACAAATGAGAAGCACTCATTTCTCGTCTCGTGCTGCTGATGCTCCGCTCACACACACACGCACACGCTGACGCGCAGAGTCACACACACTTTCGTCTCAGCTCTCATATAAGAGCGGCTCTTCTGTCTCTAGTCTCTATTTGGCGTGATGCTTCACAAATAAACGAGTCACACGATGGATTTCGAACGTAGTATTTATTCCCAAACCAAGAGTTAGCAATAGCCGTCGCATCTTTCCCTTTAAAGAGGCAGAGCACTTTTCCCACAATTCTTTAAAATTATAATGCAGCCATACCAATGACAATTTAAACCTTAAACATAAGTTAACAATAACTTAAATAGATTAATACCAACATAAACAAACAGGGTTACATTATTTTTAGGTTTCCTTTACCACCAAGGATGTCTGAATAGTTTTATTATTTCTATTGGATTAAAGAGCATCTGAACTGATCTGGTGTTCTATCATTTTTTTCCCAGCGCCGCTTTAGTATCCCGATGGGCCCCAAATAGTCACAGTTGACTTTATTTCTACTATTTTTCTATTTAGGTTTCTACTCATTTCTATTTTTTCACTTTTCTCTCATTTCTTTTCCTCGACTTATAAGGGGGTCTAAACAAAATACCACAATCTCACAGCTGAAGTGGGGGGGTCGAGTAAATACGGTATTTTATTTTTTCTAGAAATGTTTTATAATTGTCAGGATTTAACCTTTGTACGTTGTGTCTGTATGTTTGTTTCAGTTCAAGGTTTGCCCTCGGAGTCTATGCGTGTCCACCCCAGGCCATCGCACCGACCTTTTCAAGAGGGATCCTGCCAATGTTCTCATCACCGACTTCTTTGGGAGCGTCCGCAAAGTGGAGATCACCAAAAACGTTCCAGAACTGCCGTCTTCTGTGGACCCACCAGCAGGAGGGTGAGAGGACAATCCTACATTACCTTCATTATTTTTATCTCATTATCTTTCATGTTGTTAGCATCCCAGTAACATAATTGGCAGTCTCATATAATGTATACTACAATTAAAACTGTATAATTTTTATCTTAAAATGATTATTATGAGACTTCAAATTTTGAAATAAGCAGCTCAAATTTACGTTCTCATTAACTCATTATCAACGTTCCGGATCGAACAGTCTCAATCAAAACATCACAGGCATTTTAGCTAATCATTGTTTAGAACAGGGGTTTGCAAACTTTTTGATTCGCATGCCAACTTGGGTTCTAAAATTTGACAAAGCGGCCGGACCAGGCTCGTTTCTGGGTGACTCGTGGTAAATATTTTTCTTTACTTAATTTTATTTAGTGGAGAAGCCCCGTTTCTGTGACTGGCTCCATTTAGTGTTGAAAGTGAGAAGTGCAACAGAGTTGAGCTCAAGTGCCTTTTGATAAGATAAGACTTTATTAATCCCACTAGGGGACATTTTTGTGTACAGCAGCAGCAAAAAGTTTTTAACAGAAACAAATAAGGACAACAGTAAAGGTAATAAGTTAACAATGGGTTTATTGCACTTTAATCACTCTATGTAATTTCAGTTTCATGCCCTTTATAGCTAAGAATATTTGTAGCTTTCCGGGCTGCAACTTTTCCGGCGTTTCACTTTATATGTCAGGTTATATCACATAGGGTGGGATAGTGCTGCTCTATGTCTGAGCCACTACGTCTGATGATCAGTGTCTGATCCCCCGAGTCGGACAATCAGTGTCAACCATCGAGTCTAATAAGCAATGACTGGTTTCCCGAATCTGATGAACAGTGTCTGAACCACTGAGTCTGATAAGCAATGACAGATTCCCAGAGTATGATGATCAGTGATGTCCTGTGGCTGATGATCAGTGTATGACCACATGAGTCTTATGATACACACACACACACACACACACACACACACACACACACAAAAACGGATATGGAACTATTGTGGTGTCTTGCTCAATGACACTCAGTTGTAGAACCAGCCAGATCGGATTTGAAATTGCGACTGCTTGACCACAACTGTCACTCTGTTAATGTTAACACCAACTTTAGTTTTTTTTTTTGTGGGAAAGGCAAGTATTGTGTCAAAACTAAAGCTTTAGCCCAATCACCCAATCACGTCAGCCTTTTTAGCTGTAAAACCACTCACCAAATAGAAATGATATTAATAGAATAAAGATCATTTTAAACGTTAGGACATGGAAGACTAAAGGCCACCAGATGGCGCTATTGTGTCTTGATTGGAAAAAAATAAACTGTACTGCAACAAGACTAAAACACACACACACACACACACACACACAAACTAATTAGATTTTTCAATTTGTGAGGTATACATTACATTCAGATGCATGACTAGCAGTAATTCTATGCATTTTTTGTGGAATAGGCTACATGATTATTCTTTATAATGTAAACTAATACTAAATTATAAACTACTACTATATATAACTCTTTATATATATATATATATATATATATATATATATATATATATATATATATATATATATATATATATAAAATTCAAGCACAATATTTGTGTCAGGATCATGATTCACACTCCGCTCACATAAACAGCATTTCTTAATCTTGAAAGATAATTTGTAACTAATTAGTGAAAGAAGTGAGCATGTAGCACACGACACAGGCCTGTAAATGTCGGTCTTGCCGCTCTTCATTGAGGCTCTGAGTGTGTTCTGGAGAAAGTGCCTGGAGTTGAACGGAAGCAATTACAGTAGAACGAGTCAGAATCTGAAATATATTTGCAGAAAGGGATAAATATGCTTCCGTCTTTATGTGCATACCGTTTCTCTCTTTCTTTCTCCCTCTCTCTCTCCCTTTCTGTCTCTGTCTCTCTCTCTCTCTCTACCCCCCCCCCCCCCCCCCCGTCTGTCTCCATTTCTGTTTTTCATCACACTTAACTTTCTCATTCTAGTCTCATTCTTAATTCTCTCAGTCTATTTTTATGTAACCCCCCCCCCCTCTCCTCTTCTACCTCTCTCCCTCTCTCAATCTCTCTTTCTCTAGGGAGTAAATTAGAGTCACTAAATAATAAAGTTAACTTTGACCTTTTCTATGTACGAATCAAAAATTATATTGAATTTCGGTGTATTGTACTTAGTTTTTTTCCTGGACTGGAACTGGAACGTCGGTGTCATTAACGCAGCTCCACTGCGGTCTTAACTACAATAACGCACTTTGCGTCCACGTGAGCAACGCTGAAATATAGCAATCATATGCTCAGAGGCTGACACGTGCCGTTCTGCGAACCGGTCCCTCCACGTCTGTTCTGCTGCTGTCACCCTCCGCCACTTTCTAACAGAGGAATGGGCAGGAGGAAGTGCTGTCAGTGTTCACGCGGAGAGGAAGAGCTGCGTATACACCTGAGGTGAAGAGTCTGTCCCCCGTCTCCGGCTGTCTCAGAGCTGTCACGCTTGATCGCCATCATCCCTCATCCCACTGTCCGTGTGTCCGGCCCGTGACGGTGTGGACTAGTCGTGTCACATCTGGTCTGTCGGTGCACATGTCTGTCGAGGTTCGCTTGAATGGCTCTCCGGTGAATCAAGGCGGCTGATGTGTGTATTTAGGTGGAAACGTGGCCTCTCACCTCCTGAGGCTGAGACATGTTGAGGGCTTTGGTCTAGTTAAAGCATTTCCCTGATGCAGTACTGGCGTGACTGTAGCTGCTCCAGGCTTTGTGATGTAGCGCTATATTCTGACGTCACGACATCCCATCCAGTGGTGTAAAGTGCTTGGGTAAATGGACTTTGATACTTTGTACTTGTACTCCGTATCAAAATTATAAGCAACTTTTACTACATTTGAATGGACACTTACCGTTACTCGTTACATTGTGTGGTTATATTGATCACTATATTATAATAACAGTCGTTATGTTTAAGTCAGTGAGGGTAAAATGGGAACACATGTTTCTGCTTTCTATGAAACAAGTCACATTTGTGATTTTTATGTCTTCCTCTCTTTCCCTCTCCATCTCTCTCTCTGACTCACTCACTTCTTGCTCTCGCTCTCCCTCTCCATCTCCCTCTTCCACTCTCTTCCTCTCCATCTCTCATTCGCTCACTCATTTCGCTCTCCGTCCATCTCTCTCCATCACTCTCTTCCTCTCTATCTCATAACAGTAGAGGCGTGCGGAAGCTAAATCATTCTCCAGTCATTTTGTTTTCCCTCCACTCCTCTCGCTCTCTCTCGCTGTAGCGCAGGGTTTCCATTAGGTGAATTAAGTTTTAGCAGGGAGGACAGTTTAATAGACTCTCCAGTCCGCTTTATGATACATGCCCACTCTTTACCAGATTGTATTGTAATTCAGATTCGCCAAGGGTGATGATGCTGAAGGCCTAGTGCATGTCTCCAGTCTCCAAGTAATTAAATGTCATGTGATGTTTTAAGGCCGGAGCGTGGCACCGGGATTGAAAGTGCGCTCAGTCTCAGAAGACTTCACTTTTCTATTATGACTAAGTGTAAATGTTATTGCAAGCCTGTGGATCAACACGCAGAACTAGTGTTCGTAGGCCCAAGATTGTGTGTTCTATTTCTGGAGAAGGTGTATTTCTGGGTGTGATGTCAAAGATTTTGAGGCATTTTGGAAAAAAGCCTCAAAAATGCAATAATATAACTGCCAGGATAAAACGGTTGTTATAGTTTGATTCAAATTAATCTAGAAGCTTTTTCTTTTACTCCCAGGTTCAATCTCAGTTTCAAGCCTCAGTAACGCGAAGGGATAGTTGAATGTTCTTCAGTGAGCCCAATAATAACTCTGTAGGGGTGTGAGATATTGTGTAAAATTAATATTGTAGTATTTGGTGAGATTTCAGTATCAATATACTGTAATTGAAAAAAAAAAAAATGAGCCCTGTAAATTTCCCCTGAAACGAAATAAACCCATAAGGCAATATAAAATGTGGCAATATAAAACATTTGATGATGTTTATAATATAAAACTGTCTAATATACCTTCAGTCATTTTACATCAGTAATTTACAATTAGATTGATCGATTGCAGTAGTCAGTTGACGACTTTTTGTATTTCATCACTGTATGTTTTGTGCATGAGCGCCACTGATGTTTTCTTCTACATTCTACAAACTATACTTGTGAAATGCCGATGTGAAAAACGGCCTGTTTTTCTCGAGCTGTTTGTGTCGCTGGACCAAAAGTAAATAATCTGGCTGGGTTCCTGTTGCTTTCCGTATTGCAGTAATTCAAGTGAAGCCATTTGGACCGAGAGAGAATGTGGTTTAGTGTGCCTATACCAAACACGTAGCAGGAGTGACAGGCCATTTTGTCAGCTAATAGAAAAAGCCTCATCCCCGGTGGGCCATGAATTTGCTGCCCAAGACTCATTGAAATACAGGAGTGATTTGTCGGCTGAAATGCTGTGCCCAGCTATAGATTACCAATCGCTTTCGCTTTCCAACATATAGCTGGTTTTGTTAAAGTCTCATTCATCATGCACACCATTTTTCTAGTGTGTTTGCTGTTTGTACAGTGAAAAGCAAAGACACCACAAAAATGAGCTGCCAGTCAGGAACCCTGCCGAACGTAAAGCCGTTTCCCCTTGGAAGTGTTTCTACTGTTTTCTAAGATTTCACCTTGATGCTGATTTGTTTTTATGGAAAAATGTAAAATCTGTTTTGCTGAAATAAGAATAACATCACAATAGAAAAAGAATGTATTCTACCTGCTCTATAACCATATGAATGGATGGATGGAGGAACAGACAGGCTAGACCGATTGTGATCTTGGATGGATGGATGGATGGATGGATGGACGGACAGACAGCTAGACTGATTACGATCTATGATGGATGGATGAACAGACAGACAGCTAGACTGTTTACAATCTATAATGGATAGATGGATGGATGAACAGACAGGTAGACTGATCACAATCTATAATGGATAGATAGATGGATGGATGGATGGATGATTAGACAGACAGACAGCCAGACTGATTACAATCTGTGATGGATGGATGGACGGCTGGGCAGACAAATGATGGGTAGACAGACATACAGGCAGATGAATGATTGTTTAGAAACCATTTAATTGAAAATGAAAATTTGTTTAGATTGTTGTTTAGATTAAATCAATTCCATAGTTGTTTCATAAGATGACCACTTTCTGTTTGAAACGGAGAATCTTAAAAGCATTCTGGTAATTTGCTTTGTAGTGAAAATAAGATCATAAACCTCCCGAGTCCTTTTCAGATTTAATCCAAAGACAGTGTTTTGGAATCTCGACGTGTATGTGTGTGTGTGTGTGTGTGTGTGTGTGTGTGTGTGTGTGTGTGTGTGTTTGCAGCCGTAGCATTGCATTTTTTTTAGCTGTTTCTGACTTTGAGAGCTTTAATTGAGACACTCAAAAACACTCTGACCAAGGAACCGATTTTACTGAGGGGAATGTAGGGTGATGGGAAATGCTAAGCTTTTTCCCTTCAGTGGAATGGTTGTGTTGTTCAGGGCTAGTTTGAGCGTTACGTGCTTCATCATTAAAGCTGTTTGCTTCAGTCACCTTCACATTCTTCTTCATTTCAGACATGAAGGTGACGCCGTGCAGCCCGAAGCCTTGATGTACGTGAACCAGCTTCCAGTGGCTGAAATTATCCATCAGGTACGTCTCTGGTTTAATAGTGTCGAAAATGGGAGCATGGTTGAAGATTACCAAATGAAGCAAGTGAGAGCCATTTCTCTCAAGATTAGCACTGTGGATACACAGAGAATCGTCTGCTTGTTCTAAACTGAGACAAAATGCAGAGGAAACTTCTTGTGTAAATCAAAAGCTAATTTAAACAAACCATGTGGAGTCTAACTCACATCACTTCCTGTGTTTCTGCTCACCCCAAAACAAATTTCACCACATAAAAATGCAAAAGCATTTGCATTTTTAGGTTTGTATGTATATATTCAGGCATATCCAATCCATGGACATGTCACTCTATATATATGTATTATGCATTACGCACCACAACTGTGCTTTACAAGTGTTTTGCCTCAGGATTCTTGTGTTGTGCTTTTTTGCTTAAGATGATGACCAAGTTTTGACCTTTTGTAGGAGCTATGCCCATTAATTTACTGATTTATACATACAGATTGTATGTATAAAATCATATGCCAAAAATACAAAGTATAAATCAGAATCAGAAAACTTTATTGGCCAAGTTGCAATGTCAACAGGCAATTGGGTTTGGACTGACTCCGTCTTTTCCCCTCTTTTGGAAATATAAACATAAATATATAAATAAAATAAAAGAAACAAGAAAAAGGAAAATAAAAACAATGGCATGAAATAAAGGAAACTCAAATGTAAATGTAAAAAAACAAGCAAAAATGCTTCGTTTGCAACTTTTTGTTTGAAACTTTATTTTGTTGTTGTTTTTTTTTTCATTCGTTGTTGAGTTGTTGCATTTCAGATTTTTGATTCTTTTTCTGGCACTATTTTAACGTGGGGGCAGCACATACACTGCTCTCACTCTGAAAGGCTAGTGAGAATCTGATTGGCAGCTTCTTGACCAGTGGTACAAGTTTACCGAGCACTTTAACAAGATCTGGAACCAAAATGATAGACAGACAGAGATAGAAAGAAAGAAGTACCATAATTACACAAATATAAGCATCCCTACAGATTGTTCATGCACACGAAGAGGTATGAGCGAATATAAGCATTCCCCAAGTTTTTTTTTTTGTGTATAGGACATAGTGTTGTTAAAAATATTGATATTTTGATCAATTTGAAATGCAATGCTCCTCAGAGTGAGAAACGTGAGACCAATGCATGTGACGAGAGATAATAGTAATACTAAGTAGTAATTTCAGTGATTGTGTGAAGCACGTTTGCACTTGTATTTACAGTAGACGTCTGTCTATGTGTAATCAATGTGCTGATCAATAAAGATGTTTAGTAAAGTTTTACATTTAAATCAGTTTAAATAAATACTGCTGTTCAACTCTGGTTTTTTAAACTATTAAGCAGATCCCTACCGCAGTGCACCAAAATGAGATTAATCCATGTTTGAGAAGTAAGCTTATTGGTAAGAAAATATTTGACTCTTTTACATTATATTTTTGTCTAATATCTATAATACCGTTTTATTTATTTTTGCACTTTATTGTCTTGAGATTCATTCAGACACATTTTCATGTTCTAGTCTTGTGTTATTATTATTTTTTTTTTACACTAATAGGATAAATAGTGTATTAATGGCGGTGTAGATGAATGACAGAGAATAATTATGTTTATATTTTGAGGATTGGAGAAGTGGAAAAAAATGGATGGATTGATTTGGACATTGTATAGATAGATAGATGGATGGATGGATGGATGGATGATAGACTGTCTGACAGACAGACAGACAGACAGACAGACAGACAGACAGACGGGGCAGTTGTGGGCAGACAGACAGATTTGAAGAAGTTCCTGGAGAAACGGGTTTACTGTATTAGTAGTTAATGCTGCTTCTCTTTGTGCATTTTGCTGGTGCAGTGTTTTATTCCAGATGAATCAATCCACAGTGACCAGTGGGAAGTGCAGGACCCTTTCATCTCTCTTTTACTTCTCTCTGCGCATCAATTCCACTCTCTTTACTGAGTCCGTCATTTACATATCGCTGTCGGACAGATTTTCCTTTAACCACCAAGCTTTAATTCTCACGTGCCCAGAATATTCCTGAATCATTTCTTTATTTGTGATTTGCGAGGGGGGAAAAATCTGTGTATTCTTGTCCTCCTTTTATGCAACTGGTCTGCTCTCAGACTATACATCAGGCAAACAAAAGCGTCGCACATTTGATTTCTAATCATTAACGCGGAAAGATTTGCTTGAATTGCATGTAGCAATTGTGGAGTAATGCACGAAAAAGAAGGCCAGTCTTTTCCAAGGTGATTTGAAGTAGACGCGCTCTCTACTCGACATGATGCGCCTTTTTGTTATGTAAATTCTTCATTTTCCAAAACTCCATGAACAATAGAACATTTTGTGATTGCTTAGTTTTCTGATTCTGCTGGACCAGCAACACACTTGAAATCACTTGTGAATTTAAAAGTATTTTCAAAAAACATTTTATAAAATCTATAAATGCAATAAAATACATGTTTATCTAAAATTAAAACTAATGTGTGCAGTGGAGTAAATGGTATTTTTTTTTTAGTATCTGCAAGTATTTTTGGCTACTTTGCAGTTGTACCGAGTATCAAAAATATATGGTAACTTTTACTCTCTACTTGACTACATTTTTGATTGAGTATATCTGAATGGACACTTACCGTTCCTTGTTATAGTGCGCGACATGTTGGCATCTTTTCTACGCAGTTAATTTCTTGGGCGGACGAAGTGATTACGCCATCTACAGGGTGCTGAAGATGACTGAATACTATTTATGAGCTAAATCACGGGAACGTGAATTAGTGTTTGCACTTTGCATGTGAGTTTGACTGAGACTGACTTTTTGTTCTTTTTGTTCTATTTTGTTCTGCCATTCTGAAAGAAGGGTGTTTTTGAGCCTATATTTAGTGCCAAATTCAACTAAAGTTATTTTAGTATTGGATACAACTTGTACTCAAGTTTCTTGGAATTGGTGACTTGTAACTTGTAATGGAGTAATTCTGCCAGTAAGATATCCGTACTTTTACTCAGATATGGTTGTTAGATACTCTTCTCCTCTGCGTTTAAGCTTTAAAATAGGTGAAATTTTGGGGAAAAAGGTTTTTTTTTTAAATTTATGTTTACATTTTAAACATATAAACATTTCTATTATTTATATACGTGTGTATATATATTTTTCTTTCTAAAAATCGACTTGCTTCTGACTGTTGAAGCGAGAGTCAGCATCATGGTGAGAGCAAAAGTGCTGTTAAGGCCTTCAGGAATACACTGCAGCCCACGAGTCTGGTCTGGGATTTAAAAAGATCTCAAAAGATTTTAAAGCAGCCATTCCACTGTCCACGAGGGCTTTCGGAATAACTGGTCAGGTCTGGTTGCTCCAGTTCCCCAAGAGCAGACCAAAAGATGCTAAATGAGGTCTGCAGAAGCCCTAACATGTAATCTAGAGACCTACAGCAGGCTCTGGCTTCCGCTGATGTAGAAGGATAGTTGTACAATCAGAAAGAGACTGAACTAGTTCTGCTTGCAGGAGAGGCCTGCGAAGAGAAACATCAATGTCTCTGTGACATTTCCCAGAGAGAATGTTGACGAGGACCAGGACTTCTGGAGTAATGTTTTTTAGATGGATAGGTTCAAAATTGAATTAATTTTACTCCAGAGCTGGAGCTATGTTTGACGTAAAGCAAATCTGGCATTCTAGGAAAAGAAGCTCATTTCATAAGTGAAGCGTGGAGGTGTCATGGATCCTTTGCTGCAGCAGAACGTGGTCAGCTCACCACCACAGGATCCACCACAAATTAAATTGTTTGTCAAAGTGGCTTAAAAATATTCACAAAAAGTAATGCTGAAGCAGAAACAGACAATGGTTTGGTAGCATAATGAACTTACCTTTTGTAAGAATATTAAAGATCATTTCAGTTATGTAAACTACGTAAAAGATATTCAAAAACCAATGTCACCGGCTTGTGTAACATCTAATGTGCAATTTGGTAATTATTTCTAATAATTCCTCTTCTTTTATCTGCTCTTCAGACCTTTCCTGTGTATCAGCAATTATGTGTCCTGTAATGATCCGTTATTCCGCTCCGTTCACGATCATTGTCCTCTCCTGAAGATATGATGTAAAGAGCACGTGTACTTCACGTGTAGCCGAGTCAATTCCCTTCAACACTCCTGTTTGTTCCACTGCTTCATTTGCGTGTTTCATTCAGTAAAGCAAATGCTAAAAAATGCAGACGGCTTGTGCAAATAAACGACAGCTTCAATCGGTGAAGTTTGTTCAGTTAATCCACCCGGCGTTTCACAAATCGGAATTCAGCATGTGTATTGAGAAACACTGGACTACAACCTCATCTTTCCTTCCAAGGACGCGTGACAGTCGAGCGGCCTTATGCATCATAACACGCGTTTGGCTGCAGGATGAGGTTTTATCCGCTGTTCTCTTTTCCAAATCAGGCTTTAAATGTCAGATACTAATCACAGTATGTTCAGCCGAAGGTGTTTTTCTGGAAACTCTGGGCTGTTTCTCTGATGGCTTTGTACTGTTCAGACTCTGAGCAATTTATTTTTTTGGCTCGACATTGAAGCCATGGTGCCACATGCTTGTCTTTCTTTGATTTGGTGTAACCTGCTTGTGAAACAGTCAATTTAAAAGTCATTTCTCAGCTTGAATAGCTTCAGGTTTTCATTTTGACAGGCCTGAGCTCAAATTTCATGTATGGTCATTTCCAGAACATAATTTAAACTCAAACCTCTGCTTTTATTGACTGCATTTTAAGCAGTGGTGAAAAAGACTTG
Organism: Paedocypris micromegethes; assembly: GCA_028031935.1. NCBI lineage: Eukaryota > Metazoa > Chordata > Actinopteri > Cypriniformes > Paedocypris > Paedocypris micromegethes. Next base: position 31,555,138 of record CM051493.1, read on the forward strand.
AGTAAATGGACTTTGTTACTTGATTATTGTGGCTACTTTGTACTTGTACTAGTCTAGGTATCAAAAATACAAGCAACTTTTACTCTCTACATGACTACATTTTTGATTGCGTGTCTGTGCTCTTTCGTACACTTATTGTTGCGCGTTGCGTTGTCATTGTATGAGATAAGTTGGCATATTTTTCTGCAGTGGTCAATTTCTTGGTCAGACAAGGCGATATCGCCACCTTCAGGGTGCTGAAGGTACTGGGTGCTATCTATGCGCTAAATCACGTGAACATGAATTAGCGGTTGCACTTTTTTGCCCATTGGAGTTTGACTGAAACTGATCTATGTGGTTCTGCCACTTTGAATTATTGAGTTATTGATTTTATTTCTATATTCAGAAATAAAACCTCATAAATGGTTTCTTGATTTCACCTTTCTTGGTGTTTTTTTAGCCTAAAATCAGTATGAGTAAAATTCTCAAAATATTATAAAATTGTCACTTTTGTAGATTGTGTTGATCTTCCATGTGCTGTTTTGCGTCAGTTTTCTGCACATAGACTTTCTTTCTTAGTCCTCACACTGACACAGTCTTAACCAGGCATAAAAATAAAGTGAATAACATATCTAATCAATGGGCCAAGAGGGTGTGAGTTAAAGACCAGGCGGCCTTTTTTCAAGTGTCAGTGTTTTAAAAGTGCTGAAAGAGTTTATTGAACGTGGTGCGCAAGATTATTCCAGAGCCGGAGAGCCAGTGAAAGTAAAGCCAGTGTCAATATGGCCACTGGGAAACATATTGTAATTGTGCTCTGCATTTAACCAATGTGGGGGTCAGTGTCTTGCTCAAGGACACAAATGCCAACTGGCAATAGCTTTTCTATGTAGAAACACGAGCTAAATCAAAAGGCTTCAAGTTTGAAGCCCGCGTCAGCAGGTACCAAAATGAGTTTCCTTGACACCAATCATGGGCATTGCATCCGAGGTCTATACTGGGGGGAAAAAGTGTTTTTGATTACAGTGTGAATCGATTTCCATGAGTTTTAAATGTCAAGGAAGAGAAAATGTTTATACCCTATCCATTCCATATACCATTGATTGTGTTCATTTAAAGACAATTCAGCACACTACACGGCATTCCTAGAGTACAACTAGATGTAGCACACGACATTTAACGTTATTACTATTGTAGCCAAGCTGGTAGTGGCGACATCAGGATGAAGGATTCAATTCCCAAGTAAAGCAAAGACTGAGGGGTAACCTGACGCTGCATCTGCCATTTTTAATACCTTTTTTTATATACCTTAAAGTAGACCAGGCGTTTATTCAATTTTTGTTTTATATAAAAATTTAATACATGCATGGGCGACTGTATTCAAGGTTTTACAAAATCCACATCATGGCACAACTCTAGACCAGTTTTCACGTCCATACTGGTTTATCGGCCACCCCTAGTACATATTAGACTTTTTTGTGTGTGTATCTCTTGTAGTTATTACGCAATCCTCGGGTTTCTTTTCGATTTTGATAAATCCGTCATCTAAACGCATAATTGATTAGATATTTCTTCCATCTGTGTTGTTTATTTAATGCACCTTTTGCATTTTTTCGAGTGTTTGTGTCGCATTGACCCGTTTTCCACTCTGTGGTGGTTCTGGAGGGTTTGTAGGTCATTGTGGAGCCTGGCCTCAGGGTGAAGCTCTGCCGGGTTATCTCCAGCCAGCTTCTCTCCGTGTGAACCAGTGAACCTTTCTCTCGCTGCTGCGTCATCTTCTCCACAGCACACAAGATGATTGGAAAACTGGATTTTATATTCAGTCTTTTTTTGGGTTCACAATATGAGTAATTTAATATCAACCCTGAAAGTATACTGATTCATAATCATTATTCACACACACACACACACACACACACACACACACACACACACACACACACGTGCATTTGTATCATAGTGTGGTCCCACCACTTATGTACATACTCTCACCCAAAACATTAGCCAATCAATATATTCCCCTTTTTTGTCTTCTTAACTCTAATTTGAACCAAAGCTCAGTTCAAATCTCACTTATCGGTCAAACTTCAGCCCTACAATCCCATCTTGACCCTCAAACAGACCTTCAGAGTAGAGCATCAATGGCTCCACTTTGACCTAAAAAACACACACTTCTCGCACATAACACACTCATACAAATACAGTCAAATAGAAACTTGGTACATACTTTTTTCACACACATTTAAACATGTAGACATTCGAAACACAAACTTACTCACCCACTCATTTTTTTGATATCCTGCAACTGGAACCCAGATCAGAACATTCAGTATTTGAGTCTATGAACGTAAAGAACTGCGTGACACGGGTCTGACATGTTGCTTACAGGTGTGAAACTGTAACGCATCTGATACGGTGTCCGGCATAATCTGGCAATGTTACTGTTGTTGTTATTTACATTCTCATTCTGCAGTTTAGAAAAAACTTGAAAAAAGTTGAATACTGTTGTTCATTCATGTGTACACAAATAAAATCACTCTTTATTTCCGGTGCAATTGGTAACTTTTACAACAGTGTGACAAAGTTATAGCAAAGGCTTGTAAAATTGTTTTGTCCTGAAAATGTCATTTTGTTTAAATGTTGCCAGAATCATCAGCAAGGCCTTTTCATATCTGCAGGGTGAAATAGAAGAAGGCTGTTGTGGATATGGATCTCTCGGTTGAATTATATATTAGCATATAAATGCATGAGTAGCGATGCGTGTTTAATGGCGGCTGATTTAAATATGTAATATTCATACACCGCGAGTCTTGGAAGCTGAAGTTTAGCGTGTCTAATGTTTCTTTATTTTCTACTTTTTCTTGTTTTTCTGTTTCCTTCTTTTTTTATGATCCTATTTTCACATTTTTGCTTAATGTGTTGTTTTATCCCTGACTGTATTAATGTACAATTGCTTTTCCTGGTTGAAATATTTATTAGTTTCATTGTTATTTTATGTTTGTTTGTATTACACTTGATCCTGCTATTGCTCTTTGTGTGTTTGTTGTTTTAGTAATGTAGTTGATTTGCATTTTTCATCTTTTTCATTCTGCAAAACATTACGTCTACATCTATACATTGCCTATCTTGTATTTTGTGGTATATCTCAAAAATCTCTGTTTCAGTATATACATATATATATATATATATATATATATATATATATATATATATATATATATATATTCAGCTTTTTTTTTTTTTTAAACACTCTCCATCACGTTATTCCCGTAACTGTATTTACATTTTTCTTGTTTCCAGTTTGGTATATTGTTAGTACACATGAAGGTTGATTTGGTCTCCATCTGTGTGTTTGCAGAAGCCCAAGCAGAAAGACTGGCATCCTCCCGACGGCTTCATCCTGGGCCTGTGGACGCTGATCCTGCTGATCTTCTTCAAGACCTACGGGATGAAGCACCTCAAGCACATCTTCTGAGTCTACAGCGGCCGTCCTCTCTGATGCAGGTCTGTCGTCTTTGCCTTTTGCCCTGTGTCGCCGTTTGAAAGTGACACGCAACAACTTCACACACGGAAAAGGTCTTTGTAGTGGAATCGATTTGAATTACACAGGGGGGTTTTCTTTTGAAGCAAACACACACGGGCCGCTCGCGGAGATGAAGCGCGCGCGCGCACGTGTGTGTGTGTGTTTGTTTGTTTGTTTGTTTTCTTTTATGGCAGAATATGTGCTGTATGGTGCATTATTCTCTGCCTCATGTTCCGACACTTCATGCTGCACATCGGGAGGTTTGTTTTGAAGATATTGAAAACTTGAAAATGCTATTTTGAATGTCTTTTTTGTAAATTCTTTTTAATGTATTTAATGCCAAATTTGTGAGGTTATCTTTTAGTTTTGATTATTTTGCACATATATACACATATAATATTGATTAAAAAGGTAATTTCCCCAAATAATTGTCACATCATAATTTTGCATCACTTAATGTTTCAAAAGCATGGTAAAAATCTGAGGTTTTTTTGTCAGCACTGGTAAAAATGTTTTGTTTTTTTAAATGCAATAAAGTTCATTTAGCAATTGAAACCTGTTTATTAAATTTGAACTCTTAAATTTGAAAAAAAAAATATATTTTGTTTTGGAATAGCTGTGTAAAGTGTAAAGTTTTTGATTGTCACGCACTTTGAAACATGTGTAAATCTTATTAAAATGGTGCAGTAACATCATTTACAGCGTTTAATTCTTTCACGTGATTTTAATGATGCGTCCGCTTCCATCAGCTTTCTACTCGCTTCTTGTTTTCTTGTGGCAAGATTCAAAATGCTTCTCTAACGTCTGCCATGGTTTTATTTTCATATTTATGTATATTTTGTGTGTGTTTCTATATTGAGACTATACTACGTACTCTTGCGGGCTCTCACTGCGGTCCGGATACCAATGCACACCACATAAAAACCGAGTATTATTTTTGTTTCTTTTTTTTTGCTTCTTTGTATTGTTTTGTTACATAACACCTCAGTAAAATATGATAGTCAGGTGACGAAATGCTTCTTCGAGACACGTTGTATGATTTTTAGTCCCTATTCTTAATATCTTGTTCTGTTAGACTTCATTAAGTCTCAGCTCTTTTACCAGACAGCTGATCTTTATCTCACCATCTGAATATCTGACTGATAGCAGCGACACCGTGGATCGATACTCCAGCAGGAGGAAGACGAGCCGCTTTTATCCGTTTTTGCATCAGTATCAATTCACCGTGCCACACTCGGGTTTTCTTCTCTAAACTCCTCATCCTCCTCTTCCTCCGTTGGTCTGTGTGTGAAAGCGATGCTTCTTCTGGTAAACGAGCAGATAATTAACTCCTGCGGCTATTCAACAGTGTGGTTTTTAGCAGCCCTAATTTGTGTATAATTCACGTCTAAAGCACAAAATTACTCCAGAAGGATCAATTAAGATAACAACTCAGGTTGAAAGACGGACATTATCCGTTTGTTTTTTTAGGAATTACTTGTTTGATCAGTTCCGAGCGACAGAGGATTTTCTGAAGCAGTAAAACACATTCACATGCAGTATCTGCGAGAGATTGTGCATTCATCAGTGATGGAACTTGTCACTCATTTGTGGTGCATTAATGCGACTGCGTTAACAGTGCCAGCGTGTCGGCGCATTTGCATGAGTGACGGGCGCGAGCTCGGTCATGGTCAATGATGCATGTCCCCCTCCAGTGACGGCCGTAATTACACCTGCGTGTGTGCTGTTGACCTCTGAACCCTCCTTCTCCAGCCGGACCACCTGAAATTGGCAGCAAGGTTTCCAATTTTGCTTCAGTGCACCGCTGCCTGGTGTTGCCTTTGAGATAACCGCAGAAACATTGAGTCGGTTGACGCTGGTACAGCTGAAGTACAGACAAAATGGCTGCAGACGCCCAAGAAGTTCCATGTAAAATTTTCAATCTGAGTGAACTTGTGCGATCTGTTCAAATTCCTCTGGAGTTGTAAGAGCTGCTTCGAGATATTGTGTTTGGATCGAGCGGAAAGTTACCAAAAACACTTGATTTTATTAAAGAAAAATATATATTATTAAAAAAATTATTAAAAAAAAACATATTTAAAAATTATTATAAAAAATATATTTTAAAAAATGGGTTAGAAAAATAAACAGTGGTGTTTGTGGTTCATTTTTGGAAGGTGGGTTTAGGATGAAAATTAGAAAAATCATCTGGTCAGGATTTAGTATTAAAATTAGATAAAACAGAATTAGGGTTTGGTATTAAGATTAGGAACATTAAAGTAGTGTCAGAGTTTAGGATTAAGATAAAAAAAAATCAAAACAAAACACTTTTGTGTTGTACTGTTTCTCTGTTGCTGCTGAAACCATAGACATTTCCCTTTAGTGAGATAAAAAAAAAAGTTATTCATTCATACAATCATTCAAAAAGTCTTTAATTGAATCTTATGAACAAGCAGCATTACAAAACTCAACAGATGAAATGGTATAGTTTTGTTTTTAAATTAAATAAAAATAATTAATGTCATGTGAAAGTGATGCTTTCATGCCAGTGTACAGTCGGGTGAAACTACATGCCTCCTCCGTTAAACAATTCCAAGTTTCAGGGAGAAAAAACATTTCATGGAAAGAATCCATGATCTGGTTACACCGGGATGAAGACTACTCACAATATTCACTGTGTTAACACTGTCGTGGAGAAACGTTTATGTCTGACATAAAATGTAATAAAAAAAAAAAAAAAAAACACTGATGTTGTTTGTCGGTATCGCACTAAAAACTGGCCACTTAATCTGAGCTTTGATTCATTTCCTGAAGTTGCTCGAAGACTCAAAGCGAGAGCAATACAGTTTGAGCGAAATACTAACATTGTGACAAACAAATGTCACAAACAAATGTTTAAACAGCGCCCCCATGTGTCAGGGAGTTAATTCCAGTATATAACTTGAGTATAAGCACCAAAAACCCACATGAAATCATTTTTCTTAATGTTCATGTCCCACCACAGTCCAGACTTTTGTTGCGCTATAGCTCATCGGAGAACAAATTGTGCAGTAGCATGAGTGCGGAATGTTGGTCTCTATTTCTAACTGTCATTGGCTGACCCCCTGGTTTCTTGCATTCAGAATAAAAATGCTCCGGTCAAACCATGACCCATCAGAAGAAGCGGTGCAGATTAAACACGGAATTAGTGATCTACTTCACATTGTCCTGTGAATCAGACATGAACTAGCTATGCTTTCTGAATATTACTCAACTTTTCCATACACTTTTCCACAATCGGTTAAATACACGTTTAAAATGTGCATGTCAAACAAACCTGTGCAACCGAAATGAGCTGTAACAGTTTCCTTTGCTCCTGACAGATATGTTTCAAACAATCCTGGAAGTTCTCAGCTATGGATCCAGTCTGTTGAAATGACGTCTGTAGCGAATTAAACATCAAATGTGCAATGGAACGAATTGGACTGTTGGTCCTCCGAGATTTGGAGATGCACAGCAGCGTTGACCGATTCCAATCCAAGTCAACTAAACACACAAAAGCTCCATCAACATGGCAACTGGAGTTTGCCAGGAATCTATTTGAGGCCATTGGAGAAGGCTTCCAGAGTCACGTCTTCTGCTGCCGGGCCGCGGTCGTGGTCTGGGTGTCGTTACCCGGTAATGGTGGAGGGCTCCAGTCTGGCTGGTAGAAATGGATGTTGAAAGTCCGAGCCCATTTGGCAAAGACGCGCTTCTCCGTGATGAAGCGATGGTGGCTGCCTCTCCGTCCCCGCTCGTGGGAGATGTACATGGCACATTCGTCCGGACCCATGGGCTCGTAATAGTGGTACGGGACGGACGGATGCGGAGACTCCCTGTGCGGAAGGAAAGCGGATTTACATACAATGTTACAGTTGCCATTACATGGAAAGAATCCACTGATTCCCAAATTAATCCTGAGCCTGATATTCATTTTCAAGACAATTAACCGGATTCGGTTGAGAGAACAACCTGCTCTAAAGGAAATAAATTGATTTTCTGTAATGCAGCGAGGTTGGGGAATGGCTGGGGGAAGAGTTCATGCCTCGGTAGGAATGACAATGAATCATTCAATTTTGGTATCTCGCTTATTTTCCTCATAGTGCTGAGACGCAGCAGGGATTCGGAGGAACGGGCCGTGGCGTATCACACATTATGTCGGAAGAAAATGCAAAATAGTGAATCATCTCCGGTCCTTCTCAAAATTCCACATGAAAATGAAAATGAAATGCTGATTACATCAGGTTTTAGAATTTAAAGTCGATCTGAAGTCGTATGCTTTCAAACCCTGAGACAGTTGCAATTTACATTTACTTGACAATATTATATAACAATTAGGGCAGTCAAAGTTAACGCGTTAACGCATGCAATTAATTCTGAATGTTAATTTGCGTTAATTATTTTTTTTACACCCAGGAGACCCGTGATCGTGTCACCAGGTGCGGCTCATTACAATTAGCAGCGCACAATGATTGTGTAAGCAGCGAAAGTGAAATCCTTCGCTAATAAAGAAGGGAAAATGCAATCATTCACACCAAACAATATTAAACAATCATATTTTGGACATCGCAAAAGAGTGAAGAATCACGGAGGTCGCACGTTTGTCGGGCACGAGAATCACAGTCCAGCCAGCGATCGAGAATTAAGAAAACAGCTAGTTGCTTGTGAACAGAAAGCTGCTCCGACATTTTTTTTTTTCTTTAAAATTTTTCCATTTATCCTTACAATCATGGTAATTAAGAACTTTAGTTGGTGGACCTTACACATTATTCTGTTCTAAGCAAGGTTTTTATCTGAGCGACTGTACTCGTGCACAAACAAGGACAGCTGGTCTTTTATCAATATAGCCGAGGTTCTGTCACAAGTGAGTTCTTTATCTTCAATGCCTGTTTCTGTATGTTCCTAACTGCACATGACCACAATCCGCTGATCTTCTTCCATCTAACCAATGTTCTGCAGAAGTACGTTTCTATTCAATGCTTTCCGCATGTTGCACAAAAAACAAGACCAGCTGGAAATGTATTGTCTTCACTGAGGTTTTCTTTACATCGGATGCTTTTGATGTGTGTAATTTAAATCTGAAAGCGTAACCTCTGCGTCTGTCTTACCTACAAAAATCCGGCGGCACCATGCCATACACGTCAATCCTGTCACAAAGCTCCAAGGCAATCGTCATGGTGAACCAGCCGGTGCTCAACCAGGAGTTGGTGACTCTCCTGAAACACAAAGAAAAGGAGGGAAACTGTTTATCATGGCATCAAAAGCCCATAATGAGCCGTGAACCGTGAGTCTTCATCTCATTTCTATCCCGCGGCACAGCGCCTTTAGTTATTCTGCGCACACGGCGGCGTTCAGAGCTTGTCAGGATCATTTCTACCTTATCATCTACTGCTCATCAGTTCTGCCCAGCCGCCGTCTGACGTGAAAGCCCCGGTGATTCTCTGACAAATAACTCATTAATACAGGAAAACAAACAGCATTAGCCAACAACGGCCCCGGACGTGATTGATTAGAAGTGTCTGATTACTGTTAAATTACTTCTGACAACAGTGTCCGCTGTTGAAGCCACGACGCCTCAGTAATCAAATTGCCGAGTGGGAAAGTTCCATTCACTCATGTTTCACTCATTATTGTCATGTGTTCAAACAGCAGATCAAAGCAGTGTTGGGTAAGTTACTTGAACATAAAGGTTATTAACTACTAATTACATTAATTTGGTTGTAAATAAATCATTCTAATTAATCCGATTACTCTGTTTACTCAGACATGCAACAGTTGCTGCAGATATAGAAACCTGAGGTTTTTTTAAATTTTCTCAAATCATTTCATTAGCATGATTTGTTATTTTGTAATCAAGTGCAACAATTTGACAAATGTCATGGGCTTTAATCAAAAAGAAACAAGTTAATTAAGCTGTAATATACTGAAACAAACAACTTCAATAATTAACAATTTTGTAAATTTTATGTAATGAAATGAAAATGACCTCTGTTTCTTATGAATACAAAATCACAAAAATCTCAGCAGGATTAACGTATGCACGGAAACACTTTAGATATCTCTAGACACAGGAACAAAACATCACTAACGCTGTAGACTTAACAACTAACCAACATACAAAGATCTGGCAGCTAAAAAAACGGGGGCAAGACCAAATGGCTAAACAGTTAACAAAGGGAGTGCATGAACAGAATCCAAAATAATAATTAATCAAACTACAATTGTAATGAAAGGGCAAGAGAACAATGACATGACACTTGCAAAAGCTATAAACAAAAACTAAAGACCCTAATATGTATTGTTACTATGATGATGATTATTATTATCAATTAAATGAATACAATATTGCACTTTATCCAACCTATGCATCATATTAATTTTTGTATTTATAATGTTGTTATTATTATATTAACAACACAGCTACTGTTTGGTTTTTTAATATTATACATGAATCCTCCATACTAATGTAAATTACAAATGCTCCATACCTGCGTGACTACTGAGAAATGACCACATCACACGTGACAAACTAACATGGATGCAGCTATGAAGCTGCTGGGGTTGTTCAGGGAAAATGTAATTTTAAGAAGACCATTTCCGATGGTAACCTTAGCAAGACCAAAGATATTTGCACCTTGTGCAATGCCGAGTTCTTTAAGACTGAAGCATCCCATATCTAATGTAGAAAATTATTTAGAGAACTTTAATTTAGAGATTAATCTAGACTTAAATCGTGTCTTTGCCTCCCCTCTAATAATAATATATTTAACTATACAGCTCCACGTGACCCAGACATAGGGTAAGCGATGGAAAATGGATGGATGGACGAATGGGTATATAAGTAAACACCATCAATTTCAGTTAATTGGGTCAGTGGAGCAGCAGCTTAATTGGTCCAGATTTGAAAGTCCCAAAACAAATGGACGTCAAGGAATCATTTTGGAAAGTAGGGCGCGTGTCATATTCTTTCTGTGCTAACTAATGTCGTGTTCTTCTGTGTTAACAAATAAAAGTATGTTCTTAACTCTTAAGAGTATTTATGTATACTGTATTAACCTTTTTATATATACAAGTACATTTTGTTTAAAGTAGACCAGGGGTGGGCAATTATTTTTGAGAAACAGAAAATATTGTGGAGGGCCAGACCAAAACACTGAATTCAATTCTGCATCATATTAATTGTGTTTCTTTATTAAAAAAAAAAAAAGCAGCATTGTTTGGACAAGTAAGTAAGAGTAAGTAAGAGGCTTTTATTGTCATTGTATGTTGTACAACGAAATTTCTTTCGGAAGCTCCACGAATCCAGCAGCAATAAAAAATAAATTGAAAAACCAGCATGTAATACAATAAACACAATAATAAAGAAATGTAAAGGAAAAATAAACAAACCAAAATAAAATAAAATATATAAATATAAAAGTATGAAAGGAAAATAAATATACATACAAAAGGGCAGTTGTGAGATCGATATACATGTAATGTACAGTATATACATTGTGCAAATGGCTGAGTGCAAACATGCTATTTAAATAACTGTGTATGTTATGTAGGGAGGGGCGTGGCACAGGCTATAGCCCTGGGGAAAAAACTGTTCTTTAGTCGGTTTGTGCGTGTTCTGATTGTTCTGTATCTTTTCCCTGAAGGGAGGGGAACAAAAAGTCTGTGTCCTGGATGGGTTGGATCTCTGATGATGTTGCTAGCTCGCTTCTGTAGGCGGCTAGCATAGACAGCGTCGAGGTTCAGGAGTTTAGTTCCTATGATCCTCTCAGCAGTTTTGACAGTCCTGGTCAGAGCTCGACGGTTTTCCGCAGTGCAGTTGGAGAACCACACGGTGATGCAGTAGCTGAGGATGCTCTCTATTGTACTCCTGTAAAAATTTACTAAGAGCTTGGATGGCACATTTGCTTTTTTGAGTTTTCTTAAGAAGAAGAGTCTCATTTGAGCCTTCTTCACCAGGTGGGATGTGTTAATGGACCAAGTGAGATCTTTTGATATGTGCAGACCCAGGAATTTGATGTCGTTCACCCTCTCTACCTCCACGCCCTTTATGTAAAGAGGGGGTGGTGATGTTTTCTTGACTGATCTCTTTTGTCTTGGCAGTGTTCAGAAGCAGATCGTTGTTCACACACCATTCAATGAGATGTTGGACATCCTCTCTATAGTGAGTCTCATTGTTGTCTGATATCCTCCCCACTATTGTGGTGTCATCAGCAAACTTCACTATAGTGTTTGAAGAGGAGTGAATGGGTGTGCAATCGTGTGTAAAGAGAGTGAAAAGAGCTGGGCTCAGAACGCAGCCCTGCGGTGCTCCTGTGTTTATGGTGATGAATGATGATGTATGACTTCCTAACCTGACGTTCTGTGGTCTGTCAGTGAGGAAATGCAAAATCCACGCGCAGAGTGTAGTGGTTAGTCCCAGGTCAGTCAGTTTGTTCACAAGTTTGTGTGGCACAATGGTATTGAATGCCGAGCTAAAGTCCACAAATAGCATCCTAACATATGTGTTGGGGTGCTCCAGATGAGTGTGGCCGGAGTGAAGTGCAATTGAAACTGCATCTTCTGCTGATCTGTTCCTGCAGTAAGCAAACTGTAGGCTATCCAGGTCGGCAGGGATGTTGGCCTTGATGTGTGTAAGGACAAGTTTCTCAAAGCACTTCATAATTATCGGTGTCAGAGCGACCGGGCGGTAATCATTCAGGCATTTTATTGACTGTTTTTTTTGGCACAGGAATGATGGTCGTTGTCTTGAGACATGATGGGACGACAGCCTGCTGCAGAGACAGATTGAAGATGTTGGTGAACACCCCTGCTAGTTGATCAGCACACGACTTCAGTGTGCGGCCTGGCACCTTGTCTGGTCCTGCTGCTTTGTTGGCATTAATCCTCCTCAGCGTGGATCTCACCTGATGGCATTCGAAGACAGGAACCAACTCCTCTGAGGGTGATGGTGCTGTCTGGGTTCCCACACTGTTGGAATTTTGCTTGTCAAAGCGAGCAAAGAACTGGTTCAGGGTGTCAGGAAGCGTGACATCATTGTTGGCCAAAGAGGGGCTGTTCTTGTAATCCGTTAGGGCTTTGATGCCTCTCCACATACTGCGGAGGTTGTTATCTTGAAAATGGTCCTCAATACGTTGCTGGTATCTGTGTCTTGCTGCTTTAATGCCCTTCCTGAGATCTTTCCGAGCTTTACTATAAGCCAGTCTGTCTCCGGATCTGTAAGCAGCGTTTCTCACTTTCAGTAATAAGTGTACATTCCTATCAAGCCATGGTTTTTGATTGGGGTATGTTATGCAGGTCTTTGTTGTCAGTACAGCGTCAGTGCAGAAGGCTATGTACGCCAGAACAGACGAGCAGTATTCTTCCAGATCTGCACTTGCAAACAAATCCCAGTCTGTATTTTCAAAACAGTCCTGCAGGCGTGAAGTTGATTCCTCGTTCCAGACTTGGACTGTTTTGATAGTTGGCCTTGTTCTACAGATAAGAGGTCTGTAGGCTGGAGTCAGATCTATGGAGATGTGGTCTGTGGACAAGTTGGTGAGACTGGTAAGAGTACATGTTTTATTTAAATAATGAAAAAGTGAGGTTGCCTTACATAAAATGTCACTTATTCAGCCACATTTCCCAAAACCGTCTTGGGCACGACTTGAGGAAAGAGCCAGAGTTTCTTTTTAAAAGCACTGCAACTTTAGTCCATGCATAAAATGCTGTACATGCTGTAGATCAGTGTGGGGACAATTCAGTTTCTTTATTTTAGTTTTAATTTCTGTTGTAATTATCTCCTCAAATCAAAATGTCAGCAAATATTCAAATGAGCAGAATTTCAAGTCTCCAAACTTTGACGTTTCACAGACCTTCAAGTGTTACATTGGAAGCTTTAATAATTTGACTTTCATGAACATCACAACATTCAGATCAAGAAAGTCTCTCTCGATCTGCTCTAAAAACGCTGTCGGCGTTCTCTGACCAGCAGCTTTCTCCACGTTCTTTTGTGCTTCAGCCAACGTGAGCAGATGCAGGAGATGAAGAGGAACTGAACTGCTAAACCGTGGAAAAACAAAGTGCCAGAAGAGCGCGGCAGACCGGCTGAACACGGCCAAGTCTCCCAAGACTTGTACCTCGCAATTACACACACACACACACACACACACACACACACACACACACACACACACACACTTGCTGTACATTGAACAAACCCAATTTGACTAATTGTGTAGCTCTAATAAATATTCAACAGGAACAACTATTTTGGTGTTTTTTTTATTATAATTATCAGTATTATAAACAAAAACCTAAAGTCTGTTTTTGCTTTGTTGGTATTTATTCACAATTTCACATCAATTGATTATTTTTTTGCTCTCGGTGGAAAACAAATTCAATTTCTTCATTGAGTCTAAAGAAAAAACCAAGCTGTTTGTCCAAAGTACTTTCTTTCCATCTCTCTCCATCTCTCTCTCTTCCGTCTCTCTCTCCATCTCTCTCTTTCCCTAGCTCGCTCTCTCTCTCCCTCGCCCTCTTTCTCGTTTTCTTTACCTTCCTCATTTTCTCTCGCTCTTGATTTATCTCACTCGATCACTTTTCCTCCCTTGCTTTCTCTTTCCCACCCTCACTCTTTCTGTCTCCCTCAATCTTGCTCACTCTCTCTGGCATATTCTATTTTTTATCTCTGTTGTCATCTATCTCTTCATTTCCATTCCTATTTCTATCTCTTTTCTGAATTTCTAGTTTTTCTGTTTCATTTCTTTATTCACCATCCTCTTTCTTGTATCACATTTGTCTATATTCTTCCTTTTCTTTATTTTCATCTCTTATTTAGCCACAGTGATCTCCTGACATGACTGATTTGATCAAATAAGGTCTTGAGGATGATATTAAATCTTTGTGAATACAATTTTCTAATTGTGATGCAATTTTTTGACCTCTCTGTCCCTCGAGAAGACATGGCCGATGGCGATGTTGGTTTTTGACAATTTGTGATGAATGGCTTTTTTAAACAGAGCAGATTTGGGTCTACCAACTCATTTCTGAATGCAAATAAATAAGAGCAATAAAGTCCAGCAGCAAGTCGTGTGACTGCTTAACGTTTGCCAGCCAGGACTTTATTAATCTTTTACTTCCACTCGCTTCAGACTTCATATCTTCCCATTTTTACTTTAAAACGTGCAATTTTGTCTTTATGACTGCCAATTCTGACTTGATAAATCACAATTTATACTTTTTTTTTTCTCAATTCTGACTTGACTTTGACTTTTTATATTCACAATTTGGAATGTATATATGATATTCTGGATTTCTAGTTTGTGATTTTTACGTATAGCTCACAATTATGAGAAATAGAAGAAGGGAGTTGAACCTGCCACCCAAACATTGCAAATTCAAATCCTGGTTCGAACTTCACTGGATTGTAAAATCCAGATCACGATTTTGATACTGCCCCTAGTGGCCATATTGACAAAGTCACTCACTTTTTTTTAAGTCTCACTCTTGAGATAAGTCTTTTTTTTCTGTAGCTAAAATGGGCTTTCTTAAATTTCTTTCAACTTTAGAGATTCACAGCAAAGAAAGTGACAAAAGATGCTTAAACCGTAGAAATTTCTCTTCTGTTCCCTTCATATGTCAATGCTAATATTTGCATTCCTGGATGAAAAGCACTCTTGAGATTTCCACTATTTTCCTCCGTGGCACATCAAACTCGATCAGCTGGGACCTGCGTCCAGAGAAAAGCACGGAATATCCTGATATATAAGAGCTGCACTTTTGCCTTTAATAAGTGGAGAATTTGTCTTAATTTTGAAATCTGGGATCCCACACAGACTGATTTCCCATGTGAGAGGAAAAGAGGCTGCTTTTCTCTGCTGTAAATGTGGAATAAGAAGGTCTCAGAAGACTGGTTCTAGGACATCTTTGCTTTGCCTTTTTAAATAAAAATGGGTCAGAGGAAATCAGGTCAAGCTTTGCCTGATATCGGCACATTGGTGGAAACGTCGCGTATCAAATCACACTCAGATAATTTTGTTGTGCGCTGTAAAATCGTGTAAAAATGTTCTTTGTTTTTCAACAAAGTACAGTTTAGACGTTGCATGTACGAACGGCACACTTGCATGTATTTGACAAAATGTTTATAAAAGCACCCAAACTAATGTGTTGAGATTTATGCCAGTGTTGTTTTTCAAGACTTTTTTCATTTTGTTTTTCTGATTGAATATTAATTTCAAACATGTATTCATAAATGTAAAGTGTTATAATGTAATTGTAGCTGTTTGTTAAAATTCCTTATTGCAGTAACTGTTTGTTAAAATTCCTTATTGCAGTTACAGTTTCAATTCGACTGGGACATTGTCTGGCCCCGGTGCCCTTTGTCGACATTAATGGCCTGTGTACGGTTAATTGTACATGACTTAACTAATGCATTTGGGCAAGATGTTTGAAAGATGTTTAGAATTACAATTAATGATTATTATAATTGATTTAGTTCAGCTTTTTGATTCTGGCCTCAATTACTAGAGATATGCTATCTCTGTTTCTCTCCAACTCTTCTCTCTATCTCCCATCCTTTCTTTCTCTCTTTCTCTTGTACTCTCTCTCTCGTTCTCTTGCTATCTCACTTCATTATAAAATGACATCAGCATCTCTTTACCTGTCTTTGCCGGTCTCTTTCTTGAACAGTTCATCGAACTGGAGCATTTTCTGCCAGGAGATGATGTAGACCTTGAGCTTGGGCAGCACTTGGCTCATGAGCCGCAGGTTGTTGTAAACCAGGCCTTTCCCGTCCCTCCGCATGTAGCTGCTGGGTCCCCAGAAGATGAAGACGGTGTCCTGGCTGGAGTTGAGGAGCTCGTGGCGGTTGCGCAGGACCCTCTGCATGCTGGAGTGAGCCACCACCCTCAGGCTTGTGCGGCGACCCACGTCTGTTGCGTAGCCACGGGCGGTGGGCGCGTCGTTCATTCGAATGACACACTCGGCCTGATCGATATCTTTTCCACGACCTCCACCCGTCAAATGGCCTGAACTGGTGACCAGTGCACAACTGCTGCAGTGAATGGCCAGAGGCTGTGAAGATGAGACGTAGGTGTTATACATACATGTAACACACACACACACATACGTGTTATAGATACATTTTTGTATACACTGCACATATATACAATATATAAAAATATATATTGTATCGTGTGCAGACACACGCATACACACCTACATGTGGTTTTTATTCCTCAGTCATGCTGTGTTTAAAGAGCGTGAGAGGAGGATTTAGATTAACATTTTCTGCGATTAGCAGATTCAGGTCTTGAATAGTCAAAACTAGGCAATATGATGGTGTTTCTTAGAAACACATGTGGAATGATTTTACTGGAAACAACTGCTGATGAGTGTGTACCGTGAGTCATAAAATCATTTCTGTACGTATACATGCATTTAAATATCCAATTATTTGGAAATATATATATGTACATATCAAAATGCATATACTGTACACAACACCACACACATGCACATATAGTATAAAATTAACAGACTTATGTATTATAGCCATTTGTTTTTCTATTCGCTGCAGCTTTTTTCCATTTCTGGCTCACAGAGAACCAATCTCAGCAACTCTGGGTCTGAAGGCGGGGCACACACCCTTGATTACTGGCCAACCAACCACGATCCAACCAAACAATCAACGACACACAGTTACACACAGGGCAACTTTTATGCCTATGGGAAGAGTGTTTTGTAGTTGTTGCACATTTTAAATTACCAGTAATTAAACAGTAAAATATTAACAATTCATTGTATGTTACTTTAGCTCCACAGTTTCACGCTTATAAACCTTAAGCAGAATCTGTTTAAAGATCAAAATAAAACAAGTTAATGCCTCAAGCATGCGAGTTTCAGCAGCAACAAACCTAACGGCACTTTGAACCGTTTTATAAATATTTCCCGACATAATTGCCAGCAACTACGGTGGCTTGACGGAAACGTAAAAGAAACATATAGAAGTGACCCAGTTCCCCTTCTTGATATTCAAATCCTGACGACTCCCGCAGTGGCGCTTTCCTTCTGCTTGTCTTGCTTCACGCCGCCTGACTCATCGCACGAGCAATACTTAGCGATTCAGGGGTCACTGCCTCCTG
Source organism: Paedocypris micromegethes (assembly GCA_028031935.1). Taxonomy (NCBI): domain Eukaryota; kingdom Metazoa; phylum Chordata; class Actinopteri; order Cypriniformes; genus Paedocypris; species Paedocypris micromegethes. The sequence continues at coordinate 31,572,754 of CM051493.1, forward strand.
ACCTTGACCGGGTTTACACTCCTCACGCTCATACAAACACGCTCAACAGCCCGTCTTTACATTCTCCGCGGCTTTCCATGAATTATTCCGCCCTGACATAAAACCCCATTGGTATTCTTCCAGTGATAAGGGCACAGTCCCTCAGCCGCATCCTTGGGGGATAAAGTGTTTCAAGAATAAAGGCCCGTCTCTGCTTTCAAGGAAATGTTAAGTTTACGCTGAATTTACTGTTCTCGTCCTCTGTCACGCTCCTTAAATCCATAATATGCAAAAGAGTGTGGCAGTTCCTGGATGCTAGTGTGGGAGACACAGTGCAGGCGGCGCCGGGTGTCAACTCAAAGCTTCAATCGCGATTCCTTTCATTGTTGTACAGACAATTAAATAATGAACTGAAAAGTGATTAATTTTTTATTTGAGAAGTGCTGTATAAAAATGTTAATTATGTGCTGTGTGGGTCTTTGTGAGAGATTATACGATTATTATGGTTCTGTAATGCTGTTCTGTGAATGTGTGCGAAGGTGTGTGTGTATAGATTTATAGCAAAATTTGTATATGTAATGGCTCAAGCATGAAAAATTCAATTTCTGGGTCATAGGAGCCTATCACAGCAAGCCCAGACCTGAAGGCAGGACGCACACACTCTATATTGGCGGCCAATCATTCGCAGAGTGGGACACACACACACACACACCTATGGTCGGTGTTCCAATATCCCCCAAAATTCACCTTTTTGGATTGTGGGAGGAAGCCGGAGATCCGGAAGAAACCCAAGCAAGCATGGGCAGTTTTTACATTTATGATTAAGTAATTGTGGTGCACCAATTCCCTTCTTGCATGTAAAAAAAACTACTACTCTTTTACACAAAATCCATATAGAAAAGGAAAATTCTTACGCAAAATAAAGATTTCTTTTTTTCTTTTCACAAAAACTAAAGTTTAACTTTACAGAACATACATTAAGCCTTAAAGCAAGGTCAATTTCACACTAAACCCTAAAGAACCAAAGCCGTAAAACAGTCGCCTCGGGCTGAAGTTCTTTTGTTCACACAGTGCTGTTTAGTCAGCGCTCCGGAGAGCTCACGGAAGGGGAATAGAGATGGAAGACAAAAAGACTCGGGGAGGGAGGGAGTAATTAGTCTCGTGCTGCAGGCGCTTCTCCAAATAATGAAAAAACCCAGAGATATCTCTTTCAAACCAGAACAAGGAGAGGAAATAAAAGTGCATTTGCATTGTGGGAGAACGTGGATCTGGGGCATCATCAATTAAAGAGTGCTGACGGTTTGAATCGCTCTGCTGACCCAAAGGCCCTGATGATAAAGACAGTTCACAGTGTTTCCACCTCTGCCAAAGTAGCAGCAATTATCTGAATCCTTTCCTCTTCCTGTCATCACCCTGCCAATGCTTCATACCTTTCAATATACTAAACTCACAAAGATAATTACAGTAATACCTTTTTTTCGCAATTTCATTTTGCTAATTTGCACAGTTCATCCATCATTTGTAATCTGACCATGTCGGCTAAAGAATCCAACAAAAATTGCGCCTTGATTCAGGAACTGGTCGACTGAACATTCAACAAAATGGTCTTCAACCAAGGATGATTTATTTTTTTTTCTTTTTATAAAATTCTATTGTTAATAATACATATACACCGTAAAACCTCAAATATAACGCGAGTTACTGTTATAACTCTCCAAAACCCAGAAATGGAAAAAGTGGTAGAAAATGGATGGAAGAGTGTATGTATCCAGTTAATGTTATGCTATAAAACAAAGTGAATGTTCAAGGCATTTCTGTGTGACATATCAACCGCGACAAACCCAGCAATGTTGGGAACATGATCTTCATCTAGTGCTTGAGATGGAGCAGGGAGATTTATTAGCGTGATGGCGGTGTGAGGTAATAGCAGATTTATTAACATTAAGCTTGAAATAGCTCCACAGCTCTAGTGGATCGGTTTTGAAAATTAACATTTTGAAGGAAAAATTTATGAATGTTATAGGAAATTAATCTATCTTAAAGTCAGTCTAGTGTTCTGTCAACAAACTGCAAACACATTGCATTTGGAAACCATCGTAAAACAATGTATCTGCAAATAAATTCCTTCAAGTAATACAGAAGAGTATCAGCACATGCTGCAACGTTTTACTAGCAATGCTGTGTCGTAAATGATACATCTCGTGAATGATAACTGTCATGAGTCATTGTCATGACTGGCTTTGTCATGAACGTTGTAATCATGAATGTGCCGTGAATGACAATGTCATGAATACTTGGGCCGTGTTTGTTTTTGCACTTTACAAACTCACAGTTTTATTCATTACTTTTGGCATTTGGTTTTTTGTTTTAAAAAACACTTATTTGACAGCATGCTATCATCCCCAGACTATAGGTATTTTCACTTTAGGTTCCTCTTGGCCTCTTCTAAGCGGCACCAGTTTGGAACACCTTCTCTGACAATCGTTCCAAAAGCCTCTGAAAAAGATGCCCAAGCCACCCCAGCAGACGTCATTCAATGCAGAAGAGCAGCAACTCTACTCCGATATCCTCTCGAGTTACAGAGCACCTCACTAGACACCCAGTGCAGAAAACTCATTTTAGCCGTTTGTGTTTGAGACTTGTCCATTCCGCCATGACCCATAAGTGAGGGTTGGAAATTGACCCGTAAATTGAGAACTTTGCCTTTTGGCTCAGCTCTATCTTCTTCATAATGGCCGCATTACTGCTGCTGATGCCACAATCAATCTCATGTTCCTTTTTCCCCTCACTTGGGCACAAGACCACAAGATACTTTAACGCCATCACTTCACGTTGAAGCAGATTCTCCCCTTCAGCCTGGAGAGCAAAACCACCTTTTTGTGGCTGAAGACTGTGGCCTTGGACTTTGATCAAACAAGGTTTTTAACAAGATTTAGCCTTAATTGTCTTTTTCACAAAAGTGCTTTCGGGCTGAAAATGCGTTTTTGGACCATTGAAAACATAAGAACAGGTGCAGATTTTTCCTCCTAGTTGTTTCACAACATCTTGGTCTGAGAAAGCCAACAAGATCATTTGTGAATAGCAGAGATAATGTTGTGGTGGCTAAACCAGACTTTCTCTGTCCCTTGGATGCACCATTGTAAAAATCAACATCCACTGGGAACATGTTTGACTTATTGCCGGCAATACAAACAGTCAGATAGTCTTTATCAAATGGTCCTGAACCCCACACTCCTTGACCACTATTCGCAAAATCCATGAGGGACGTGGTCAATTGCCTTTGCCAAGTTCACAAAACTTAGGTAGCCTTGATTGGCAAACTCCCATTAACCCTCAAGAGCCCATGTGAGTGTATAGAGACAGTCTTGTTCTACAAGAACACCAAACTTCTTCCAGATGCAGTTTTTGGCTGGATACCTAACGTTCTACCACGTTCTTGGCTTTCTAAAATTACCCGCTTTAGTAGTGGTAGATACTTTCCCTTAGGATGTGACTTTAAAGTGATGATTTCAGACGAAAAGCTTGTCTTTCCAATAAAAACCAACTGTCCAAAAGAAAATAAAAAATAATTATGAAACATGTTAATCAGAATGTGTCCTGCTCTCAGACAAGAGACACAAAATAAAGATTAAACTGCCCACAATTGAGGAATTGATGGGTGGATGACAGACGGTTTCTAAATATCCAACCGAATCAGTGCAACAACAACAGCCACAGCGCAGAACAGTGGAATGACCTGAAGTGCACAAACACTGTGCGGGTGAAATAGATTTCTCAGCACGCTTCGGACATGAAACCATCATTATCCCGGTGTCTGTGAAAGCCAATGTCAGAAGATTCATCAAGAATCTGTGAGCAGCCGAATCTCACCCGACTTCATACTGAGGGCTCATCGTCTCCGCGGCAGGGAAGACACACATGAAAACGTGTCTCCTGAGGTGATATGACTCAATGGGGAAGGAAAAAGGGATTGAGAAGGAAAAAGAGAGAGAAGAAGACGGTGTCAGAATGAAGATGAGATGAAGACGCTGCCCGGCAGGATGATTGCTTTGCCCTGAATACAAAAGGTGCAGATGAAGACTGGCCGCAGACACGTGTTATACTTTAAAACAAGTCCTCTGGGAAAAATTAGCATCCATCCTCAGGCTTATGAAGCAGAGATGGGTCATAATGATAAAACGCTGCACTGAAGGAGAATGTAGAAGAGAGCAATCATCGTAACAGTGAGAAGAGAGGCAAGGAGGCATGTGCTCAGTGATGATTGAAGGATGAATCAGACCTGAAGACACTTTCACTACACACAAGCAGCTCACAAATGCAGGAACAATAACAGATCAGTCAAAAGTAGTGAACGGAAGGAGATAAAGATATAAACAAACTGAAAATTGATGGATAAATGGATGGATGGATAAAAAGCTTGATGGATGAACAAACCGACAGACAGACAGACAGATAAATTGATTACGTTCTGTGATGAATGGATGGATGGATGCACGGATGAACAGACAGCTAGACTGATTACAATCTATGATGGATGCAAGGATGGATGGATGTTGAATAGACAACTGGATAGATGGACAGACACCCAGCTATATGGATTACGATCAATGATGTTATGGTGGATAGATAAATAGTTGGATGGATAAAAGGATAAATTGATTATTATCTATGAAGGATGAACGGATGGACAGTTACCAAGTCAACATCAAGACATTAAGTTTGTTCACTCTTCTTTTTGTTGTTTAGCTGATGTTGCTTTTATTGAGGAGACGTTCTTGTAAATTACCACTTTTAGTTCCTGGATGTAAGATTGTAGCAACATTACAATGAGATGTCATTATAACCGCACTTTAATGGATTTTGTTATTTTCTCTGTGGTCAGTAAAATGTCTCTGTTTACTTTAAATAATTAAAGCGAACGAACAATTGACTTTTCAAACATCCTTCATAAAAAATTAGAGCATGTTGGTAAAACAGCTGCTGGTGGTAAATGTCTTTTTATTGGTATGGGAGACTGCGGGTCTCGCAGCCGAAGACTCCTGGCTCGGTTTGAAGACAGACTGTTTGGTGCACTTGTGCATGACTAAATCCGTCTGTAGCAACAACAACAGATGCATCGGCCTGAAGGGCGCGCCGTTACCCATAATGACACGCGCTATTCATTAGAGACATATCCACATAAACACACACACGTTATCAGATAATGATCATGATCCTGAGCTTCTGCTGAGCGACTGAGCGTTGATAATACGCGGAAATATGCCTCTTTTCTCCACGGGGCCTTGAGCGGATACAGAAACGCTAGTGTTGCGCGAGCCAAAAACGCGTTCTCATCCTGTGCCAGAGACATAACAAGTTATTGACTAGCTCGAACGCAGAAAAGCGTAGCCGCACAAGTATCAGTGTGTGCGCGCATCAGTGTCACTTCAACCTGGAGTGCGGAAAATAAGAGTCGCTAAAGCTTGCGGTTTCAGTTTAAAACAGTTACTTATGATTCTATAGAACTGATCCTAAACTCTGACTTCCCTTGTGCTGCAATAACAAAACAAACAAAACCTTGTAATTATATAATATCATAAAAATTTGCCCAATTAAAACATTTGATTTATAGGTTTAAAAAATAAGTGGTTCTATTTATCCTACAAATGCGTACACACACACACACACACACACACACACACACACACACACACACACAGAGAGAATTACATAGAAAGTGCTGTACTGTTATAAATAAAAAAAACAACTTTTGCATTTTTTTTGCCCTTTCTTTGTTCTTTGCCAAGTGGTTTTCGAATGTTGCGCACATTGCCTCCATGATGCAAGATTCTTGCATCTATCTGAGCTGTAAATCCAAACTGAGCTGCATTTCTCTTCTAGAATAATCCTTGAATAAGAGAGTGAGTCTGTAGTCACACTCACAATGGTCCTACATTTTTTTGTTAACAGTCAAATGAAACCAGCAGCTCTTCATCAGTGGCGTAAAGTACTAAGTAAATGGACTTTGCTTGAGGAATTTTTTGGCTATTTTGTACTTGTACTGAGTATCAACCAACATTTAAGCGAAAAGCAACCTTTACTCTCTACTTGACTACATTTATGATTGAGTATCTGTACCCTTTACTCCACTACCTGCTGGACACTTACCGTTACTCGTTACACTGTGATTGTGCGCGGCCAGTCAGTAATTCTTGTACAGCGGTTCATTTTCATCAATGAGGTGATATCGCCACCTGCAGGGTGCTGACGGTATTGGATGCTAGGTATGAGATAAATCACGTGAACATGTATTAGCGGTCGCATTTTTTTGCACATTGTAGTTTGACTGAGACTGACTGTTAGTTATTATTTTAAGAAATAAAATCTTATAAATAAAGAGTTTCTTGTTTATAACATTTCTTGGTGTTTTTTGAGCCAAAATTCAGAGTAAAATAACTTAACTAATAACTTAAGTAAAAGATCGTAAAGTATACAATTTTTAAAGAACTTAAGTCTTCATTTGAATGTGATCAAAAACACGCTGGTCGGACAGCTTTTGACAAAACAAACCTGAGACAAAAACCGAGTTTATATAAAAGTGCTTTGGCCCCTCCTGTCAGCTCTGATTGGCTGACATCAAACCCGAACAACATTTCCTCAATAGCGTTGCAGTATCAAGGCATGACGTTTTTTAACGATGGTGCCATATCTCACAGCATTCCTTGACGCTGCTTATTAAAGATGCCTTATTAAATGTCAGCAAAAAATCTGCCATATTAAAGCTCAATGTGCACAGTAAAGTTCAGTCACCTTGACTAGGGCTTATGTTCAGGAAACAGTAAAAAAGAACTTTATCTTTCCCATAAACGTGAACCCTTATATATTAGAGATATTTACATCTCCTGTATGGATCTGAGTCTCTAATGAAGCTGAACACAGCTTTCTGCACTAACAAGATGCCCTGACCCAGAATTTCCCAGAATAGTTTTATTAAAATGTGTTTTCTCTTCGCATATTTAAAGCACAGTGGCCACGCAAAGCCTGTTTTTTAAACGGAATTCCAGTATTATCTCTATCCATATCACTCTGATTCATCTTTAGCTATACAGCACGAGTCAGCAATGATATATTAGCTTCGACAAGAGTTGATAATTTTTTGAGAAGTACAGTAAATGGAAAAGACTTTCAGCTTTTCTCAGTTTAGTAAAATGAACCTTGAAGACTCGGTTCAATTTAAAAGTGATTAGTGCAATATGATTAAAACAGATAACGTGCTCTATTGTGTGTCTGTATGGTTAATTATGGTATATGATTCAGCACTCGGACCTCTTTACACCCCTGACCTCCATAATAGCTTCAGACCAAGAGTGTTCGTATCAGTAATGGCTGACAGACATCACATCGGCTCATTAAACCGTCCTGATCGAGAAAACGCTAAGCACAAAAGTCCTCCATTCATCTCCTGCATTCCCGCTTATCCCCAGCCAACATGACTGATCCTGAATTACTGTCGACTCCCAGCGGTTATCCGCATATGCATAAGAATGGATGATAAGAGCTTAGAACTATAGCGCTGAAGACGTCTCGCACAATGGGCTGTCAAGGGTTTCGGGGACCTATTGTGTGACATTTCGTTTTATCATGTCACATGCTCTGATGGGCACTGCCAATGGCATTTATCATAGCCTGGCACAAATCAAGGGTTGTGTGTGAAACTAGTAAAAACCTTTGAGAAGATCACTTTGATTTAAACAAGTGAAGAGTGTCGGCTGGATCTTGCTTTCTTCATCCAGGATGGAAAACTGAACGAATTAAAAGGTGTTGATATCGACAATAAAAATTGATTCGGACATTGAAAATTGTTTAAACATTTTGATCAATGAACACAAGCCATGATGATTTTTACTGCCTGGTCATTAGATTCAGATTTTCTTTAGGCAAACCACACTAATCTTAATTGAGCTCACAAGAAACCTTGCCTAGAACTTTCGATCAGACGGTATAAAATTTGGAAACAGTGATCAGTTTGTTTCTGTATTAGAAACAATTTATGCCACACATCCACATTTTTTTCACCAAAGGTTTAATAGTACGTACTTTTTAAAGTAGTTAATTTCTTAGTTAGTTAGTTAGTTAGTTTATTAGTTAGTTGGTTACTAAATGTAATTTAAAACCGCAAAGTAAAAGTTGCTGTTAGCAGTTGTATTCTGAACGATCGCTTTGCCACAAGTAGAGAATTCTAAGAAAAAATAACGTAAAAAGAAAAACTGAGAGAAGAAAAAGCCAAGAACAATCCCTGTCTGATTAGTTTTATCGTCGCCTTGTTACAATGTAATGTTTCAGAAATTAAAGAGTCACTGCTAATAATTCCAGGCACTGATTCTAAGTCTCATAATACAATACTTGAATACTTTCATTATTATGCCATTATTTTGTTTAAACTGTTCTCACAACGCTTCAGTCTTCTGCATTTAGATGATGCAAAGCAACCTTGGAAACATCACGGGTCTCCTATGATGAGTTCTCCTTCTTTGAAGGTTTCAGTGCATCTTTAGTTTGGTGTGGAGTGTCATGGAAAAGCTACATGGTGGTGTAAACAGTATTTACTTCTGGAATATTAAACTGCTCACTGTGTCAATACGCTGCTATATTTCCGCTAAAGGATATTGCAGTGAAAACGGATCAATGTCAGATTACATTCAAGAAGCAAATAAGGCCTTAACCGCTCTTTTTTTCAATCTAAACGACAAATGCATCAATCACCGCCAAACGGCTGCAGGATCTGCTGCTTCTCGAGGGCAAAAAAATCCTTATTATCCAATTCATCTGCTCTCATTTCCCTCTCCTTCTCTCACCAGGAGAAGAGCCAGAGGTCAATCAATCCCTCTGTTTTGTATGTGCACCTACAGCTCCGGACCATGTCGTTGTGAAGCGGTTGGTGGTTTGTGAGATGTCTCTGGAGAAACAACTGACACGTATCGTTCCCTCAAGCTGACAAATCACAGAAATCGAGTTAAATGTAAAAAAAAAAAAATCAAACTAGCATTCTGCACTGACAAACACTCCTACCGTTTGCGCTCAATTACTAACATCCAAAACACATGTTCTCTGGAATCCTCAAACCATCGCATTAGAAATGGAAAAACTATACCAAAATCTTGAAGATTCCAGTGGATCGACAAAGGCAGGAAAAGATTTGATATCACAAAGGAGACAGCTGTGTGTTAAGACTTCAGCAACTTTAAAGCACATTTTTAAAACTTTAAAGCATCTGAAACATATACTCCGTATTTCTACACTCTGACTACTTCCAAAGCCTTGGCTAAGAAAGATTTGCAGTGGTGAAGAAAACCAAGATGTTATTCAATAAAAAGTCAAACCCTTCCTCAACTAGAATATTTGAATTTTGCATAATACTTCCTGCTCTGATAGGTTTATGTCTTAAACATGGGCACAATAGTTTTGACTTAAGTCATTATTAAATGTAAAATTAAAGTATATAATACATACAATTGCAGCCTTGAGCGATTTCAGAATTTAGATTGTTAACAGCGATTCAATTCACTAGTTCCAACTTGAGCTTCTCTTGCTAATAGTTAAATGCAAACTTTCTCTGAACTGAAGCCGTGTATCTCACACTACATTACCCACAGTCCTCTGTTCAAAGCACATGCTAGAACACTGCAGCATCTCCAGTAACTTGGATTGAAAACTGTCCGTTTGGTTTGCCGTAACATCATGGCACTCACACAATTTACAATTATTAGAAAGATTTAAAAGCTAGTTGCCAGACCCCTATGAGCAAATAAACACAAGTTCAGCAGCCTACAGCTTAACAGTGACGTTCCAATGTCTGAACACAAAAAATAAACAGCCTAATATATACATTATACTGTAAACATTTTTTTTTTTTAAATATTCTGTGAAACTAGCGAAAACAACAAAGGTTCAGAACAGTATCTTCAGCTTCGTTTAAGCATACTTTAAATGTGCTTCTGAAGTGTTCTGACAAACACATTTTCAGTAGCACAGATTATCATAATGGTTCATCCATGACTGAAATTAAAAACGGGCAACATTTTTTGAGAATAATAAAGCTTTGAAAAATAAAATTTTTAAACTCAAAACAGCCTAAGAGGATGAAGTATTAGTCTCAGTATGCTGGGCTGGTCATTTTGGAAGTCCTTAGAAATTCAAAATGCAGTTGGCGCTTTGAGTCGCCATCTGTACTGGCAGATACCGGCCATATTGGGGGACTGGTTTTCAAAATCTTTCTTTTCTAAATCGTTTTCGCTAGACAGCAGCAATGTATCAAGAGCATTGACTCTCCCAACTGGTTGCACCCACTGGATGTGTGTTATTGGAGTCAGTGAGGAAGAGCATGCAAATCCTCCATCACGGCAGACATCAGAGCGGCGGGGAGAGAAGAGGCAAGACTGCTGGGATCGTTCTCTCAGACTCTCTTTACTCTGCACAGTTGAGAAAACTGACACTCATCTCGTCCCACACTGGGAGGATTCAAAGGAGCAGTCATCCAGCAAATGAAATGCAGAGACGGCTCTGGAGCGAGCAGGTAAACCAATCCCGTCAGCAGAAGCCATCCATAGCACAGATTGGGAGAGAAACCTCTTGTTCCAGTTGTTGATCTAAATGAAATGCCATCAGTACGTCAAACATTTGCTGGCTTTACATCAAATCCGCGAAAGATTACAACAGAACTGAAAGCAATGCTCGTAGTCAATTTGTGCACTTACCCCATGTCCCTGAAAATAAGCCCTAGTGAAGCTGAAGAGCGTGCGATTAAGGAGAGTGTGACTAACTAAACTATGGTATTCCAATTTATAGAACTGGAAAGTTACATTTATTTTTAAATGAAAAATTACAGAGCCCAAATTGTATTTTAATCTCTTTTTAAGGGGTGAAAAATACTTCTCTAGTATTTAATAATAGCCAGTTGTGGCCTAGCGAATGGTAGATGAACCTGCCAACTAAGGTGTAGCAAGTTCAAGTCCCAGTCCGGTGTAACTATAGTAGTCATTGAGCACTGACCCACCCACTTGTTCCTGGACGCCACGGCTTGACTGCCCACTGCTCCGGGTTTGGTTTATCCTTGATGGTTAAATGCTTGGCACAATTCCGATTTGGTCCCTAGTGGCTATATTGACAAAACCACTCTGTGTCTATCATTTTTTCTTAAAGAAGAGCATTTTATACAATACTTCTTAAAATAATCTGCATCTATTTGCAATCTTTCCAAACCAGATGTATCCAGCAGGCTAAACGGTCCCAACATCCCATTGAGTGTTTTGAGTCTGAATCCTTCTGATGTTCATCGAGTCCTCTGTGACAAAACGACTTTGCTGACGTTATAGTGAACTTCATAATCCACCCACATAATCCAGTGACAAACAAAACAATGAGCAGCACTTGGCATCTACTTTAAAGATTAAGCCGCTGCCCATTTTAGAGTCTTAAAAGCAGCGTAAATGCGTGTGAGCTCTGCAGTCTGCTTTTAAGCAGATTCATGGGCTGCGTTTGCGTATTTGACCTTCCCACTACGAACAAAAGGCAATGCTTGAAATTATACATCTCACTCACACTGGCATCTGCTCAACGGGCATAAAAACACAGTAATATAAGATGTGCAGCTAAAATGGCTTGTGGTAAAGCTGTTCAACAAAAGGTTTGCTTAAACTAACCACACATTTACGGAGTGGGGCGAACAGATTTATGATGTGCCTTTTAAATATCAGCATAATAAATGTAAAAAAAAAGTCATACTTTTAGGGTTTTAATATAGCCAAAATCAACACAATATACTGTTACCTACAGTTTTGCATTGAAATATATGAAAAATTATAAGATTTTATTTATGAGAACTTGATTTGTCTGACAAATGTAAGTCTTAGTAAGTCGGGAAAGTCCTCATGTTGCAATAACTCAGGACATAAATTCAATTTGAACTTTGTTTTGATCTGATATATTATTATTTTTTTTTATTTACGCTTTTATGAAACTATTTACACCTGAAAAGGATTTCCAAATCATTCGTTTTTTCTCAGATGCTGCATGAACGCTTTGAAAATATTCCACTTTTACTGCCTAGTTCCTCCATGCAGCAGTAACATTCAGTGAACGTAGTGAACATTAATCAATACAACTGCCTACATAGATTCTACTGTTAACTTGTTAAAACTTAAAAGTTTAAAAAGTTCCAAAGTTTAATCTTGCTTTTAATGCTGGAGTCACAGTTCACTTGGAATCTAAAAACAAGTGTGCTGGCCCTTCACTAACACAAGCTATACACACCATCCTCTCAACAACACACACACTTACTAAGAAAGTGATAAAACAGTGATAAAAACAAAAAGCAACCCCAACGAACCGACTAAAATCTAAAACCTTTTTTAATCTCTAGCATCACCAACGGCAACAGCGACAGAGGAAACTGGGAAATAAATCATTTTCAAGCATCACGGCAAATTTGTTTCGGTTTCGTTAAGCAAATTGTCTCAGAGCTGCTCAGGAAAACGTCTTTCTGTCGTTATTATCATGTCACATTTATTTTGTAATAACTTATAGCTTGTGAGTGTTTATCATATATTAATAAATCTCCTTTTTTGCAGTCATTACACCTCACTACACATTAAAAGAAAATATCCACATTGTTTTAAATATCCTTATAGTCGTTTAGTGTTGCGGATAGTTGGGATCTTTGCTTGCGGTCGCAGTGCAGAAAGGGGTTTCCGGTCAGAGAAACACGGGAACTTGATTAGCCAGAGAAAAAGGCCTTTTATTAACAGAGCAGAGAGGAGACTTCTGTCTCCTCAGATGGAAAGCAGGTAACTAACTAACAGTACACAAACATTCAGTACACAACAGTCTGGTTGCCGCGGAGTTCCGTGGAGATGATCTGGTGACAAGCACATATCTACAACATTGACGTAGCATATTCCACAATTGCATCAGATACTGAAATAAACCATATTAAATCCTGATTATTGTACTGTTATTGATTATAAGAAAGTGATAGAACAGTGGGAAACACACAGAATAAAACACACAATCTCCTACTCCAAGTAGACTTTCTAACATTTAGTATTTTTAGTGAAAGTGTAAAAACCTCATCTTTAATTCGTTAATTCAATCGATCATAATTGTGCTTTGTAAAAACCAAAATACTATGGTTTTTCAAATTAATAATTTTTTTTATTTAAAAATATTTTCTTAACTTTACCATTTTCATAGTCATGAGGATATCTGTCCATGAAACAGAAATCTGTTTTTATCTCAGTTGTTAAGATCAAATAATGTTCCACAATTTAATTTCTCACAATAATGAGGAATTTCCTTGTAATAACGACTTGCTTAAATTGTGATTGTGAGAAGGTTTCTCGTGATTGTGGCATACATAGGCAGTCGAAACAATCATGATGCACAAGTCAATCAGCAAATAACAGAGAGACATATACAATATTTTTGTCATTTTAAAGACGGATTGCCTTCCCACAACTAGTTAGGTAAAACTGCAGGAATGAAAAGAGTGAAAACGTCACCAAATCAACCAAGAACCAGCAACATGTCACACATTCGTTTGGCTTGGTCAACAACACTTCTGAGTCTCAGCTTCCAGTTTTATCAGTGGTCTCCGGACCCACAATGCCGTTCACCAGCTGTGAAGCTACACAGCCGCTGTCAAATGTCATGGCAGAAAAATGGCTCAGGCTTCATCAATAAAAGAAAGAAGGCCGGAGAGGGATTTGGCTGGAGCCGAAGCTGATATTGCTTAAGGCAGGTGAGTATCGAGCGGTCCGTCTGCCTGAGCTGGGGGTAAATAATGATTAATAGTGGATCTAGGACGGTTTCTCAAAGAACTGGGAGACTGCAAGAGATCTGATTCTTCCTTTCAGCTCTGCTCTGCCAAATCTGCTCCAGCCAGCACCAAGAAAAATAGATTTAATAATACAAGCGCAGGCAGCGTTTCTACTGAAACCTGGAGGAGATCAGAAAACATCACGGCTTGTTAGCATTGGTTTTATCCGCGGTATTGATTGGCCGTGTCCACGACTTTAAATCAGTCATAACGGTTCATCACCCAAGAACCAACTATGAAAGTCACATGATGAGTCTGCAATTTAAAATAAGGAACTTTGTCGCGTTTATATGTAAAATGAACTGTATTTTTGTTGTATACTGTAACATTAATAATATTATAGTAGATGTTGTAGTGACCAAAGGGATGACACAAATATGAGAAATCATAAATGACTTGAGTTTTTTTTTTTATCGAATTTGTATCACTTTTTATCGGCTTTATCATTTTTCGTGAGATCTCTGCTGTAACAAATAGAGGCTTTTATAAAACTGCTTGTCTACTAAACGCCCCATCCTGAAGTGTGTGTTTTACAAACCACATTCAATCATGAAAGTATTTTACTGCACCACTTTTGCAGTGAACCCTCATGAGCTGGACACTCATCAAACGAGACACACAGTCAAGTATAGTACGTCGAGTATAGTAAGCCATTCTGCCAATAATACCTCACGGGAATTCTCAATTCTATAGTCATCATTATATCTGTATATCATATATGTGTAGTTACGATATGTTATGTATTTATGTCATGGATCCCGGCTTAAAGCGGTCAAGACTTTTATTTTGAACTTTTTCTGGACTCTTATTTTGAAGTTTTTGTCTCAGTTGATCATGTCCTGCTTCGTGTCCTGTGTCCCAGCTGTTCTGTGTTATTCGTTAGTCTATGTATTTAAGTCCCTGTGTTACATGTATCACTGCCAGTTTGTCAGTCATTGTTCCTGTCACTCTCGCCTCCTGTTTTGTCAAGTCTGGTTCTTGTTCATGTGTCTTTTGGATTCTTGTATACCGACCCTCTGCCTGTGACCCGACCTTGAAATTGGAATAAACCCTTATTGGACATTAACGCCTTGTGTGCCGTGATCTCGCCCCAGGAAGTGCATGTGAGTCCACCCTGTCTTGTCCCAGTGACAGTTGGTGACAATTTATTTATTTTTCACTTCATTTGACTTTGTTTTATTTCTGTTATTCTGTGTAAGTCAGGGTAGACACAAACTGCATTTTATTTCCTTTGTGCAAAACTGATATTTGATTTGGAAAAAAGCCTGTTTTTGTTTTTTTTTTTTTTTTCCAACTTGAATCATTCAATCCTAAGAATAAACAGTTCTTCTGCACACAATGTCTTCAGTGTTTACAATTATTTTGACCAATTTCGGTTTTTTCCCCAGTTACTGTGACAAACCAAGTTTCATTTCTGCTTGTTGCAGACAAAACTGCAACACACATGGCGAGTTAAACTTTCCCTGCTTTGTCTTGGATTCACAACAATGTCCACAACAAAAACTTTTTCACTGTATTAACGGTGACATCATGTGGATGTACCTCATAAGAGCATGGGTTTATTTTCCATCAGTGATAATGCAACAAGGCTTCGTTCTGAAGGCTGGTTGTAAGAGCTAAAGCGTGTCCAGGAGTCTGGCGTGTCGTGTACCTTGTGCTCAGTGATGCTGCTGTATCCCTGCAGCGCCGGGGACGGACTGGACGCCGCGCGCACCTCCGCTTTCGCACCCGACGCGCCCTTGGACGCACCGAAGCTGACGCCGTACACAAACAGCAGACTGGTGCAGGTAGTGATCGCGACGAACACGGCCACACCGTGACGCTGAGGGGCAAACGTGAGAGCAAAAGTTCAGATCGAGTCATGAATCATCATCATCATCCCACGCTCGCCATGACATCACCAAACATTCTAGATTAATCACTGCGCTTAATAAACAACAGGATCTAATGGAAAGCTTATTTAAAACTGATTCATCAAGAATTATAAAACGAAAAGAAATTTGAATCGTCCGATTACAGCATCACAATGATACAACAAGTGACGAGAAATCGCACGCTGTGTAGGTGTGTTACAAACTACAAAATATAACAGTCAGCAAAAAAATTAAACGATATTTAAATTATTTTACAAAAACAAAACAAAAACAATAAAAAAAATTGTACTTATCTATCAATCAATCGATCTATCTACCTATCTAGCTATCGATCGATCTATCTATCTATCTAAACAGCAAAAATAATCAAATAAAATGTTAATAAAAAACAACTGTTTCAGAGTTGAACGCTATTTCCGAGAAAGTTCTCAACATTCGGGAAAAGCAGATTATTCCTTTGTCTTTAATCCCCTATCATTGAGCGAGAGTAAAAAAGATACAGATAGCGAGAAATAGAGAGATGGAGAGGGACAGAGAGATGCAGCACTTTGAGCACAAGAGACACGAGAGCGGTTCAATTTGTTTTTTATTTACCGTCGGACTCTTCATCCTGCAGGCAGATGGATTTTGCTTGCGTGATTTCTCATGTAGATCCACTTTTTTCCACGATTCTTGTTACTTCAGCGCAACTGAGTTGATTTTAAAGAGCGTCGCTCCGCTCGCGCGGGGAGATGTGACCACACGCGCTGGTCGCGAGGACTGAACTCATTCTTGAGAGCGCGAGAGACCTCGAAGCTCCGTGAGGTCCTAAAACCCGTGGAGTTCGAAATGCCTTTTATGAAACCAGTTGTGTGGGAACATTTCTGTCTCTTTGAGCTAAAGCCTTTACTGTACGATGATCTATGGAATCAAATTAGTGCCAAACACTATTCTACTGATTGAGATTTTAAGTTCAATACAAATGTTTAACGCGTTTAACACGTTTAAACTTATGTACGTTAAATCACGTTTATACTTAAGTACGTTTACATTTCTGTACACTGAAAAAAATGGTTCAGGGGGGTTGTATACTTTACAAATATGTATCTTATATATTCTACATAACTGAATTATGTTCTCCCTCTAAACATGAATGAGTCTTTTAAAATCCTTTAAATTTATGCGAATGTTAAACTAACAAGAGTCAGTCATGTTAAGAACACCTAAAATAGTTGTGTTTAGTGTGGAAGCTCCGCCCTCTCGTTTGAAATCCGGAGGGAAAGTGACTGCAGCCGTCCGCCATCTTTTCACTCGGACTGGGACTTTTAAGACTGCAAGACTTCTCTCTGAGGTGAGTAAAATGTAGAAATAAAATCTTTTTCAGGCTGAGAGGTAGTTATATACGACCAGTGAGTGGGAGCTATTACTGTAAATTGTGAGTTTGAAACCGCTATAATTTGCTATAAAACAGTCAATGTTAAGGCTAAGGTTAGCTTAGCAAACGTAACATTTCGCTAAATGACTGACATTTTAATGGTTACTGTTTGTTTGAATGTGTGTGTCTTGTCTTTTCGGGGGTTTAAAGCAGTTGCTTAGCTAGAGCTACCGTATACCTGTAGTGATAACATGATTAAGGCAAAGCAACGGCAATAAGAAGTTGCCGGCTAGCTACCGCGGGGTAAAAGCATTACGGAAAAAAATATTCTACTCTAACTCGCTGCTGTTTACTCTTATAGGAAGATGATGTTGATTTTGCAAGAGAGTGTGTTCTCAAGGTAAGTAGTCCTGTTGATGTTGTTTTTTCAAAGCTTTTTTTGGTCTGTTTGTGCGTGTGAGTGTGCATCTCACTCTCTCTACCTCGGCCACGCGTCTCAGCTCAGCTCTTTAAATTAAGGTAAAAGCCTGAGGCTTCACAAATGAACGAGTCACACTCACACGGTGGATTTCAAACGTAGTATTTATTCCCAAAACACGAGTCAGCAGCGTTCGGGAGAACCGCATTTCTCTTAAAGGGGCAGGGAACTTTTCCCACAAATCTTTAAAATTGTAATGCACCATACCAATAACAAAATGAACCTTAAACATAAACAACAATAACTTGAATAGATTAATACAAACCTAAATAAACAGGTTTACTTTGATTCTGTGCTTCTTTTACCACCAAGAATGTCTGAATAGTTTTATCATTTCTATAGGAGTAAAGAGCATCTGAACAGGTTGTTGTGAAAAAATAAAGTGATGCTATTTTAAGGGTCACTTCTCGTCTTATTTTGGAATGGGGTGCGCCGCTTTAGTACCCCAATGGGCCCCAAATAACGGGAATTGACTTTACTATATATTAAACACAATATTGGGTTTCTACTAATTTTTATCTTTTCACTTTTCTCTCATTTCTTTCCTCCGACAGCTGAACTGGGACGGTCGACTTGTAAGCGGATCGACTTATAAGCAAGTAAATACGGTACATTCTCCCCACAATGTTTGACCATGACACAGCAAGAGTTTCTGTTTAATTTATTATGTTTTTTATCAAATTTTCTAACTGTGCAGGTAGAAGACAAAGACGTCGTCCAACGCGGTGATAACCCAGAGGACATTGCATTGTTCTTGAAGGCCAGACAATTCTACAAGATCTGGACAACGTTGCATTTGCTGCCGCCATGTTGTTTGGCCTGATGTCTGCTTTAAACTTGAACTATACATTTGAAGTTCTACAGAAAGTGATCATGGAGCCTGAGAGAAACATCCGTTCCACAAAGCCAAAGTAACCTGTCTGTAAAGACGCACTGCTGCACTTTTCAATTCACTGCTTGTGAGTTTAAAAAAAGATTTACTCTTTAAAGTTGTTATTGTTTTTATTACATAAATGTTTATTTTGTTCAGGTCATGTTGGTCATCATTTATTAACATTTAAGTAATAAAACAATTACACAACTTTAAAGAATGAAATTTTTTAAAATTAAATTAAGAAGGCAAAAATTATTTTTATTTGTTTAGGAGTAAAACAATGCCTCTTCTCAGTTTGTTCTTCTAAGATGATGTGTATGTTGATGTTTATTAAAGTTATGCATTTTTATATTTATTTTAGAATATACACTACTGTATTACGGTCTGTTTTATATTCTTTTTGTTTGGACAGTTTTTATTTAAATATTAGGGTATTGGGGAATTAAGAGTCAATTCACTTGTTTCAGTGGTTCTTTTAAAAGGAACACAGGTTATCTGATGTACTGTTTAAGCAGCATGTTGTCCAGATGACTAAATACAGTTGAATTTTGTTGCGAGAAAATTTTTGTTTGTGTTGTTATGATGTCAGTTACAAATTTTGCTGTCAATTTTTACAAATTTTTATGTCAAGACACAATGTATGAAAAATTGAAAAAATGAAAAAAAAAAAAAAAAAGTACAGTAACATTGACAGCTTGGTTGCCCAATGAGACACTGAACAGGCTAAGCAGTTTAGATAATGGATGGATGAATAACCAGGTACTAGATTAAAAACGAAAAAATCATTTTGTTCAACATGAGATTTTTTAACATATTAGCCTCAAACGTATCTTTTATATTAAAATAAAAAAAATCATGTTTATTTAACCCAATATTTTTTAACACAATAGCCTTAAACGTGTCTTTTATATTTACATAAACACGTCATGTAAGTTTAGTTCATAAAAATTCAGTACAATTATCAAATATTTCTTATTTGAAGCTTACTTAACTTTAATATGTGGAACCGATTTCCATAATAATTTCATGTAAATCCAACAGATTTTTTTTTTCAGTGTACTTACTGAACTTTGACATGCGTTTCCGTCGTTCTTTCCATTCAACTAAATCTAACTAAAACAACAGCTTGTGCTTCTGGTAAGATAATGTATTTCATTGATTTTGCCCATTTCACCTACTTTACAGTCATTTGGCAGACGCCCAAGCAACTTTCAAAAAGAAGAGCAAGTGAAGCAAGTTGTCTAAAATAGGCTACAGTAGATGTCCACACAGGCTATACGTATAACGAAACTTACTAGAACAGCATGACAGTCAGTGAACTCAAGACATCGTTTTGTACAACCAAAATATATAAAGGATTTGAGGAATCTAGCAATATTATATAATTCTTCTGAAGTTATGTGTTTTTATACCGATAATAAAAAAACAATTATTGGAACCGGATTAAAGTTTTCAGTCAGTCCAAAAGTATATTTCTTTTAAAATTCTCATCTAACATAGCTTCTCTGATTGAGTAGTGTTACAAGGTGCTGTTCTTAGAGCCAGCTGTGTGGAATAAAATATCTCGCGTGTGTCACAAACTGGGACAAGACAGGGTGGACTCACATGCACTTCCTGGGGCGGGATCACGGCACACAAGGCGTTAATGTCCAATGAGGGTTTATTCCAATTTCGGGTCACAGGCAGAGGGTCGGTATACAAGAATCCAAAAGACACATGAACAAGAACAAGACTTGACAAAACAAGAGGCGAGAGTGACAGGAACAATGACTGACAAACTGGCAGTGATAGACGTAACACAGTGACTTAAATACATAGGCTAACGAATAACACAGAACAGCTGGGACACAGGACACGAAGCAGGACATGAACAACTGAGACAAAATCTTCAAAATAAGAGTCCAGGTAAAGTTCAAAATAAAAGTCCTGACCGGCTTTAAGCCGGGATCCATGACAGCGTGGCTCTTAAAAATCAATGCTTTAACTTATTCCTCCTTTGGAAAATTTGGTCCAGCATTTTCTTATTCTTATTTCCTTAGTAATTTAAATGAAAATTTTAAAACTTTCTTGCCTAACAGTGTCTCCCGTGGCTTATTGATATAGGCTGCTTTGCATTGTTCTAGGTTACTGGGTTCAATTCTCACCTGGATCAAAATAATCAATGTTTTGGAACATTCTTCTTCTGAAGAAATCTGGTCCAGGTCTTCTGTAAATCCATTCCATTTTGAGAAATCCAGTCTTCTCAAACGCATCAGTTGGTATTAAATATGTTTTAAATAAAACCAGTAAAAATTTCCCATTCCCAATAGCTATGAAGAACTATTATACTACTATAGTTTTATTTTTTATTTGGCTAAATCTTAAGCATTATTACAATAGACTGATTAAAAGACTGGACTGGATTTCTCAAAAACCGAAATGTTTGCTCAACCAGTTTGTCGGCTGGGTGACGCCCTGCAGTCCGAGTGTATGCAATGGGCTGTCTGTTTTGATGTGAGTATTTTATGAAGAGACCCTAGAGACCTGCGTTTTGCATTTAACAAAACGGATTGTCTTTTTCTACCCACGTCCCCTGCTTTTTGTGGTGTCGAACCAGTGTGTCTTGTGGTACTGGAACTTTCCTTGAATTAGTGTCATCGCCATCGGTTCGGAGGCCCGTCACTTCTTGGTCCTACACAAGAATAATAACTATACGTACATACGTACATATGTACAATGCATTCTTGTGAGGAAAAAATTACCCTTCATTAAAGTCACAGACTAGCAGAAAAGTGTGTAGAATAAGAGTATAGTGTATCTTTGGCAACGGATCTTGGCGCACAGTAAGAATGTGTAGCAGGTGTTAAAATTCTTACCCTTCAGCCTCAAGAGACAAATTAGTATCAAGCTGAGCTGTGTGTTTTTTTTTAGCCTTCTAGTTACTGTGCCAGAACCACTGGTTTTTAAGTCTTGTTTTACGTCTATGCCAATTCATTCATTATTCATACATGCAGCAGACCCATTTTATTCGATTTATTAATTTAACGCTTTTCCAAAGTGACTCACAAATTAAAGAAAATTAGCTGCAAATCATACATAGTCTTGAATGTGAAGCAGCGGACATTGATTTGTTTCTGACAGACTAAATATTGGAACCAATATGGTAAGCAAAAATCAGCTTTCCCAGTAGCTCAGTCAGCTTGATTTGGGTTGATTCCCAAAGAAGGAAGGACGTTGCTGATTGGTATAAATTGTATTGTCACTTTGGATGAAAGTGTCAGCTAAATGACTGGAAAGTATAGTAAATAAAGTTTGAATGTTGCATAGTTCCACAACTTAAGAGTCAATTTACCTTTCACATTTAGGTATAATAATGGGACTTAGAATTTTTTATTATTTCCACTTTTTAACGGAAAATAGAAAACAAGACTGCATACAGTAGTTTTATCTGAATCTGGTTTTGTTATACAAAGAAGAAACCGTAGACTAGTTGAATTTGGAGTCAAACTCAAAAACAATCCCAAGTTTGAAACTGAGATATACATTTAGTTTGTGAAAGAACTTGTCTAACTGTTCAATTTTCTTTGTCTTACTGTGCGGTTTCGAGGCGATTAAGTTGCAGAAGCTGTATGTTCCCACTCCTGTAATACTGACAGAACTCTCATGACTTCCCCCTTGAGCACGACAGTGAACAATTCCATGTCTCTGGCAGTTTTAACTCTAACGTCAATGTGCCAATTTAAATGATAAGCAATGAAAGACTAATTTGTTCGTCCCTCTTTTGTGAAGACCTGATGCCGAACAGCTCTGCCAATGCACAGCCTGTGCACACCTCATTACGTCTGCTGCCAAAAGGCACATGTGTGGATGTTGCTATGACAGCCAGATTAGGAGAGAGAGAGAAAAGTAGAGAGGTTTAGGCGCTGCATGTCCTCCACGGCATCACACGAGGCATATTTCATTGTACTTTCATATTTTCAATTCTTTTTGGAAGTGATGAAACCACCCAGTGTCCATTACACAGGCATGTTTATTGCCGCAGGATGTTTGGAGTGATGGCACGAACCAATGGAACAATGTGTATGTTCCATACGTACGTTACTGTTTGCATGAGGAAATTTGATGTATCAGTAGTGCAAACTGAGGAAAAACATTTTAAATAAACACTTTTTATAGTGTTTATTTATGATACACAATTAGACCTGGGTATTTTTCACTGTATTTCCCTAATTTGTATTTGAAACCTGTCATGCATTTACAAAAGTAGACTTTCTGTTACATATACATGTGCGTGTTTAACACACTTGATTTGCTATTTTATTAAAATTCGAGGGTGAGCATCTCTGTGCTGGCAGAATGAACACACCCTGTATATGCAACCAACCAATCACAGGTGGGCACATGCAAATAGGTGCATATAAACATATAAGCAATGGGTGAATCTATTACTGGGCAAATCCAGTTATGCCTAACCTATAGCCGGCCCAGGAAGGTGTTACGTTCTTTTATCCCTCTTTCAATCGGACACAAACTTCGGACAAAAATCTTGAACTTTCAACCTAAGAACTTTCAAAAAATGCAACAGGAAATACTGTCAGTCAGAATCAGAATCAACTTTATTAGCCAAGTTTGCACATGACAACAACCATCGTTGCTGCCTCTTATCACAAAAAAAATGAAAATAAAAAATACACAGAAGATTAACATAAACATTTAAATAATAAAGAAAACTGTGATATGAAATGAACAAGACAATAAATGACCAGTTTGCAAGCATAAATGTCTCAGCTAAATTTTATTGTAAGTGACAAACTAGCACTATAAAAAAAGCGTTGAATTGTCTGACACTTGTTTTTTGTAATTTCTTGTCTCACATTCCACCAATTAGATTTGGAATGCATTGTCTCATGCAACATTCCCCCCACTATTATGAAAGGTTGGGTGTGACAATTACATTGGCTGTATTATCGTCTCTGTCTCCGCCCCATCAACCCAGCTGAAGTTAGCCTCTTCATTGTCAGCAAGTGTTAAATACTCCTCGGTTTCATCAATTGACATTGTTCATCATCAGACTCTTCTTCGCCCTTCTGTGTCACTATCAGTTGGGTATTCCTCAGATCTCTCTTGTGCTATTCTATTCCTCTGTGTTCTCTCGTGGAATTGATGACTTTTAATGAAGTAATTTTAACAACAAGGTATCCGTACTTTTACTCAAGTATGGTTTTCAGGTACTCTTTACACCTCTGAAAAACACAGAACATGCAAATTCCACAGAGAAAACCTCAAGCTATGGCTTCAAACTTGGGTTCTGGACAAACAGTTTGACCTCAATTATTTCAACTGTGGATCACACTAAGCACAAAATTGGAAAGTATTGAATGAGAGCGGGGGTGACTGAAGAGGTCACAAAAGCAATAACAGATGAATGGGAAAAAATGAAGAGTCAGACATTATTTATGTTTCATAAAATCTTTTCATTAAAGGAATGGGCATCACCAAGGTGCTTTTTGTAGAACGGGCAATCAAGAAATGCATTTCCAAGGAACAGTGAGAAAATTGAGCACTGCAAAGCACAGCATGCGCACCAATCTCAATACAACGCTTTCAGAGGTGACGGAATCAGATACGCTAAGCCTCTTTCCCCCAACATGCATGTCAACATCCATCTCCGAGAGGCTCTTTAAAAGCTTTAGCACTTTGCGGTATGGCCTAATGTAGCTTATTGATGTCAAATAATCACTGATGGGCCATTTTATGGATTATCAATGACAGCCTCATGCTGAAAATATCTTTGGTCTGTAAAAATTCCACACGTTTGTAATGGTCAGAGCACCGCTTTTCTCAATCAATGGCTTTAATAAAGATGGCGATATAGACAAAGAATTCAACTTCCTGCTGGAATAATGATGTGAGATATGTGTGCAAAACTGACTCTGAATTTGTCACCCAGCACCTGGAATGAAACAGCCCTGCACAACCAAGCTTTATGGTGATTAAAGTGGATTCTTTGTGAAACCTGATGATATTCAGAAAAATGCAAATGATCTTTTACTTATTACAGCTAGAAGTCGCCCTGCTCTTAATGAGCCATTATAATTCACTCAGAGCGCTTTTTAAAAGACACAAATTTCAGCCGAAGCATTTAAACAGAGCTCCATGAAAATGTTTAAAAAATACCTCAATAGAACCTTTATCCTATCCTCCTGTGGTGTAACGACACAGCGTCGTCCATCATCTCCGGGTTTGCTGAGCACGGCCTTATTTCCGCAGAATAGATGCTGGAATGAAAGCAACCTCCCTCTCATTTGTCACCCGCATTTGTGTAATGAACATGGAGGATTGGTCATTGTTGTTAATTATTTAGAGGACAATATGTCAACCCAGGCCTTGAGTCAAGGTCTTGCAGAAAAAGACAGAATAATGAAGGAAATGTCATAAAGTTGTCATGTGTTTGCACTGCAAGAAAGTTAATTGATACGTGTCAGATCTTGGTTTTTATTCTTGTTTAATTATTCATGACTGAAATATCGAGTTTACATAAAGATCAACGTTGGGTGAATTTACAATGAAAAAAGTTTTTTGTAGGAATATTTTTTCACATTGTTTTATTACAACATGACAATCACTGTGGTATTTCACTTCATTGCATTGCTTCCTTTTTACATTTGTGCATTTAACACAAACTTATATATAAACCGATTTACCCAGGTCCACTGGGTACAGAGGCCCACTCTTAAGCCACAGGAAAGCCAATCTGCAATTAAGTGTTAATTATGAGACTGTTTTAATTTGATGATTAAACATAAAATAACCACTAACCATGAGACCTAGTGTTTTAATTGCAAGGAAATGGTTGGTGGTTTTTCATCTTCAGACTAAACTAGCAACAAGCTAATTTGTGAGGTTTTCAGCTGTGTTGTTGAAGCGTGAGGCAAATCGCGTCCAGCGTGATATTTCCCAGCACAACACTGGTTCTTGTCTCAGCTGGGTCGGAGCTGATGATGGTCCGAGGCCGAGTGCAGAGCTTTAATTAAATGTTCCTTGAGGCATGATGGAGCTGGAATCTAGTTTCAGGGGTGACTACGCCACATGCCGCCCCACTGACTTACACACGCCGATGCTCGCAGACATTTCGCTCTAATCCACGTCACCAAAGCAAGCAGCGACCTTGTTTTCCTTACTTCCTTTTCTTCTCGTCTTTTTTAATAATTAGTCATCACAACAATCCCATGAGGGGTGAAGTACTCTGAATATAAATCAGAGCTTTCCTGCATTGACGACACAAGCTCTTACGGCTCCTCAAATGCATTTTCACTAGCTGTGTTAGAGGAAATACGTCACGACAAGCCACTACAATAGCAGAACAAGTAATGGTATTTTATTTGAACAGATTCTTACAGTTTGGCGTAAAAAGACTCTACTTAAAGTGGCTTTTACAGTGCATTTTTTTATAGAAGAGGAAGGTTAAATGTGAATTGGTTCCGTTGATGCTAAAATCGTGGTTTGTACAATGATTATTGAGTTATTAAGAATTAAGTCAGCAGTTATGATCTAATGTTAGACTTGCATTCTGAAGGTTACAGGTTTAAATCCTGGACTGGCAGATATCACAACTGAAGTGTCTTTCTGTTAGTTTAAAAGAGACAGAACGAAATGCAGGAACTAAACAAGGCTTTTAATATTGAAAAAATAAACTGTTGTGTGGGGCAAAACAAGAACTAGATGCACAACTAAATGTCTAGGCACAGGAAAAACAAATATTCAGGCAGACCGGCGTTTAAAATAGACCAGTTGTTGTGGTAAACTGGTTCTTTTTCCCTACTCAGATGAGAGAAAATTCAAATCAGGTTCAAATTCAGATTTTATTTATCACATACACATTACATGCAGTGATCTTCGCTTTAGTGCAGATCTTTATCCTGGACACACACGCGCACCTTTCAGTCTTTTCTGTCAATAATCCAAGTTATCTAATTCTTTGCTCACTTTCTTAGCTCCTCCACAACGCACAGTTTTTTTCAATGTCAATTATCTGCTCGAGGACCGGCTACTATTACAGACCAATGTGTTCTTTGTCACGACATGTTCAAATCCGACGTTTATTAGAAATGAGCGTTAATAGAGACAGGCCACTACTAGAAGATATACAATAGAATATTGGTAGAATATACAGTATATTCCTTATTTTTAAAGTTCAATTCTGGAGTTAACAAGAGTCTACAAAAATCACACTTTAGAATTTTAGACTTTAGCTTTTCCAGACAAAAAGACAAACAACCAATCAAATACATATAAACGTGTTGTACATGGGAAATTTAGAAATCTTTTTAAAGTCGTCCAACTTGGAAAAGTGTAATAAGCATTTTTTTGTTGTCGTGGTTGTTTGTTATTTCATATAAAGCCCTTGGCGTGGAGCTCACAAATTTGGGATTGAAGTCTCCCGTTTTATCCCTTAGCAAGCAGCACTAATCTACTCATTCTGTAAGCCTGTTTATTTTTCATGCATGTAAAATTAAAAATAGAGTTGATGGCAATATTTTTCCAAGTGCTTTACTTGCTTCTCTGCAGATATAAAGCCAGAGAGATATACGTATAGAACTGCAAGAAGAGAAGGGTCAAAAAACCTGCTTTTTAAAAAAACAAAAAAGTTGGTGTGACGAAACGTGATGTTATCGCCGTGTCTCTTTGAACTGATGCCCGCTCTAAAGAAAGTCTCTGTCTGCCAGTCTGTTCCTCATTAAAATTTGATTGGACGCGCTTTGGTCTTTGACTTCAGACAGAGCTGAGCTGATTGATATTGTGGAAAGAAGGTATTAGTGTGATTAGAACTCAACCACTTAATAGCCTCCATCAATTAAATTGGCACTCATGTGGAAATGTGTTTGACTTTTGTTACATTTAGGTTAATGACAATTAATTTAAAATAAGAAATCTGATTAAAATAACAATTTTGAATTGTATCAATAATACAGTAACGGACTGTTAAATAATGTTCTCGGTTCACATTTGTTCTACAACGGACAAGGTCAGATGGTTCAGAATGAGCTGTATTATCAACTGGTAGAAAAAAAAACATGAGAAATAACTAACTTACCTATAGCAATACATCGAATAAAATGGACAAGGTCAGATGGTGTTTGAGAAAAACGTATTAGATATAGCAAATACACATGTGATGAAACTTTGGTTATGAGCGAGGTCAGATAATGCTCTATTACGCTCATGTCATCGTCATCAATGGCATATCAAATCTCATTAGCTGACAATCTTGATGTGGTTTCAGAACAAGCACTTGTCAGATTAACCAACAGAGTTTCTGCTCCAGCGGCATGTGGAGCTTTTGGCAACTCAGGTCTTTGAGAGCAATCCACATTTAATGTTCTCAACAAGGCAGCAGATGCCTTCTGGAGGAGTGGTTCTATCTTTGAATAATGGCGAGTACATCCAAAAGTGGTGGCTATTACATTTTTACTTTCAAAGAGTCGGTGGACCAATGACTCTCCAAGTCTTGACTCTGCGTAACTTTAATGGAATACATCCATGGAACCAACACTAGAAAAAGATGGCTTTCCTCTCATGGGCCTTATTCAAAATCAGGCAGGAGGAACGTCAGGTTCTCCATATTAGCCCACTAAAATTTGGCAACTTAACCTCATGGCTCTGATACACTCCTCTCTGAAGAGCTCGATACTAGCAGTTAGTAATGAGGGAAGCAGTAATATGTTACTGTTCGTAACTGTTCTCGTTAACTGTTAAATGTTCTTACTGTAATGCCATTATTCTCATCAGTGGAGTTATTGCTTAGAACCAGCATGGCCTCCTGACAGCCCAGATAATCTCAGGTCTTTAAATCTGTGGCCTCCAGGAGAGGTCTGCTCTATGCCTCCTTGACCTCCTGATGCTTTAGGAGGGGTCTGCAGTGGGATTCACACCTGGAATATGCTTTAGGTGTGAGCCAGCAAACTTAAAATTCCAAAAGCTGTAGTGACAAGATCGAGCAAACCACATAAGATGTGTCATGTGACTGTGCGTCGGCACTTGTGATTGTGATTTCAGAGCGACTATTTAAAGACTCTAAAGACTGTGCTCAAGGCAAAGCATTATCTATGATTGGTTTTCACGTTTCCTGGTCCTGAGGCTTTGTCAGTCCTAGTTCTCTGCTCATAGTCTTATCTGGCTTTCAATCTCTGCCTGATTTTAGATACTGTGTAAGGAAGTGCTAAGCCAGCAGGTGGAACATTTTAGCAAGAGCTGCTTTAGTGGTAACTTCCTGTACAATGGCCATACTAGGAGTGAATAAAAAAGAGACACATGACAGTGTCCGTTCCCTGTTCTTAGGATTACACTTTGCCTCACTACTAGATGAATTTGGCTTTTCTTGCTTAAGCAAACGTTGCCACCCAAGCATTGCAGGTTCGCATTCTGGTTCGGATTGAGTGAAAACAACACTGTTCGGGTTTGTGTGCACCACTTCACTACATGGTTACATGCAGAACATCATTTCAGTACGTGCACAACTTCCCCTAGTGGCCATGTTGACAAACACACTCACTTGACGTATTGTGCATTCTTGCTCATGTTGTATTCTGTCTGCCTGTTGCTTGCTGAGCTCTGCCATATCTCCATCTCTCATCTTACCACTTTTCACTTGTTAAATATTAGTAATTTCATCTGCATCGCATTCTAACTCTCACTCTAGTTCATTCCTTTTCAAAAAAGATTCTCAAGCAATGGAAATTCTCATTTCAGACTCTTGTTTCCCTCAAGATTATCTTTTTGTAACAGGCACAATGCCCTTTTACAATATAAATGTTCTCATAAACCTGTATGAAATCTGCGTGGACGCACTCCGACTGTCGGCACAAATCAGAGCATTTATCAAGTTGCGCCAGACCACTGCACATCCCTCAGTATAGAACCCAGAGGCTTCCATGGTTTATTACTTATCTTTCCTCCATTCGCTCTTTATGGTTCTCTTATAAAGCAGAAAACAAAACTGCTGTTTTATTATTAACTCAGGGTGTAGGCAATGAAGAGAGACAACATGTTTAATGAGTAGAAGCTCATTCCCAGCGTTGTGCGGGAGAATGGTCTGTGCAATGGTTGCTATCTTTGAAGCGATCTGCTGAGGCTCACGGGGAGCACTAGTTAATTGGGTTGTGGCAGGAGAGAAGACAGGCTGATGCAATTCAAGGCGCTTGTCAAAGAAAATCTTGAATCACTGCAGTATTTTTTAGGAAGTCGCCAGCCAAAAAATGGAAGCAAAATACTTGTTGAGGACACCTTATGTTAACGTCTGACTGCTACTGTAATTCCAGTTTGGAGACTGGAAACTTACTTGTTTGTAATTGTTTCAAGCCTAGAAATGCTAAAAGAAGAGTGAAACATAAATTGGAATTTTTGTATTTTATATTATAGATTTATTTCTTCAAAAGGAGAAACATTAAACAAATGTATTGTTTTTACTGTAACTTGTGATAATTTACTATATACTATATACATTTTTCCACTATATTTATATTAGTTGTACGTAGGTAGTCATCTTAGATTTTAAATTGTCAATATTCAATGACCAACAAATTAAGCATGTATCAGTTGTATGTATGTAATTAGATGAAATAGTAATAGACGACTAGATCAAAAATATTCAATAGATGTTATATGTGCACACTGGTTTCAAAAATATCGCCATCTGATGAAACAAGAAATGTAGTTCAACAAATACATACAATTACAAATGTTTGTTTTATTTACAGTTTGTTGAAATACAATTCACCATCACTTGTTTTCATAGGTAAATCTTTACAGCATGTATGTTGATGGAAGGTAGAGTTTCACACATCACACGGGTAATATCATGTATGTAACGATGCGCCTTGTAAAGGCTTCGGGCCCTTAATAAAATATGACATTGAGTTTGTGTCATTCAAATAAAATACATTATTACATTTGAATTTGCACTTAATTTCATTTGTTAGATTTGAATTGCATTTGTAATGCCATTTTCCAAAATGCTTTTCATAAAGTCACGTTTTCTCTGCAGCTAAATCACACTGAACTGTACTGGATTTTTCAACATCTTCACTATAAATCGTGATACTAGAAGCCATTTTGGTTTAAAAAACATGTGGTTGAGTTATCAAATCAAAATCACTTTGAAAGGTACTTTTTATTTTAAATGCAACGTCATTCTAAATATTGGAGAAAGTCAGCGGAGGAATCAATGGTGTCATTACAAAGTTCAAGAAAATAATTTTATATACTTAAATAAATTATGTCCATTGATTAAACAGCATTGATTAAACAGTATAAGGCAACCATAGTTCGTGGCTGATCGGATGCGTTAAATGCAGAGAAAAAATTTCCCCACTGAGGGACTAATAAAGGTTCAATTATTATTATTATTATTATTAACAATGCGCGCTGTGATTTGCAAAGCACCTTGTGTTGGTGAAATTCACTGAACTGAGGTGAACAGGTGAATAACAGAAAAAGAAAGAAAACAAGACGTTCACTTAAAGGTAAAGGACACTTTAAGCTTCAGAAAGTGATGCATCATCAATAAAAAGCACTTTTGACATCTGTAATAGGAAGAACAAGAAACAAGCACGAGTCAGTTTACAATTCAAATCACAAGAACGCGACCTGAATTCACTAATGAAAGAGCAGTAAAACAAATGAAAATCAAACACCCACACATGTGGTGGTCTTTACTCAGTCTGGTGCCAGACCAATTCTGGTACGGTTCACTTGTGGTGTGAATACAATCTGCTCTTGATCTCCAGAATCAACAGACTCCAGTTTGTCCTTCTCACAGCTCAAAATGAGTCGTTGATGGACTTACCAATCAAAAATCAGAACGCAAGAGAAATGTGTCTCTTTAAAAGATTAAAAAAAAATGTTTCTGTAAAGTTTTGTGAAGAAAAGAAAAAAAAAAAGAGAATATGACCATTTTGGCACAGTGTCATATTAGCAAAAAACAAAAAATGTTGGCAAGTTAGTAATATATTTACTTCCATCGTAATTTTTTTCCAATGGCCAAACAAACAAAGAAACCGCAACGCTTGGTTTCAGTATTTAAATTGCTTGCAATAAAACGTAAATGTAAACGTGAAACAATCGTTTTGGTCTGGACCAAAAACAAACCCTTTTTACACCTTTACAAAGATGTATGACCACTGAACAACTTTACTATTTTTGCTACGGCATTAAAATTGATGAAAAAATAAACCTCGTAGGTTCGTTATCAGCTTCATACGTAAAGCTACACTAAATAAAGAATCCAGCTGCTGGTAAGTAACATTTTTGCAACGTGAAACAGAACAAACACTTGAGAAAGAAAATAAATAGTGTAAGTAAAGTAAAATTGTTTGCCAATGTTTTTGTTGGTGAACAAACGCAGAATCAGTGACTCTTTTGAAACTTTTTCAAATTTGAATTTTTTACAGCATTATATCATCAGGCTAAAAAAGACATTTTGACAAACAAAAGCGAAGTCATAATCAGGAATTGGAAGATGACTGAGAAGTGAAACCTTACAGTTGTCTATCGTTGTGTAGCTGAACACGAGGTTCCAGTAAAAACCGAGGCTTGAGCAAAACACACACGGTGAAAGTGCTAGTTCTCAATCGGCTGTGTTTTGTTATCACTCGCTGAAGAAAATCGATACAGAGCAGAGGAATTGCTGATCCTGGGTCAGCACTCGGTGAAATTGAGCTGGCTTCAGTTGTTTTAATGAACAGATTGGCCAGAGGCAGAAGCAATATCTCATGAAAGTGCCGCTTCCTGTCTATACGTCTCATGTTCCTGTCTATAAGTCTCATGTTCCTGCAGCCAGTAACTCTCTCTCCACAAAGCTGGAGCTTCTTATGTCACAGGAACGTTCGTACATTTCTGGTCGATGAATGATGGAGGAAGACTGTGTCCAGGCCTGAGCTGCCAGATGATTATAGAATCATAGTCCGGATTCCAACTTCACAAATGTTCTTGACACGCATGCAAATCAGTCCGAGCTGCGGTTGATGGAAATGAAAAACTAAAAGAAATCACAAAGACATGAGCCGAGGCCTTTCCGACATATTAATGGAGTCCCAAGGGTTCTTCATTGTCTGCTGGTTTGTGTAATGCCATGACACGAAGCCGCTCAAGCTCCGACAATGGGAGCGGAGAAACCTTCAGCCCATGGGAAATTAGGATATGTGATGGGTGGCAGACAGGGGCATTTTTTTCATTTTCATTATAGCCAACAGGCAAAGAGAAAAAAAAAAGGAAGTTTGTGCAGTCGTTTTGCATGGTAGACGTCACACAGGCACAATTAACGCACTTGTACAGTAATGTACATGCACCACAGACTTAAAAGTCACACTTGAATTCTTGCCATAGCATGTGAAAACAGAATAGAAATACAAATCACACAGTCGCAAATGCACAGAGACGCAATACGTGGAGTTAGAATTTTCAATTTAAAAAAAGTGGAGTGAATTTTGACAGAGCCATTTTGAACAGTGACAATGCACATTTTTGTGGCTCAACCTTCTATTTAGCACTTGTCTATGAGACAAAGATAGTCTGTTTGTGCAACAAGGGTTGGACCATATTTTTTTTAAATTAATGTAAATATATTGTGGGATTTTTGCAGTCAATGCATTCGTTCCCTAGTTTGTGAAATATACTCTAATGTGAAAACGAGATTTTGTTTTGTCTTCCTAATATATATATTCTGTATATTTCTGTGCACATTTAGTTAAAAGTCAAGGTGGTTTGTATTTTCAAAACATAAATATGTCTTTCACATATTATTTTATATTTTGTCAAGTTTCTTTGATATGCATCCTATTATATACTAATTGCCTATAATGATGCAGGTCATGACTAATGTTGTCATAAATTATGCCATCCTCAATAATGCGAGGCATGATGTCACGGTGATGTCATTATAAGTTATGCTGTCAAGGGCTGTGACATCATGAATGACATAAAACAATGTCATTGTGACTTTGTTTAGATTAACATTTAAATTAATAAATACAAATAATTTCATGACTTAAAACATCAACCAGCCCTCTTGCCAACACATTTGTGGAGATGAAAACCGTAGCTTATATTCTAGAGTGCATGAAAAGTGCTTGTAGAAAAAAACATGCTTCTCTCTGGTCCCGATGAAAACACAGACAATCGACACCGGGTTGACTAGAGACGTTTCAGGTTTTGTGAGACTTGCGCGATTTGATTCGTAACGTTTTTCAGCGTCTATTTCGGATAAGTTGGGAAGAACATAAAATTCTGAACGTTTCGGTCAGGAGATCTGCCACTCAGGACTGAAAAACTTGATGGGCCGAGTCTTGGCCCACTTTGCAAAAACAGACTTCTCTGTAATAAATCGGTGTCCACCATAAGGGGCGCTCTCGTGCAGTAAATACTCTGCGCACTCGTCACGACTTCCTGCTTCGTAGTAGTGGTACGGCACTTTTTTGTAACCCTCCGATCTAGGGTGAAACAAAGAAAATAATTAATTATTTAAATCATTTATGACACATTATTCTTCCATTTACACTATTTAGTTAAAATTGCTTAGAAAACAAGCAAAACAACTTTGTGTCTTTTTAATTTGTAGTGTATTTTAGTCTAGTCAATTTGTAATCTAGTTATTTAGAAGTTAGTAAACCTGTTCAAATCTAGGTGAATTGTAGTTGACGTCTATTTTATAACTAGAATGAGGAAAAGTGGTCCATCCACACAGTGTCTTTGTCATATACATTTAAATCCCTCACAGAAGAAGTGGAGCTGAATGGATTGGACTCTTCACTCTCGGCAGAACTGGTGGAGTTTTAATTTCAGAGACGCATTGAGGTCAATTGCAGCAACAGCTCTGCACGTTACACGATAATAGACACTTTGTGGCTGAACTGTCTTTCATAAGAGCGGGCATTGTCGTGGCTAGTGTTTTCTCATTTGTTCGTCTTTACAGGTGACTGGGACTGTGAAATGAAAATTGCATGTTGCTTTGAAGGGAAGAGTCAGATCAATTAATGGCTGGGAAAACAAATCACAACAGCTACTTTACACGCCCACTAATTGCATCATACCCAATTGCATTACCCACATCTCCCAACCTGAGGCTAGATTCAAGATGAGCTGTGATTAAACTGAAATAAAAATCAGGTTTGTCTGTCTGTCTGTCTGTCTATCTATATATCTATCTGTCTGCAGTATCTATCTGTCTGTCCATTTGTCTGCTTACAGAATCTGTCTATCTATCTTGTCTCTGTCTGTTTGTTTGTCTGTCTGTCTGTCTGTCTGTCTGCAGTATCTATCTGTCTGTCCATTTGTCTTCCTAAAGAATCTGTCTGGCAACAATATCTATCTGTCTATCTATATTATCATTTTATCTGTCTGTCCATTTGTCTGCCTACCGAATATATCTGTCTGTGTAAAGTATCTGTCTACTTATCTGTTTATCTAACTTACTGTTAATCTGTCGACAGCATACATCCATTTGTTCGTCCATCCTTCCATCCATCCATCCATCCATCCATCCATCCATCCATCCATCCCTCCCTCCCTCTCGCGATCTCTGTCTGTCTGTCTGTCTGTCTATTGCTTACTCAATGTTAAATTAACTCTGCTTGACTGTTTATGTCTGTTTTCACTTTTTCTACAACAGATTTGAGATGTTCCTTGACGAGAAAAGTGGATTTGATGTTCTTGATGTCTTACTTGCAATACGTGTCATTAATCATTCCGTAGACCCGGATCTCTTTGCACATGTCCATTGCCAGGATCATGGTGAACCAGCCGGTGCTCAGGTAGGAGCCGGATTGAATCCTGCCAAAAAAACCCAATTAATTAAAATGTAAATTTGAAATGTAGCAAATACTTAAAACTTCAAACACAAAGTCTTGTATTACTACTTGTATTAAGCATTCTACATAATCATAAAAACGTCTTCTAACACGTCAGCAAAGCACCAACATAGAAAGTTAACTAAATCAACACAATCACTGAATCAGTTGAGAGAAGTAATTCTGAGTTATGCTGATCAGGAAAACTCCACGTTGTGCGCCTTCCAGCCACATGCAATTGCCTCCGACATCTCTAATACCTCATCATGCTTCCGCTGCTCATATTCTCAGGCCATGAAACTCTCCCCTGCAGAGCAAAGGAAAGTGGTCCATCATCAAGACGGATTGGAGCAGTTGGTCATTTAGAGAAGATATTGGCACCTGTGGGAAAAATCCATTTCCCAGGCACCTTGTCAAGTCATCCAAAAGTGCAGAGTGTGGGAATTAATTCCCAGCAGTCAACGTCAAAGTGAACTTTTACACTGCCAATCATATACTTTCTGTTCATCTGATATATCATATCAAACTAAGCTGCTGGGGTATAGTGGAGGTGGTCACACACAGAAACTCACACCACTCAATGCACCGTAGTCTGTTAAAAAAAAGGCAACATCCGGCTACTTTCTGCAGTTAGTTTTCTACAGTGGTTATCATTCTTACATAAAAAGCACTAAAAACTGAGCTCTTTCACCAGCACCTTAACACTGATTAAAAAAAAAAATTCTTTGTCCTGTGCTTTTTGTCTTGTGTTCACTGTTGTTGTTGTTGACTGTCATGCTGTTCTGTCTAGTAAGTTTCCTTAGATAGCCTGTGTAGGCATCTACTGTAGCCTATTGTAGACACATTGCTTCACTTGCTCCTCTTTTTGTAAGTCGCTTTGGATAAAAGTGTCTGCCAAATGACTGTAAAGTAAAAGTTAAAAAGTAAATACTGTAGATGTTTACCAACATATTTGTTGCATCATTTTATTTTTATAATCTATACAAAAAAAAACACCTTTTCCCCTCAAAATAACAGGGATTTTTGTAAAAGGTTTTGCTTTTCAACCCGAGAGCTGTTGCTGTCTTGAACAATCAATGATGAAAAGGAAAACAGATTGTTGTGCAATATGCTTGTGCTGTGCAATTGGATTGGATGGGAGCAAAAGAAAGTTTTTTTTCTTTTGTATCTTTTACATTAGAACAATTTCAAAACTGTCATCTTACCATCTTGTTTACTTCAGCTCAAAGAATATACGCCGTGCGCGTGTATGTGTGCGTTTATTTATAGATTTGAATGTTTGTAAACAGAATATTAGAAACAATACAAACAATATTGCAAAACAGAGCCCATACCACAAGTAGCAGGATGGAATCTCTTACCAACACACAGGATTGGAATGTGCGGCAATTTCTTCACTTAATTGATTTTTCGAACAGCTCATTTTTAATCGTATGGTGCTGCTGACTAATTCAGCTGAATCCTGAGACGTTTAAAACGATTTCTACTCCTGGGATGAGTTTTTCATTCAGCTGAAGGCGAAGAGTAGACGCGCCTGGTGCAAGATTGTGCCAATTTATCTTTGTGAGAGAACTAAGTACAGCCATTATTACCTGGCACATTAAAGAAGACAGACAGTTCCTTCAAGCTCGGGTTGTGTTTACTTTCATTTCGGCAAGATCTATTAATAAAGTCCAGGCTGTCGACAGTAAACGATCGACTTTGGGAAAGCGCCGCCTCCTGCTCTTAAGCACTTTTACCTGCTCAGCACAAGTTCACTTCCTCCCGCGGTGGCTGCTGGAGCCTCGTCAGATGTAACCGCCACACAACATTTGTCTCAGTTCTAGCTGTCGAAAATTAGCATTCGCACACTCAAATAGATCCGTACATTGCTTCTCCTTTCTGCACTGGAATATTTTCATGATGCTCATGATCTTTGGTATTGCTCGCATCAGCTCTACTTACAATATGAGACACTTTTCTACTTCTGGCAGCCCTAGGAATGTGGATGTTTGTGTCTTGATCGGTTTGAACTTGCAACTCCCCATTGCAGGACTACAACTGCCACTAATGAGTGTGTTGTACTCTACCACATTCTCAAGTTTGAACTAAAACCATTCAGGTAATGGTTGAAAAGGAAACACATCATGTCAGTTTGACGTTCTTAACATCATTCCTGCTTGATTCTTTGAATTATTATTATTTTATAATGTTGATAGAATAATGGATGGAGAGAAAATGATTTCAACAGCTGCTTGGCTGATGTTCCACTGTTGTTGTTGACGGAAGCGTCATCCGCAGAAGCTTCTCTAATCGCTCGGTAGGGGTTTTTATAATGAGCTGCGCTGATGTCATTCAGACAGGCTGTGGCTGTCGCTGGTGATGGACAGCAACAGTGTTCTCGGCTTCCAGCATATTTCTTCTTAATTGCTTTTTCCTGCCCGGCTTTATTTTTTCCCATGAAAGGCGAGAAAAATTAATTTCTTATGTACGTAATCAGTCAAGCACATAAAATTTTACGTCAATGACTAAACAAATTGCTCAATTTCAAAACCAGACAAACAGTCAATTAAAATGGACAAATTACACGTAATATCCTTGCACTATATCTGTATTTGGTCCAAAAACAAACTTGTGTACTTGGTTTTTGCTCGATGCCCGGGGGAAACTGGTTTAATCTAACGTATTACAATAATCTGACAATCAAATGGGATTCAAACAAGCTTTGTTACTGATTGTGTGTTGCTACTTGTAATAGAATTCGACAACAATTACATCACAATCAAAGACAACACTATCACCAGACACTTTATTCCAAAGTGACTTGATATAAATATTTCACTTTTGTAGTACCTCATGCTTTTGTACCTTGGATTGGACCAACAAAGTCTGGTGTTCCAAATGCCAACTCTTTCGATAGGAAATAAAGCACCATTTACTGAAATGATAAATGTGAATTTTTCACTAGGAGGAATAAAGTAGCTGTGCGTCTGTTCAAATGACTCTAATGCTAAATCAAGCAAACATCATTAGAAATGAACCAACATATGAAGAAAAATGTAAACAGTGGCTGAACTATTTGAACTGACTTGTCGCATTACTAATTGGTTGTAAAAAGAGGTAAATCAGGTTAAACCAATCAGAACTGTTTTCTTTTCGCTAATGATAAAAAGCTGTTATATTAGGACATAACTTGATGAAAAATTTGATGAAAAAAAAAACAGCAACACACATACAAATAGGTGAATACATGTAGCAGCACCAGGGCAAATCCCCAACTGTCCTTTGATAATAGTATTTATTTAAACAGCCAGTCCTTCCTGTTTGCTTGGTCTTGGAAAAGAAAGTCTGCAGTTGACTTGGACCATGCACTACTGCCTGAAGATGTCACCAGTAAAACCCTTCAATAATCTACTGCAAGTTTGCTGTTGTGACCTCGGTCTGCTCCGTAAAACATCACTGTGCAGTTTTGCTTCATAGCACGCCTGGAAATTCATCTGATGGGAGTTTTAGTTGCTGTCAGAACGTTTTTTGCATTTAAAGCAGGAAGAAAAATCTGCTTTTGATTCGCTGTGAAGTCCGGATGATTCATTCGGAGAATGTGTGTAATTTTTCTATTAAGGGATCCAGAGATCAATACATGTCTTAGAAGAGACTTAATGTGATTAAAATAGCTGTAATTTGCAAGTAATAAAAGATCTTTCTTTTTGAAAAAGATTAATTTTGCAAAAGGATATGAATTTTAGGGTGGTACTTATTTCATTACTTAATTTTCACTTTTACAGATTTAAATTTAAATGAGCGTTTAATTAATGTAAAAGTATCTACTACACACAACCACTACCTGTAAAAGTAACTACTACAGACAACCACTAAATGTAAAAGTAACTACTACACACAACCACTACTTGTAAAGGTAACTGCTATATACAATCACTACATGTAAAAGTAACTACTACAGACGACTACTAAATGCAAAATTAAGTACTACACACACAACCACTAACTGGAAAATTAACCGCTACAAAGCACCACTACATGAAAAAGTAATTACTCCAGAGAACCACTACATGTAAAAGTAACTACTACACACAACCTCTACATGCACAACTAACTACTACACACAAGCACTACA
Source organism: Paedocypris micromegethes (assembly GCA_028031935.1). NCBI lineage: Eukaryota > Metazoa > Chordata > Actinopteri > Cypriniformes > Paedocypris > Paedocypris micromegethes. The sequence continues at coordinate 31,612,099 of CM051493.1, forward strand.
TGTAAAAGTAACTCCTGTTTTTAACTCCTGGAGTAACTACTGGAGTTTGAATGTTGCAATGAAAAACAAAGCCTGACACATAAGTCAACAGTTTTTTTCTACTATTGTTTACACATCAGGAAGACATTACACAGAGACAGCCAGAATCTTCTATCAATCTTCAAGGACTAAATTGACTTTGTTGCACTACATATCTAATCTGCTGCTCCGGGGATGAATATGAGGAAACCAAATAATGTACAATTTCAACCTTTGAATTCTACTCACATCCACTCACATCTGGATAACGTCTCTCTCGAAAAGCTTGAATGACGAGGCCTTTTGCATTAGGACGTTCTTTCCCTCAACACGTCCGAAGCACTTGCTGCTTGGATTCATGGACTGAAAAAGCTGTCTGTCCCGACACACAGTTGTGTCTACGCAAGGAATCCAAGAACACACAGATTGAGCTGCCCAGGAAGCTCTTTCTGGATAATGGCAGGTCATTTCTGCTATTTTGCTGACATTCAGTCAAACTCTACAAAGAGCTGAAATTACAGTGGCTGCTAAAGTGGAGAAAATGGATTTTCAAAAAACGAATCCAGTAATAAGTACGATAGAAGCTACAGTAGTGGAACCATTATAGAATTTAAGGGAGCAGAAAACCTGCCGCAAGACAGAGTTGGTGATGAAAATAACAAACGAAGGGATAATCTCCAAAATCCGTGATGAATGAAATTGGTAAACTGAAGAACTAATCAAAATATTTTAGGGCTTTACAGCAAAATACCGTTGTGTCTCCAGTTGTGAAAAGAGATTAGAAGCTGAAATCTGGGTCAGTGTCTCTACTTGCACCATCACTGTTTAATAGTAGGGCTGTGAAATATGCACAAGAACATTTTGTATATATTTATAATTTTACATACAGTAAATTCTTATACATTTTGATTATTATTTTTTTGTATTCCACAATTAGCAAAAAGGAATGCAAAACTAAATATTTCTTCAAACTGGGATTATTACAAATGACTCATAGACAATTCAAACAACTTGAATATTTTGTTGGCAAGGGGAGAATCATAAAACATAAGCAGAGGTTCAGGACAGGTAGAAATACACACACACACACACACACACACACACACACACACACACACACACACAATCCAGACAACAAAACACTAATTAAAAAATTACACAAGCAAGATAGAACAGATTCGCAATATAGAGTTCTTAATTACACACTCCAGTTGATTGCTGCTGTGTGAGAAACGTGACATTGCTAGGTCACATGATGACTTGTGGGTGCTTGAGTCCAACATTTCTTTAGCGTAGTTCTTTGGGAGTCCTATGTTACAGTGTGTACTCAAGAATTAAAGAGCTCTAAAATCACGTTATTTATAGATTGCATTCTTTTTGGGTATTGTTCTAATTGAATTGAATTGAATTGAATTGAAAGTCCTTTATTCGTCCCCACAAGGGGGAAATTTCACTGTTGCTGCAGCAATACAATTTACAAGAAAAAGTTTACAATAAGTTATAATTTATAAATTATATTTAAATACGGCTTAAAGAAAAGTAACAGATATTTACACACATGTATACTGAAATTTGCATGGTGTACGGGTATTGCACATGCACCGGATACATATTGCACAATCACACACAGTCAGGGAGTTATTGCACGGGATACAGTTAAGAATGGTTCACTGTAATTACACGAATACAAGCACCCCGCGAAAATAAGCACATTTATTTTGATACTTGACATTTGGAAATTTTGACCGGCAGCTTGTTATTCCTTATGTCATTGAGGATAATGAGCTGCGGGTGGGTAATCAGTCTCTTGCTTCTTCCTTCCTTGGCCGACAGGGGGAGTCAAGCAATCAAGCAGGATTGAAAACAGGAAGCTTATTTTGACGCACTAATCTGAAATATGCGCATATAAGCACCCCCTACGTTTTTATATTCACAATAATACAGTATTACCTTTTTACAGGTAAATTAAGTACTTAAAACATTTTTATAATTATATTTATACTTATATACTTAAAAATACTTATATACTATATATTTAAAAAAATATATTAATAATTGTATATGTATAGCTTAATACAATTAGAAATAAAACTGAAAGATATTAAAATAATAATATAATGGAATCTATTCAGCACAGTATAATGAAAAACTCATCATACTATGAACTACAACAGTATGACGAAACAATGGCAGAGTGGCTATGGAGAAAAAATGGATCTCATCATGTAGAGCAAAGAGAACAATCCCAGAATGACATGTGAGATTATCACCGGCATCTCCAGTGCCCCGTGTGTGTGGTGAGAGGTCAGCGGGGCCGCGGCGGCGGTGCTGAGAACAGGCTAAAGTGACAGCGTGATTTAAGAGGATTGTCTGCCGCTATCTGCACAGTTTACCAGCCCACCACACACACGGCCTGACAGAAAACCAGTACATTCACGATAAAACAAGCCAGCTCCACTTAACACACCGCAGCGTCTGGACAGCACAAATACAACATGGGACTTCTCAAAATCACTGTAATCTTACCATAATTATGACTATTGAAATATTAAAGCATAACAAAAGCAAACCAATATTCACAAACATCATTTAGTCCTGAATTCGTTATCAAAACTCAATTGGATAAGTCGTGCCAAATTAATATGTGTGTATAAATGGTGTGTGGTCTACTCACAGTGTACACAAAATACATCATCTTTTTGTTTATTTTAGGCGGAGTTGATGCGGTTTGTTTTGCGCTAAATTGTGCAGAAAAATTGCAAATTATTCATTCACGTTTGTTACATTTGTACATCAAAAAGCTAAATTACTTTGAGGGAAGCAAGTCAACTAGAATTATTCCTAATTGCAGTAAGATTTGTTAAAAAGTTTAAGAACTAAAACGTCTAACTGTTAGGTTTAGCCTTTAGCTCAACCAAAACAACAAAATCTGATGACTTACAATAGATAAAAGAAACAAAACACTGTCGGAATATTACTCTCATTAGAAAGATTCTGATCTTGGATCCTGACAATGTATTACAAATAGCGTCCATATTCCTTGCTGAAGAGGGTTCCGGTGACTTCTCTTTTGTCCACTTTTCATAAATACCACAATTTCTCATTGAGCCCACAATTATTTCATCTTCAATCATCACACACAGCTCACAATAGGATGCCAGATATTTGACAGGCCAGAATAATCGACTTTCGCTTTCCCTGCTGTGTCTGATTAATGGATCTCACCGGACTAATGAGACATAAATGGATGTCCTGATGTTCTTCTGGGCGTCCGTCACCGGTGTGACAGCTCTCATCAACCTGCTTGAGTGTTGAACACTGAAAGCTAAATCGACAAGAACTGCACAATAATTTTAAAAAAGGATTATGCGTGCACAATTACCGAATCTAAGCCTGACACTCGCTCTTGTACTCTAAAACATAATTTTAAAAAACTACTTGAAATTTGTTCAAATTAATAAATTACTCACACCAGAAAATGTCAAGAAAACTCAACTGGCTTCTTTCCAATACACAAAAAAACACACACTGAAACAATCTTTTAATGAGCAAGTGCTAGTAATGGTAAGAAACCCTTTTATAGTTTAAAATAACTGTGACTCAAGAGGTTGTGAAAAGCAAGATGACACAAACATAGATAAAAAAAAAAAAATATCTTTGATAAGATTTATTAAAAAAAGAATATGGATTAAAGAATAATAAGCAAATATGAGAATAATAATAATACAGAAACATATATTTATATGAAATATATTATATAAAAAAACGAAACAGTGCTTAGAGTCCCATTTTTTACTTTCACCCTTTCATTTTAGGTTTAGAACACCACAATCAAATTGCAATAAATCACAGACAATCTAGCAAATAATGGCGACTAAAGGTGCTTAGCACTTAGATTTATCATCATTCATTCCGGTACAACCCATTGACGTTCACAGTGGGTCTTTAAACTCGGCTGCAGTTTGCTGCAACATCAGGGTTCATTAAACAGTAATGTGCCGTCTCCTGTCGTAGGTGCAGAGCAATTCCTGATAAATTCAGTTCAAAACAACGGTTTCGCCAACTGTTTCCTGACATGGCGATCCGCTCGATTAAAGCTGATTCATTGCTGACATTACACACACGTTCGGCTGTGACCGCGCATTCAAGTGACTCTTCCTCATGCGGCCGACTCCAGCATCGCACCTTCGGTACAAACAAACTGCTAGGCTCATTCAGACATCACGATCACCTTTAATGAAACTGATGTGGGATAAAAAATAATCCCCTCCAGTCCTGGTTAGGAATATGTCTTATCTGTGTGCCGCACAACAGCATTAGGGTTTCATGAGCGGATTAGTTTGAAAGGCCGAACCGTCACAGCTTTTCAGTTCGACTGATTGCATGTAATCTAAACCTCTCTGGAACATATTTGGATACTTTTTTTTACAGATTTTTACTGGATCTGCTGATTTGAGAACAGCTGAAGTTGAAACTATTGTGACAGTTGTGTAGCAGGCAGAGTGGACTATACAGATAAGAATGTATGGTCAGAATGTAATGTCAGCCACTAGAAGAGAAAAGCAGAGAGCTTTTCACAGAGAGCATTTTGTTGGAGTGTATTGTGGTAAATTGATTTTTGTGGCACTGAAAATAAAGTTACACTTCATATAAAGAATTGAAAAAACTCATTTGAATAGTTATGTTCACATTCAAGCAACATTTGACTTTGCAAATGACAAACTGATGGTAAATCTGCACATTGTATCATATTTGTATCACAATGATGATAATTATGTCACATTGTTTCTAAGAATTGGGATTTAAAAGTAATTTTTAATTTCAACAATTAATGTTATTGTGGAATTTTATTGCGGAAAGTTATTGCAAAAAGTTTCTGTATATATAAATAAAATTAGGGATGAAACATCATAGCAAAATGTGTTATAAAAGTGACAAAAATCACTCTGGACTGTGTTCTATTAATAAATTATTAGTAAAAACAATGCAGATCTCCACATTCTTACTATTAAATACGTTTTCTTGAGCAAAAAGCCTTCAATACCCAAAGTAACACGTCTTTAAATACAGCCGACTCCGGTTAATTGGGCCACCGGTTATTTGGGATCAGCCGCTTTATTGAGCCAAATCCTAAAGCCCCAAAACAAATCTTTTTTGTTTGAAAAAAAAACACAAATTTGTGCTACTTTATTGGGGCAAATTTGAGGGAGAATAAGTAAATTTTGCCATAAACCGCCAGCGATGAACAAAATGAAACGCAAAAAAGAAATAAATCACACATAATACTGAGGGGAATACATGCCCAACAGTCTCTCTTTTACTCAAACGCTGTTCTAAACATAAGGCATTTATCAGCATCAGCAATGGTCTTCGATGTTGTTGTATGTAGAAAGGCAAATGTTTAATCAAGTCCACCAACATGTATTAAATCCGTGCAAGGAGAGATCAATACAGACGAAACCCATGACCAAGAATATAATCGTGCCTAATGACAGAATATAATTCGGTCTAATGAGGAATATAAATATGGTCAAAAGATTCACGACAATACAATGATGCGCGGACGCTTGTTTTATCTATAAATACGTTAAAGCGCACACGTGCCGGTGGAGCATCGAGAGCGACAGAGTCATTCAAAAACAGAACAGGATTTATGATAAACAGCACTGTTTGTCCGATGTGTGTCATGACTTTATTCAGAATCAGTCATTGAACACGTCTGGGCAGATTGGACAGCTAATTTGTACCTTCACAAGATACAGTAATTTTGCTGCATATTTGTGTCGGTAAAATAAAGTGTTTAATATTATTTTCATGCTACTTCTCATCTTATTTTGGCTAACAATTGAAGCGGTGTAATCGGTGGGGCAGCAAATATAAGCAAATTGATGTGGCCCTCGACTGTATATCCAAACTACATCTAAAAGTGGATTTCAGCATATTAGTTTGGAAAATGAATTGTGTAATGTAAAAGCAAAACACTCGCCTGTCTTTGCCAGTTTCCTTCTTGAACACGGTGTCGCAGTAGATCATGCGTTCTTCTGTGGTGACGTAGATCCGAGCTTGTGGGTAGTTTTCCACAGCTTGCCGCAACATGTTGTACACGATGCCCTTGCCGTCCTGCCTCATGTTGCGCAGGGGTCCCCACACCACGTACACGGTCTCGTTCCCAGGCCCGAAGAAGTGCTGGGGCTTCTGGATTAAGAGAGGCACGCTGGTGTGGGACACCACCCTCAGGTCGGTCCTGTGCCCCACATCCTTCTCGAAGCCACGAGTCGGAGCATTGTTCATTCTCCATATACAGGAGGACTGATCGATATCTAGCCCTGCTTCCCGTCCCAGCATCTGACCCGAGCTGGACACGATGCTGCAAACATCACAGTGTAGCTTCAATGGCTGGAAAGGAAAAAGGAAAAGAAAATGCAGTTGTAATTGTGGTAGCAACACTGAACATCATGGTTTGATTCCGGGACTATGTCTTTGAGATTCACAAATAGCAGCAACAACAAAACAATTAAACTACAACAACAAATAAACTATTTTAGATAATGTATTTATGCAAATAAAAGTACTCCCCCTGATTTTTCAGGCACAAAATACATTTTGAATATGAATAATTATTTATATTATTTACTTTTCGAAATTATTTTGTAAGGGGGCTATTAATTTTGTCCTCAACTGTAGATGTTTGCTCTGGTTTGCTGAGTGTCATCTGGTTTGAAACCGCAGTATACACACACACACACACACACACACACACACACAATAAAATCCGTTTTCAGGTACTAAAATGTCAAAGTTGACCGTTGAGACTTACTTGACCGTTGTGTTTTCTCACGCATTTCCCCTGTTTATTTTATGTTTTTTTTTTACTCAAATAGTGCCTGACTCATGAGCGCGTGACACTGCGTGAAACCACACAGAGTTCCGCCCGATGTGCACACACACACATACACACACACGCTAACAGAGAGACAGCTCGTCGGAAATCAGTGAGTTTGGTAAAATTGTGTAAATGCTGGATTAAGATCGACCGGGGGGTTGAATCACTTTTTACTTGGTCCAGCTATTCCTCATTTTTCCCATTTCTTACGTGCAAGCTTGCTAGTTTTTAAACTTTTTTTCTACCTTTGTTTTTTCAATGGCATGTGATCGACCAGTTGATTGCAATCTACCAGTTGATCGCGATTGACCTAATGGACACACCTGGTCTAGAACATCTGAACGCCGAGTGTCTGTGATTGGCTTGACTAATCCGAGCTTGTTTGCTCCGCCTGGCTGACCTGCGAACCTGTACATAAATTGGTGCTCCAGGCAGAATAACAGCAGGCAAGAGAAATCAATAATTTATGACTGACCGCAGTCATACTTAGCAGATTAGTAACAATTAGTAAGTCGTTTGAATTGTGTGTCTTTAAATGCTGCATTAATCACAATATCCACTTTGCAAAGAACCAATACGTCATTTGGAATAATAACTTCAGTGAGTTCTCAGGCTGATTTACTGCAAATTATGTTCTTTGACCAGATTATTAAATCCTTGGATATCACTACTTGTAAAACATCAAGAAAGAACTATTTCTTTAGCAACCATTACATCACTAGTAGTAATAGTAGTAGTGACATTCATTTTATTTCAAGTGTTTTTCAAGTCTCTCAAAGCTGCTGTCATACCAACTTTCCTTTTTAGCTTTAGTGAATTTAAATTTTGAAAACCTAGTCATTTGCTGTGAAATCTCTGTGGTGTGAAATAAGACCTGAGTGCTGATTTCTGTTTTATGTGTCTTTCCGATGTTGTATTGAATTAAATAATGAGAGTGGCTCACGGATCAATGCTGGGTCTTCTGCTTTTCTCAATCATTCAATTCATCAGCACAAAGCACTTTGCTCTTTTTCGCATTTAAAAGTGTGAACAGTTTATGGATCCAAATCTTCCTAACAAAAGATTCTCTACAACTCACAATGATCAATTTATATCGATTACCTTGCTGAAACAGACAATATCACCAGGAAGCATCTTGGCTGCCTCTTGTTTCTTCTTGTTTGTTTGATATAAGAACCAAATATAATACAGAGAAAAAACACATAACCTGATAAAAAAAAACTACTTAATTAATATGGATGTTCGTATTTTCCTCGCCAACATAAAGACACGTTGCACCATAACGATTTTTATCACTGTTAATCCTTGAATCGTGATAACAGAATGACCCAGCAAAATTGTTCTTTCTAGATAACACAAACAAAAATTACTACAAAATCATCCCACTGTAATTCTATAACAGAAATTATGAAAGAGAAATGATTTCATTTCATTCGCTCTGCCTCCGCACATTGTGGCTTGTTTTTCTGGTTGTTTGTTTCGTACTGTACTTGCATATAATTTGAGCATTGTAGTACTATTATTTAATAATCATGAAGCACAAATATCCTTATTGTTATAAAGAGGATCAATTGTGTATTAATAAAAACATCTAATAAAAGATGACAACAAGTCTTAGAAGCGATAACTACGCAACCACAGATTATATCACAACAGAAACGTGAATTTGTTACTGTTTTGCTTTGTTTCTCCATTGTGTGAAGTGCTGGAATTCTAGGTTAGTGAAAAGTACAAGAATTTGAACTGACCTTTTAAAATATTATAATGGAAAATTTGAACCTCTGGCAAATCATTTAAAACACATTTACCTACCCACCCCACAATTTAATAAGCTGAAATAACATTTAGATAGAAACACACAAGAAAGACTTTGATAGAAGCATAAAGAGAGAGTGAGACGAGCAAAATGACAGATATGCCAGAAAGATAATACAGAAATAACCAAGCGTGATGGGAAAAACATATGGAATACAGTTAGTAAGAAAAGTGATGAAGAGAGGGTTTAGGCTGAGAGAGAGTGAGAGAGAGAGAAAAGTGTTTATTGAGAAAGTGAGAGAGTGTGAAAGAGAAAGAGAAAGTGAGGAATTGAGAAATCTCTGTAATTAAGTTATTGATAATTTAAATAATGTTTCTTTATGCGCTCAGGTGGTGTTGTTAACTCTTTTAGAGCTCATAAGAGGCTGTCCCTCATTAGGATGCCTAAACACTTGTCAATGAATGATTCATTAATGGAATTATGCTTCTATCTTTGCACTTCATGCTAAGCAGAGTCTCCACAGGAGCCAGTTTTACCTTTGCTATCATTTCAGAATAGAGGATCAAAAACCCATTTTAATATTCATGCAAAGAGTGGCATGAAGGTTTGAATAAAGCGTTCTCTGATAGAAAGGTTTGGCTTTTAAGCACACAGCTTGTCCTTGGCCCGTTGCTAAAGGCTAAGTCATAATTCTGTCAAAATAAATGTCAGTGCCAACATATTTATAGTCTCAGATAAGATTAAGCCATGCATGAACATGATGCTGCGTCAGTGGTAAAGACAACAACATAAAGTTGTAATATAGATGAGAGCAGAAGTACTCTGAGTCTTTGGATCTTCTGTGCTGATCATGAGGAAGGTAAAGGTTGATGTTCTTTTTATGGAAATTAATTTTTAAGAATATGGTGATTTCTTTTAGGTTTTATGTGGGAAGCTCCTAATGTGTAGTCCTAATTTTCCTGGTACATAGCAAAATTTATATCCATCCAACAATTGTGTACCTAACATCGGGATCACAGTATCATGCTGGAGCTAAACTCAGCAACTCTGGTCCTGAGGCGGGACACACACTGGACTTGTAGCTAGCCATTCCGAGAGCCCAACAGAGTCCATTTCTGGTTCTCGGGGAGCTGCAGCCAATCACAGCACAGTGACCAACTATTTGCAGAAAAAAAGTTGGAACTTTATATCATGAATTTGGCATCAAACCAAAATGGAATGTGTTTGGAAGTCAAGTTGTCAATCTCAAGTTTCAAGTTTTAACTATTTACTGTACAAACCTTGTAGAAAACAAGTATTTAGAGCTGCAAAGAAATGTTCTGCGCTGTGGCGGCCTAGGTCTGTTGAACGTTCTTGCTGCATTTTATATGAAGGATTATAAGCACAGTTGGGCTAATGGATCCTAGGAGAAAGGAAGGTTTTATAGTAGGAATGATGTGTTTTTAGGACTTTTTTGATACAATGATTATAGGTTTTTATGTAACTTTTACACCCTTACAAAATTCCTGCTTCCATTCCTGACAACTGAAAGTCAGTATTACTTCAACAACTGTCAATTTCTTATTTACCGTAGGTCCAATCCGTTTTTTTTTTTTTTTCAAAACGTGAAGGAAAACGTGGAGAGTTTTAACCCCCTTGGCTCCCAATCCAAAGTCCTCATTAAAATCAGGATACCAAAAAAAATGTATTTCCTACTGATGAAGGTTGAGTTATCCTCAAAGAGCAAGGAAAAAGACTGAAAAATAGACATGGGATACTGGGATAAGACATGGGTTCAGGCGTCTCTAAGTGCTTACACAGCATTCTGTCACGTCACCTAACGTACGACCACAACCTCGACCTCTGACCCAAAGCGATGATAAATTATTCATTGGACTGTGTGAATCCTGACACTTGGCCTTAAATCACTAGCTCTCTTCTTGATGTCGGCTGTTTTTCC
>CM051493.1:31627694-31650481 GCA_028031935.1 Paedocypris micromegethes
TGAAGCGTATTTGATTTGCTGCTTAATTGTTTCTGGTCTTCTGGGTTAATGTAGGGTTAAATAAAGTATTGTATTTGTATTATTTGTGCGCCGTTTTTTGATTCTGTTAATAATTACTGGTTTCTGCGATGCAGTGCAATTATTTGAAAAAGCAAATTTTCAAAAAGTTTCTCAATACAAATTCTCATTCTCTTCATAAATAACAGCTTCACAATTGAATTCAGAGTTTATTTCAGAGGTGATGCTTAGTAAATAAAACAGAAAAAAATATTTCCTTTTCAAACACGTCACCGTTGATTTGAATGTATATTCTGTTTCCTTAAAAGATAGTCCTGGCTAAACATTTCTGACATTGAAGCCCTAGTGACGAACCAATGAAGTTCCAGAGAGGTCAGGAGATGCCGTAAAACTGAAGGTTCCTCTGCAGTCCTCTCCGGCGTGAAGGAACCCGGATTTTATGAAGTTTTTTTATGACTGGGCCTGACCCAGAGTTTTACCGCACGGGAGATTGAAGCAGACACTGTTGCTAACAAAGCTTTCGGAGAGCCGCTTCCCACCTCCACTAGACTCATTTCACCGAGTATTGATCCCCATTCAGTGACGGATTCCCAACACGGCCCGGAATCATCCTGTCAGCCCACCGCGTGTGAGTGTGAATGTGTGAGAGAGCCAGAGGAATTGGATTTCTACCCGATATGAGCTGGGAAATGAAACACATCTGGAAGAGTGTAAACACAAAGCGGATGCAGAGATTAATGCTAATAATAAAAGGAAGCGCGGCCGATGAAAGCGTTTCTGCTCCGCTTACCGCGTACGAGAGGAAAATGGTGAAATATTCATGTGCGTCTGTTGCGATTCTATCAAGCATTAAGCATCACGGAGCGAGTGGAAATGCACTTTTAAAGCAGTGCTGGAGAAGTGAGGAAAATTTGAATAAAACCTTGAATAGACCCTGCTTAAGTCACAGCGGATGTGTCATGTTAAAAACGACGATTATTGATTTTAAATTCATTAAATTCAACCGCTTATTTAAAGACACTCATAAAACCGTATGTAGGGGCAGTAACACAGTTGCTCGTGAGCAAACTCACTACAAGGCCACGTTTCCAAATTTGAGAAGAACTGAGGTTGAGACCCAAGTTTGCATGACTAAACATGACTGACAAGTTTGAGAACATGAGTTTCAAACTTTAGGTCAAGGGTTTGAGGATCTGAGTTCCAAATCAGCAGAGTAGACACCCACACGCAGTCAATTTATATTTAATATATCATTCATAGATTCAAGCACAAGTTCATTTTTTTTAATTTCAATTTATTCTCGTCTTGCACCTCAGAGACGGCAAAAATGCTCTTTGTCTAATGAGACATGCTCAACAGTCAAAGCTATAGCCGATGATGCTTTTCTGAAGGACTGTTTCAACACTCATTCATGATAAACAAAAATCCAAATTGGCATTCTTGGTTTTGTTAAATAAACTGAGAACTGAAATGATAAAGAGTGAGAACAAGGCACCAGCCGTGCTCCACGGCTTGAATTGGAGCTGAACTGAAGTGCAGACGTGGACTGTTCAGGACACCTGTAGGTGATTATCATTGTGTTTAAGAGGTGATCGCTGACACTGACGCAGTCGGTCAGTTGTTTGGATCTTCTTCAGTTTGCCATTAAACCCTCAGTTTTATGAACCCTGCTGCCTTCCTCTGCTTGCAATCGTAACACTCATGGTGTGTGTGTGTGTGTGTGTGTGTGTGTGTGCGTGCGTGTGTGCACGTGCGTGCAAGTTCCAACTTCACAGGATGGCACTTTCACTTTCTTTCTTGCATTGACTGACTGACAGACCGACTGACCAGGACTGATATTACTTAAACTCAGTTTGAGTCAAAGTGTTGTTTCATTTGGACTGTCAAAAAAACAATACTTTTTGTCACAAATATTTTGTTAGATATAAGCAAAATAATCGTTTTTTTAGTTAATGTTATGTCTTAATTCAGAACTATAAGTGAAAGATATGATTAGATATGTGTGAAATATTGTACTTGGTAAGGCTTAAACACGTAATGGGTGACTGACTGACTCACTGACTGACTGCACATTTTTAAAAAAACATCAAGTTTTTATCTGGTTTTTCATGTTTCACTGTCAGTAAAACGTCTTGGTTACTGAATAAGTCAGGGAACGAGACGTCAGTCAGAGACCTGACTATGGGATAACGGATGCGTCAGCCATTCGCGTTCATTCTTACAAACCGGCCAGTGAACAGTCAAGTTCAATGGCTGCATGAATTTGCATGCCACATTTGACCCGTACCAGCTGGTATAAAAGGGCGGTGGCGTGCCACATGCAATTACCTTTCGCTGATTGAAGCCGGTCGGGACAACGCAGACTTCCAGCGGCATACCCTGAATGGGGCGGCGGAAAGTGACGTCTCGTTCCCTGACTTATTCAGGGAACAGAGGTTACGCAAGTAACCAAGACGTTCCCTTTCATAGTCAGGTCACTTCGACGTCAGTCATGATCAGGGATAATACTACGGGCCACATCCAGGGTAGTATCCTACCGAAAAGACCCCTCCGGCTGCTTAGCCGAGGAACCTTTAGTGGATCTTCCACAGCATCTAGAGGTGGGCCTAGCCCGAAGGGTAGTAGCACTCACCTCCACCGGGGCAACCAAGGAACTTGTTGGCTCTCGACCCGTGCGTGGGGGACCCTCGCCAGGGTTGACGGAGAACTCTTCTCACATAGTGAGACGTGTTGCGTAGAGATGGCGCTCAAGCGCCACTCATCAAGAAGCCCAGTGTCTGTCGAAAAACAGAGTCAAGCTTGGGAGAGGGAGGAGAGCTTGGCCCTACTACTCGACCACATCCCCTCGGGAAACCCAGGCGTAATAACTCGAAGAGTATCGCCTGAGGCAGAAAACAGCCAGAACTAGGTCTACTATTCTGGACTCGGTGGCACCAGGGAACCCCCCCTTGCGCCTGATTGCCCGTCAAGGGAAACAGAGGCCGGGGCTCCAGGGGTCTCGGCCCTCCGTAGGCCGTGACCCCTAGTGTGCTGAGCGGACTGGGCGTGTTCCTAGCCTCACTCGAGGGTAGAGGAAACACTAAGATAGGAGGCTGGCCCCAGAACTGGGGTTGGCTCCTGCAGGCCTACACCGTGTCGGTATTGCCCTCCACTGCGGAAAGTACCTGCGTGGATACCGACGCTTTATCCAGTTCGTAGAACCGAATAAAGGTGTTGGGTGTAGCCCAGCCGGCAGCTCTACATATGTCTGCTAGAGAGACTCCCCTTGCCACTGCGATCGACGAGGCCACGCTCCTGGTGGAGTGGGCTCTCACGTTCAGCGGGCAAGGCAACCTACAGTCGTGATACGCGAACTTAATCGCGTCAACGATCCAGTGCGAGAGTCTCTGCTTGGTGACGGCATTCCAAAGAGCTGTTGCGAGCTTCTAAAGCTCTCTGTGCGTCGTAGGTAGGTGCGTATAGCGCGTATTGCTCCCCAGCGGGGAGGGCCTGCAACGTCACTACCTGATCCCTGAAGGGGGTAGCGGGCACTTTGGGCACGTAACCAGGCCTGGGTCTCAGCACTAGATGCGAGTCTCCAGGCCCAAAGGTCAGGCACTGAGGATCCCCGACCCGTTTCACTGAGGCCAGCGCTAGTAGAAGCGAGGCCTTCAGTGTGAGCAGCCTGAGACTCGTAGTCTCCAGCGGTTCGAAGGGGGAAGAGCGGAGGGTCGCCAACACCAAGCTCAAATCCCACACCGGGGTCGGGGGAGGTCTAGAAGGGCGAACCCTTCTTGCACCTCTTAGAAACCTAGTCGTCAGGTCGTGCCGGCCTACTGTCATCCCCTCGATGAGGTCATGTGAGGCGGATATCGCGGCCACATAGACTCTCAGAGTGGAAGGGGCCACGCTTTCCTCAAGTTTCTGCTGGAGAAACGAGAGAACCGTACCGACGGGGCAACTCAGTGGGTTTTCGTTTTTCTGGCGGCACAAGGTGACGAAGGTCTGCCACTTCAGGTCGTACAACCGTCTTGTGGACGGTGCACGAGCCTGAGCGATAGTGTCCTGTACCGACAGTGGCAGATCGTCTAACGAGGTGACCCGTCCAGCGGCCAGACACGGAAGTTCCAGAGGTCTGGCCGCGGATGCCAGAGCGAGCCCTGTGCTTGTGAGAGGAGGTCCGCTCTCAAAGGTAACTGCCTAGGAGGGGAAGTGACCAGATCCATGAGATCTGACGTCCAGGTCTTGTCGGGCCAATAAGGGGCGACTAAGAGAACCTGATGACCCTCCTTCCTGACTCGACCCAGTAGCTGGGGAATCAGGGTAACTGGCGGGAAGGCGTACTTCCTCATGTGGTGAGGCCATGGGTGGGCAAACGCGTCTACACCGAGTGGCGCCTCGGTTAGCGAAAACCAGAGTGGACAGTGGGTCGATTCGTCTGAAGCAAAGAGATCTATCTGTGCCAGACCGAATTCCTCCCACACCTCTGTCACCACTTGAGGGTTCAGCCTCCATTCGCCAGGGGCGGGACCCTGCCTCGACAGTGCATCCGCAGCTGTGTTGAGGATGCCTGGAATGTGGACTGCCACCAGAGACCTGAGTCTCGGCAGACACCACAGCCAGAGGCAACGTGCGAGCTTGTTCAAGCGGTGCGAGCCCAATCCGCCTTGACGGTTGATGTAAGCTACTGCAACTACGCTGTCTGACTTGACCAGCACATGCTTCCCTCGGACTTGCCTGAGCAAGTGTTTCAACCCGAGGTGCACGGCTAGTAGCTCGAGCATATTGACGTGCCACTGGAGGCGAGGACCCGACCAACGGCCGAAAACTCCCCGGCCGTTGCACACTGCTACCCACCCCGTGTTGGATGCATCCGCGGATACCACAACACGACGGGAGACGGTTCCTAATGGGACCCCTGCCCGTAGGAAGCTCGTCTCTGACCAAGGGTGGAGCAGGCGGAGACACTCGGGTGTGACTAGGACCCGGTATCTCCCCAACCGCCAGGCTCGTTTTGGGACCTTGCCCGGGATCCAAAACTGAAGGGGCCGCATGTGAAACTTGCCTAGCGAAGTCACCGCAGAGGCAGACGCCATGTGGCCTAGGATCCTCTGGAAGTGTTTGCACCGCACCCGGAAGCCGGGGGTGAGCACTTCCAGTTGACTCCGGATATTGGCGGCTCTCCGAGAGGATAGCCTGCCGCACATCAGAACGGAGTCCAGGTCGAGCCCGAGAAAGGAGATCTGCTGACACGGGGTCAGAGTGCTCTTCTTTCGGTTGACGCGTAACCCCAGCCGGCTCAAGTGCCTGAGCACTGCGTCTCTCTATGCGATCAACTGATCCCACGATCTGGCTAGAAAGGCTTGTGCCGGGGCAAGATCGAGACATGAAAGTACGCGTCTTGAAGGTCGATAGCGGCGAACCAATCCTGGGGTTGAACTGCCCCCAGAATGTCCCTCTGGGTCAACATCCTGAACGAAAACATGTGAAGGTAGCCGTTCAGGGACCTCAGATCCAAAATGGGCCGCATACCGCCGGTCTTCTTGGGGACCACAAAGTACGGGTGGTAAAGCCCGCTCCTCGTCTCGGCTGGGGGCACCACCTCGATGGCGCCCTTCGCTAGCAGCGAGGAGACCTCTGCCTCTCCTCGCTAGCAGCGAGGAGACCTCCTTAATACGAGAGCGTCTCTCAAGCCCACATGAGTGGTGAGGACGCCTCAGAATACCGGAGGCCGGCGGGCGAACTGCAGAGCGTAGCCGAGTCTCACGGTTCGGATCACCCAATGGGACGGACAAGGAAGGGCGCACCATTCCGTCAAGTACCGTCTGAGGGGGATCAACGACGCCGTGGGGTCCCCGAGACCGGGGTCTGGGGGGGGCGGGACTCTGACGGGAGTCTCCACTGGGGAGAGCTTTGGGGAGGTGACTCCTGGCCGTGAGGCGAGAGAGCTCTGCGTCCCGTCTGAGTCTGCAGGCTGCCGAAGGCCACCTGACAACCGACCTCTCACCACGTCGGGAGGTGCCGGCCGAAGCCTGCTCCTCGACCAATTTGGTTTCGCTAGACTTCTCTCTCCCCCATGACAGAGGAGAGCGTGACGCCCGACCTAGAGCTTCGTCGGGCCGGGGCCCTTCGTGGCCCTTGTGGAGTTTGGTCCAGTGGTAGGGCACTTGGACTAGTGTCCAAAAGGTTGCCGGTTCGAATCCCCCCTACGACTCTACAACTAAGTAGTCTTGTCCTTGGGCAAGACACTGAACCCCACATGCCCGCACTGTGTGGCTGCCCACTGCTCCGAGTTCGGAGGAGGCCTCTGTTCCTCGGCAGGAGTGGAGGGAGTGTGAGTGTGGGTGCGTCTGTCTTTTACTGTGAAGTTGGCTAGCACCATAGGTGGTAGCCCCACTTCTATGTCCACCTGTGGATGGACTTCGACAGTGGTGGCTCGATCGTCGGAGCTCAACCATACTCCCTGCTCTGCTCCCTCCACTCCGAACACATCAGGACCTGGATTCGGAGTGCGCCGCCCTTCTGCGGCGAGATCTGCTGGAGACGCTTTCGCCATGGGCCTGGAAAGACATGGGAAATAGCTTTAGTCTGCAGCTGGATGGTAGAGAACTGTTACATAGTTACCCCACCGTGTCGCCGAAGAGGCCCGACCTAGAGATGGGCGCGTTCAGGAACGCCCCCGTCGTACGTGCTGCGACCTTCGCTGCCCGCAGGATGAGGTCGGTAGTCGCACGCACTTCCTGAACCTAATCAGGGGGCACTGCTTCCCCTCCGAGCTCCGCCAGCAACTGTGCTTGGTAAACGGCAATAGCCGCCAGTGCGTGGAGCGCGGATGCGGTCTGGCCATTGAAGGCGTAACCCTTAGCGTTTAGCGCGTAGAGGAACTTCGCCGACCTGCCCGGAAGCCTTGGACGGTCCCTCCAGGAAGCGGCCGTTTTCGGACACAAATACGTTTTTGGTCGCGATAGCCCGTTCCGTGGAGGGAAAGTCCAAATAGCCCCGGAAAGACCACCTGTGAGGGAAGTGAGGAAGGAGTCGCTACCAGTGCGCGAGCGTGCCACTAGGGGGGCTTGCCACGTCTTGGTTAGCTCCTCGTGTAGCTCGGGAAAAAAGGTAACTCGGCCCATCCTCGATTGTTCAATCGATGGACGTGCCGGGCACCAGTCATCCAGCCACGAAGGTGCCGGTTGAGGTGGAATCTCCACCTCTAATCCTACCCTCTTCGCGGCGCGAGCTAGCACTACCACAAATGGGTTATCGGGACGTGATCGCGCCGGCGTCTCTGCGGCCGTCACAACCATGTCCTCCAACGGCGAGAGTGAGTCATCCTTCGATGGAAACTCAAGTGACTGTTCGTCGTCGGATGAATCCAGCAAAGCATCAGAATCTCGAGCTTCGCCGGAGAGTTCTAGTGACCGGATTCGGTAGTGGATACTACGGGATGGAGACCCATGAGCGCGCCTCACCGGATTCAGCGGGTCGGGAAGCCGCGGCGTCGCGATCCTCACCACGGGAGGGCGCTGTGGCTGCAGACAGGGTTTCCCGAAGGAAATCCCGTCTCTTCCGCAGTGTCATGATCGGCATGCTTTCACACACCGAGCACGAACTCGACACGAGCGCCGCATCCGCATGCGCCGCACCCAAACAGCGGACGCAGCGCTCGTGCTCATCCGACGGCTACAACCACTTACCGCAATCAGAAGATTTGCACAAGCGTGACTCCATCCTTAAAAGGACGTGTCGAACGCTTTGGAGCTCTTTTTCAGATAAAAACTCTCCGCCGATGTAACAAGGAGTTTTCAGCTGCTTCCGGGTCTTTTCGGAGGAGCGAAAACCAGCTTGGATTACTGCAGAGTTCCAACGAAGAGCCTTATCGAGTTGGTTGCAGAGATGAAACAACGATCTGGCTTCAATCATCTGAAAGGTAATTGCATGTGGCACGCCACCGCCCTTTTATACCAGCTGGTACGGGTCAAAGGTGGCATGCAAATTCATGCAGCCATTGAACTTGACTGTTCACTGGCCGGTTTGTAAGAATGAACGCGAATGGCTGACGCATCCGTTATCCCATAGTCAGGTCTCTGACTGACGTCGAAGTGACCTGACTATGAAAGGGAACGCTACATATTTATATAACTTTATACTCATGATAGGAATGGTTATAACTCTCCCTGTTTTTTTTCAGTAGAAGTGAATAAAACATGGTGCTGAACAGAGTGTCACCACATGATGGCGCCCTTCTCTCATGATTACTGCTGCATTCACTAGAAATGATTCAGAAACTAAACACATTTCAACTTGTGAACTTTTATTTTATTTTTGAAAATTCCTTAAAGACTTGGTCTTGAGTCAATGGGAACTCGAGATAAACAGTATTCTTAATTTAAATAAAATGTAGGTAAAAAGTCATTAAATGTTCTGTATATATTCCTGTGTTCACATGATGCCCCAGGTCACCAGGGACTTGCAACCTACATTTTGTTTATAAATATAACTACTTTTCAATAATTCCAAATGGTTACATCCACTGTCATTTGTTGTTAATTTTGAATTTAAAAACAATTAACCAATCAAAGTCAAATGAAGTCAAAGCAGCCCACTAAGGGATCTCGGTACCTTCACTTTTGATTTTGAAGGATCTGTGCCTTTTGACTTTCAGTGTTTGTATGTTATACTCGTGGTATACATTTTTGGCAAAGAAAAATATAGCATCAGATCAAAAAATGTTCAAAATCTAAATGTAACAAAAGTTTATTGTGAAAATCTTTCTTGACAAAATGTATAGTTACAATGTTCTATTGCAAAATATCACATCTCAAAACAATGTTCCAGTCTAGAGAAGATTTATTATTTCTATAGACATTTTCAGCCTTTCTGGTGGACAGGAATTGATGAACAGTGGCTTTCACAGTCGGGGGTTTTACTGCCAAACATTTTTTTCTGGTCTCATCAGAACACAGAACTTTCCTTGGTTGTGGAGTTTCCACAAGTTTCCCCTGATAAACTAAAGATGACATGAATGTCAGAAAGGTTTGTCCGTGAAGCTCTGACTGCTGAGCCGTTTTTGACAGAGTTGTCACTGTCTCTTGGTGAACTTCACATCCAGTCTTTGAGGAAAGAACCCTCTGGACAAATGTGCGACTGTGTCAAACTGAAATATTTATTCACAATACTCTAAAGATTGTGACAGTTTTTACTTACAATCAGTTTTTCTCACTCTCAGTTTGGATTCTTTTCATCTCAGTGTCAAGCAGCATTTTTGTCATTTTACTACAAATTGTTGTAATGGTTATTATGTCAGTCTGGATGGAAGGAAAATAATTAAAAGTCACAAGTTTTTTGTGATATTTACTGTTTAAAATTTGCAAATTATCTTAAAGATGATCTTCAACAGATCATCTTGAGTGCACTGCATTTAAAAAACAAGCAAGCAAGTTTCAGTAAATATGTGTTTACTGGAAAAAGACAAATATGGTAAGAAAACAAAAAGACAGAAAGTCTTTCTGTCTGTCTGTCTGTCTGTCTGTCTGTCTATCTATCTATCTATCTATCTATCTATATCATTGTGAGCAGTACATCAACACAGTGAAACAGTCTGAAGAGAACCAAAAACAAATTTAACTATGCTTTAAAAAGAACATTTAAACATTCTCTTCTGTTGTCTCAATGGTATATTACTGTTTATTACTGTTATTGCAGTTGTGGCTGTCGCAAAATGAAAAGTAAATAGCACAAAAATAAATAAATAAGTAAATAAAATAAAATACAATGGTGCCCCGACTTACGAATGTCCTAGAAAACAAAAATCACGAGTAACGAAATGCATCACCGCGAAAATTTCGTCCCGAGTTCCAAAATATTTTTACTATAGGAAACGAGCGAGTCGTTACTTATCGCTAGCATGTCCAGATGTCTAAAAAAACTGTTGTTTAATCTTCACGCACTCACATGTTGTCAGGGTTTGCAGTCCCTACTTTGTTGAGACTTTTATGTAGACAGGGTTCTGTTCATCTCCTTGTTTGAGTTTTATTTTGTTGATTAGTCTGACCATGTGCCGTGTGTTATTTGAGTTCATTGTTTAGTTATCCTGCTCACCTGTGTCTGGTTGTCCAATAGGTTCTTGTATTTAAGGCTGGTTTTTCTTTTGTTCACTGCTGGATCGTTTGATAATGTTGGTGTGGTTTGTGATATGGTTTTTTCCGGAATTTTCTTGGTGTGCGAAACATTGCCTGATGGCCAGGTTGGTGTGCCTGCGTCTTAGATCTGACCAGTTCCTGTCCGTTTAGTTTCAGGTTTTTGTTTTATGTTTTGTTCCCTGTTTTTTGCCCCACGTTCTGTTGCTTTGTTTGTTACTTTTTTGAATAAAAGTCCTGTCCCTGCAAATGGATTTGAGCTCCTGAATCCGGAACCCTGACACATGTAATGTAATACATTTTCGACTCTCAGCAAGGATTAATATTGTTATTCGGGGTGCCACTGTATCTATCAAAACATCCTAATGAATTCACAGGATTTAACAATATATCTAACTTAATTGTTCTAAAGTAGACCTTCTGGGGTCAGTTTGTGAAGCAAAATACCGGTATATAAAATCTGAGTTTTTAGCAATATTTTGACTTTAGAAAACAGTTGCATGATGAGGCATAAATACACAAAGTATATTAACACATATTCAGTCACACATAAACAGACATGTACACATATGCATAAACAGTGATACGTCTCTTTACAAAATTATTTCTTGTCGACAGCAGTGTCGTAAAATGAAAATTTTGTAAAATGGAAATTTTCGTAAAATGGATTGTTGTACTTTTGTGCGTAAACATAATGAAACAGCATAATTCTGAACGTCTTCACTCTGTAATGTTCGTGTTTTGTAATGTCTGCGTTGTTCCGAAATAAAACGACGGTTGGTTGTACTCTAATTTCACGCTGATCAGTGCATCATTACACAAAGGTCAGCACATCACCACCTGTATTGCCTTTCTCTGCCACTGGGAGTCACAGTTTCACAACAAAGCGGCTTTGTCAACAAAATTTACGTCATCTCGTCTTGGTGGTAAGAAACAAACTTGCTTAAAATGTTTGCCGCTACAACATTTGGCCTAGCGTATAGTGAAGAAATTTTGCTAAACGATATGATATTTTCTCGACAAAGCCCTTTGTAAAAGGAATTTTTTGTTAACAGAGTCATTCGTAAGAGGTACGACACACCTGTGGGCAAATAGGAACAGTGGGCGTTATTCTTGGCAAAATGTTCCAAACATTTGGGAAGGAGCTGGAGCTCTGCCCGGCTCTGTGTATCGGCTCTTTGTGGAATGACAGAATCTGGGACACTGTGAACTTGAGATGGATCTCTGACTATGACCATCTGCTTTACTCTTTCAGAGAATCATGATCTAGCACTTGGTGAAGGATTCGGCTGTGGGCTTTCCTGCAGTTCCACAGTAGATCTGGTGCTCACAACACCAAGGTCATGGGCTTTCATTCCCAGGAAGAGCTTGGGATAAAGTTCCACTGTTTGACCGTTTAGGACTTCACTTAAGTCACTATGGCAGTTTATGTGGCTCGTCCTGATGTGACTAGCACGTAAAATGTATGTTACGTATTTAAAAAATAAATTAAATTAAATACACAGAGCATAAATGAGTTAAATTACTGTTAAAATAAACACTATTCAAAACACTCCAAAGTCCACCAATCAGAGGCCACGACTCCATGACTTCATCACAATGGCTGCACAACAAGATTAATACACCATAAAATGTACAAAAATACAAAGTCCTTTTCATTGCATCAAGTACAAATGTTCAAAAAAGCGATTCCATTTTTTAAATGCATATTTGCGACTTTGAATAAATCCCTGCAGCGCTGTGGATCTGCATGTACTTTGCCATTCGGAGCTTTTAATGTGGATTTCAATCTTACAGCTTTGTCCATATGACAAGAAGGACAGAAATAGAACATTAGCGTATAAACTCGTCCTCTGCACTTATCTAACCCTGTACTGCATGATATTCTCCCTAGAAAACAGCAAACAAAAAAACATTCAAAACCAATGATTACTTCCCACACTCGCAGCCCAGATAAACAATATTAGAAACCAGATAATGGCCGTTAATACCACTGGAGCTAAGACCCTGCAGAATTCATGCAGAGGACATTTTGCAATTTTGCATGTAACTTTGTTTTCATTATAAAAATGTATGTATTGTTCTAAATAAAAACAACACCAACAATAATAATAATAATAATAAAACAATGTATTTACTATATGTAGGCCCGCTGAAGCAGGAATAAATAAACATAATGGTTCATATTAAAAAATAGAGTTAAACATAAATAAAAATACTGTGTGGGAAAACAATAATCGCAAGTAAGAAATAACCAGCTTTACGTAAGAAGTGCAAGTCACTTTTCTTAAAGACTCTGCATAGCGACTTTGCGTTGGTCTCAGACTAAGAAAAGCGCTATACAACTTGAACTTGAACTTTTTTTCTAGATGTTCAAACTGTTGGATTTAACAGAGTACATTTCAGAGTCCATAACAAAGAGGTAAACAATGTTTTTTATTGTTTAGTTGAAGGAAATTGCTATATAGTCAGGATCTTCCGGGGCATTCGGTGAGTGAAGAGAAGTGAAGATGGAATTTGGTTTCCAGGAGAAACAGACCAGAGTGTCGTCTGCTTAACAATTGAAGTGGAAGTTGTGTATCTGAAAAAAAAGTGTCTAAGCGGGAGAACGTAGAAGATGAAGAGAAGGGGCTCAAGAACAGAACCCTGGGGAACCCCTGTGGCAACTGGTACTGAGCGAGATATGCAAGATTATTTGGAATAAACCGAGTACGGTCAAAAACACTAGATTTGCCGCTAGCCATTATTGCTGCACAATTAAAGGCTGTAGCATTTTGAGCAGAACTATTTGCTAAACTATTTGCGAAACCTCTTTTTCAATTCTGGGTCATTAGAGCTGGAGCCAATCTTAGCAGCTCTGGACCTGAAGGTGGCATGCACACTCTGGATTAATGGCTGAACAATCACAGAGCAGGACAACCACATTCACACCCTCACTCACACCTACGGGCAACTTGTTCTTTTTTGAACTGTGGAGGAAACCAGAGACCCAGGGTCACTTAAGGACAGTGAGAACTCTGCAGAAAGGATTCCAACCAGCCTCAAATCTGAGCCTAGAAACAGCCTTCTTGCTAAATGTGTTTCATTTTAAGCAATTGCAAGTTGGCACTAAAGACTCGAACATTTCTTCATCTAGTGACAAAATCACCTCTGATCAGTTTTACAGCATCATTCACACTCTTCATCAGTTGTAAAGTATTTTTAGCTTCTTTTAACTTGTACTGAGTATAAAAAATATAGAACATGTGAACATGAATTAGTGGTTGCACTTTATGGGCACATTTGAGTTTGATTGAGACTGACTTGTTGTTTTTGTTCTACCATTTTGAAGCATTGAAATGTTGAATTTAATTTCAATATAAGGAAATTTAAATAGTTAATAAATAAATAAATAATATTGAACCTTTATTAGTCCCTCATGGGGAAATTATTTCTCTGCATTTAACCCATCCGATCAGACATGAACTCGGAGCAGTGGGCAGCCACGGTGCGGCGCCCGGGGGGCATGTGGGGGTTCAGTGTCTTGCGACTTTCATTCAAGTCTTCTTAGAATTGGTGACTTTTTTTATTTACAGTAATAGTATCCTTTACACCTCTTATCTATAGACTCACTAGTGTATCAGGAAAGTAAGGAAAGTGAGGTGACGGCAATATGGCCACTAGGGACCATACTGAATTTGTGCTCTGCATTTAACCCATCCGTGAAAGTGCACATACACACAGTGAAGTGAACACACACAAACCCGGAGCAGTGGGCAGCCGTGCCGTGGCGCCTGGAGGGCATGTGGGGTTCCGTGTCTTGCCCAAGTTGCAGTTTTTCTATCACATTCATAACCTTCTTTGGACGGAATCTGGATTTGCATCCGTACTTATGAAACGCAAGTGTAAATCCTATACCAGCCACACAAGCAGATGCTCACCAAATCTCTGCCCGGCCTCTTCACATTCCTGCTAAGCTACTTATCCACAGCAGCTTTCTTTCCATCCCAAGTTAGATTACTCCTCATACAAGACGTTCTTCTCTCCCTGTCCTCATCGTCCTCCCCTGTTTCTTTATCTACGCTGAGTCAGAGCTGCGGAACATCTCCAGATGTATCACTGTCCATCAGATAAGGACGAAGCAAGTGGACTAGATGAAGGGCAAAGTACCTTGAAGGAGATTTGAAGTGTAAAGTGCTTGATAATCTCTTCTTACCTGCAACCTTTTAAGCCATAATAGCACAACATCCTTTAAAGATTGAATCACAAACACGTTTGCTGTTTAAAACAATCCTTCAGAATTCCATAATTGTCTCAAACTCTTTCATGAGACCAGCAAACTTCATCATTTACATATACCTTATATTATATAACCTAATCTCGACACTCCTCTACCTCCCGCATCAATAATAACACACACACACACACACACACACACACAATTTATTTCCATCTCTGCAATCAGCTGTATATTACAATCCTTTCTCCCATCATACCGTGGTCACACTGTGTCCTCTCTTAGCCTGGTAAGTATGGGGGATTGAGCATTGAGTTATAATTCCGAGCACACCACAATTCCCCAATTATGGAATTCAATCCGCCCTGACCTTGGTAACGCCGAGTCAATCCTACAATTCAAATCCCGGCTCAAAATGCTCCTATTTGAAACTGCTTACTCTCTTTGACCAGTTCACATTTCACTGCTTTTTTCCTTTGTTTTTTTTTATTTGTATTTATTTAATTCCTTTTCTGTAAACTAGTTTTTAAGGGGGCTTACTTTATATGGCATTATTTTGTACTTTTTTATATATTTGTTTTATTTTGTACAGTAACCTTTAGAGTCATGAAAGGTGCCTTTCATTTTTACTATCACAATGTAAACCTTAAATTAAGATTTATGTTACATGATATTATGTATACACAGTATTATATTATGCGCTTTATATTATTACATTTATACTACATTACATTATATGTGCCTTGATATTATACTGTACTATACAGTATATTATGTTATATATAATTTTTCCCCTATGAAGTATTATGTATACACAAGTACAGTATTCTATTATGTATTATTTACATTATATTATGTTCATATTTATATTATATTTCTATTATATTATATTATCAATTTACAATAAAAAAATTGGTTTTGCTTCAACCGCTAACCACAAATAAGCAACGATGATATAAATACACCAAAAACAGCAACAGAACAACTAATGAATTGAACCAAAATGCAGTTATTGTTGCTCAAGTTGCTTTCTAGATAGTTAACGACATCATCATGACTCATAATCTTGTTTTAGGTCTGGTTAATGAAAAGTGGCATTCATATTCCTGTAAATTGTTAGAGTGAATGAGTATAACAATCCACATGCAAGTGATTTTTATGTCCATTTTCTAAAGGGAGGTTCAAGGAAAATAACAACAGGCTTACTATTAAGATAATGTTAAGTCAAACAAGAAACGCAAATTGTATCTATTAATTTACCCTGATCCGTCCATCGATCCCATGATCCTCTTTCTCGTGAACAAGAACCCAAAATACTTTGGGGCAGCTCCTCAACTTGAAGAAGAATCTCAACTCCAGCCTGAGAACAAACCATCTTTTCTGGTTGAGGACTATGGCCTCAGATTTTAATCCCAGCCGTCTGAAAGATGAATTTATGTGGACCCCAAAACCAGGACCCTGCAACTATTGGTTAAGTCTAGTAAACCTGTCAATAGAAAAATGTGACCAGAACTGTTGACATAGGGCGAATAGTCCTTATCAGAATGCCCTGAACTCTCACGGAACAGCCCTAAGAGGGACACGGTCAAACACCTTCTCCATTCTACAAACAAGAAAGAACAGATAAGAAAGAAAGTCCCTCAGTGAGGAATTTGTGAGTGGTTTTTAATCAGTGAAGTGACACACACAAACCCGGAGCAGTGGGCAGCCGTGGCACATGGTGCACAAGTACTTGCTCAAAGAATTTACCGGACTGAGATTCGAACCTGCAACACCTGGGAGGAAGGTCCAACTTCTTACCAATGAACCACAACTGTACAAGGAACGGAAATACAAATTAATAGTGACATTACTGCAGCACTTCTGACTGTGTTATTATTATTATTATTATTATTATTATTATTGCCTATGCTAATGTGTACGCTAAGATATATTTTGCAAAAATTGTGTACGGTAAATTTTCCATTTAATGCAGTAAAAACATTCCTGAACAAAGTTCCCATAACAGCATACATCTCTGGTGAGTAACGGGAGACGAGCTGCAGGCGCAGTAAACACCGCGGACAATAGCGGGACTGATTCCCGGCCTTGACAAAGAGGCTTTCAGTAGAACTCAGAGAAGTTGAAATTACCATCACAAAACCCCAGTGAAGCGGTTCCTATAACATAAGCAGTCACATACATTTTAGATGAGCACCTCTAGTTGATCTGAACATGTCTGGTTGCTGTCTGAAGAACACTGTACAGTATATGGAGTCTAGCTCACAAACAAAAGCGTCACTTTATCAGACAGTTCAGCAGGCGGGAGCTATTTATAGACACCAGGAGACACACAAATCATCTGATTATATGTGTTTGTGTACAAACATGGTCAACAGAGGGATAGATGGAGAGAGAGAGAGTCCAGAGGGACAAAAAGAGAGTGAGAGAGAGATTTAGAAGCTAATATGAGAGAGAGAGAGCGAGAAAGAGAGAGAGAGAGTCAGAGGGATACCAAAAGAGAGAGTGCCAGACAGAGACTGAGTGAAAGAGCGAGAGAGTGGAAGACAGAGAGCAAAATAGAAAGTCAGAAAGGGAGAGAGAGGGAAAAAGAAAGTGAGGGAGAGTGTCAGAAGAGACAGAAAAAAGAGGACAAGAAAGAGAACGGGATGGGACCAGAGAAAATGCAAAAAAGAGAAGCAAAAGAAAGTGAGAAAGAGGGGTGGATTCGGAAAAGAGAGAGGAAAACAGATAGAGAAAGAAAGAGAATAAGAGTACGAGAAAAAAGCAGGGAGAGAAATTGTGACGGAGAGGACGGAGTCAGGGGAAAAGGAAGAGAGAGTTAATAGGAAGAGGTTAAGTTGGAGAAAGTGAAATGAACGAATGAGCAATGAATGCGTATGTGTGTGTAGGTGTGTGTGTGTGTGTATTTTACCATACGTATTTACCATATTACACTTATTAATATTATCCTGTCCTTTTAACGTGATATGTTGCTGTTATTACAGCAGAAGTAATAGCAGCATACATGAAAAAAAAAACATGGCAAGTCCGAAGCAATGTGTACGAATCCGTCCGAATATATTGAGAAAGAGTGATGACTAGGCTAGCGTTAATAAACCAGTCTGTCAACACAGTGATCCAGCAAAATAACGTCCTTAGTTACGCAGAGATTCACAGCTCTTAAAAAGATGAAGCAGAGTGAGACAAAGCCCGAAGAAGGTTGATTTGCCCGTCCGCTTCACAATCCGACGGAAAAGTGCGAGACCACTACACGAAATCACACGTGTCGCACTTTAGAGGAAGATCGACACTGAGAGTTTATCAGTTACACTCGAATTTAAAATCACAGCAGTCTGGACGTCTCCGATTGACGCCACGGAGGCGAAAGTCACGACGACACACTTGAAATCCACGGCGAGCGTGAGCGCGCATTTATCCGGCTGTGAACATCAAGCGAGAAAAACAGCTGCTCGACTCACCTTCCAGATCCAGGCCATCTTCTTCAACACTGAGGAAAAGCTTACAGCGCTGAGGGTGCGAGCTCAGTCCGCGGCAGCAACGCCAGGGTCGGGCGTTTCATGAGTTATTTGAGTGCTGCATCGATTTCCATCGCTGATGTGCCGTGAAATATTTGGGTAAATATTGTAGCGAACCGTTATTCTGCCCCACTGTGAGAAGCTCGGACCGATGAGCGCTGCCATTGGCTGACTGCAGCCACGGCCCCGCCCCTTTGTCATGTGACCGGCATTTTCATTCCTGGGCTGTGTAATACAAAGATGGGCAATATCTGAAAGCTTTGTGTGTGTGCAACAAAAGAAAGAGACAGGAAAAGATGAACAGGCAGAGAGATTTAAACTCATGAAACTGTCTTAGTTAAATTTTAAATGCGAAACTTTGACAATCAAAGATCAAAATCTGTTCTATAATAATTGAACAACTGAAGACATAGAACAAACGAGAAGAACCAACTAAATATAGAAGTCATAAAAATAGAGAAAGTTGAAAAGCCTTTGAGGTTTATGCACATTTTTCTTCTCTCAGGCAAGGTATGAAAATGATTTTGGTGTAAAACTGCAACGCAAGTGCTTTGTAAAAATGTGTATTGCTGCGACAAAACGGTTGCAGGTTTGAGTCCCAGTGAAAGCATTAAAGCTGTAGCATGAGTTTGGAAAAAAGCGTCAGCATCACGCCGAAAGTTCAGTGTGATTTTAGTCCGACTAATGACAACTGTAAGTTAGTTAACATAGTAGTTTGTTCATCAGTTGGAAAAGGTACTGGAATACAGTAGGTAGCTGGACATTTGAAAGATTTCCGCATCAGATCACATTAACCATTTTAAACTTTTCAAATTTTGAACAAAAACATTTTTTATATAAGCAGAAGAATGAGGCAAAGCACTCGTTAATATGGCTATGCCTAAAATGCAACAGCTGCTGGTAAGTTATTGATTTATGAAACCATTAAATTAGACTTTAAAAATATATAAAAATAAAAGTTCAAAAGATTAATACAACTTTTAGGTAAGGTGCAAAATGCAAGTTCTCAGATTTTTTCAGTTCCAACTGATGTTGGAGAGTTTTTACATTTTTTTACATTTACAGCTTTATCCTTAGAGATGCTTATGTATATATTTTTCATACAAAGGATCTTCACGTGTCAGAACTGTAGTGAGAAGCTTGATCAAGAATTCCAAAGAGACCAGCAAATTAGAAAAAAAGAAAATTAGACACAGAATGCAGAAGATTACAATTTTCAAACAGATAATTATTTAGTTCATACAATCGAATAAAATAAACCCATCAACTTGTTGAAAGTGTTTAATATACATGGAAAAAGAAAGATTTTTTGAAAATGCACTGAAAACCTCTCCCGTGTGGGTCGATTAAGGGTTACTTAGTAATGCTGATACAGTAACTCTCACAGCTACAGTTTGTGGAAACTGAAAATGTAATGTTGTTGACAGTTTGGTTTAAGGTGACAGTGACATCCAGTGTCTATTTATGAAATAGCATTCAGCAAAAAAGATTGAGCAACCTTTAAATGTATTGATCAAACTACACTGTGGTAGGGCAGCGTTGATTAGCTGACTGAAGCAATCATATGCTGTAATTTCACATTGCTATAACAAACCAAGTGTGGAAAAATGCATTGGTTTTTCTAGTGTAACAAAATAAAAGTTTAAATTTTAAAAACAAAACTGGTAAATAATGTTGTAATTTTTATGTTAAAATGCAGTATTTGTAAAGTTCATTCAAACAACAACAAGAGCATTTGTAAACAGGTCTTTCTAACAGGTAAATACTACAGTAAGAAAGACAGAAGAACATTTCCGTTCTAAACATGTTTATTTAACGATGACAGGGGAATGTTTAAAGAGTGTTTGAAGAGGAAAAAAAACATTAATATAGATGTATGGTTTTCATTTCCAAGCATTGAAAAAGCTAAAGATAAGGGACGACGTATAAATACTCAAAGGAGATTCTTCAGGCGCTGACGGCGTACTGCATGACCAGCCGATCAAATTCATTCTCCTGTAGAATCAACAAGTCACTCATTAAACAAGGCAAGAACAGTTCAGTTCTTGTCAAAAAATCTTCAGAACTACGTTTATTTTACATCTATGTTAAAAGAGGTCAAAGGTCAAATCTAAAAATCAAGATTTAAAAAAAAAAATGCAATAATCAAAACTTTTGAAGGGCAAAACAAGCCAGAAGAATATTACCTTAGCGAGATATTCTTTAATAAATGGATGTGACTTGTGTGCATCTTTCAGTTGAGACAAATATCGATTTGTAACCTATAAAGAACAAAGACATAATTAATCATGTATATTTTGACATATTTCACATATTTTGATTATGTGAAACAAATGTTAATTTTAAATCACGTTTTTAAAATTGTGTATAATTTCACCATTTACCTCAGGAGGTTTCCCCAAATGCTGAGTGAGAACAATGAGGTTAACGAGTGTCTCCGGATGACTGCTGTCCTTTACAAGACAAATGCACAGTAAAGGTAGTGAGGTAAAGTAATGATGAATGGGCACACACATTCAAGCATATACACACTTTGAAAATAAGCCTTGGAGAAAGAGTGGGCAAACATATTGGCTCAGGGGCCACAATGACATTAAATGATTGACAATGATTTGAAACAGAAAAACAATTAGGAGGCATTAAGGACAAACTGCTTCTAATGCTCGATAAAATAACTAAACACTGTGTGTAACAGATTTGATTTGTAACAAAACATGAATGTGCAAGACTCAAACAAACTGCTTTCCAAAGACATTCATTACATGAATATTTAATCCGCTTGAATTTCAAATAATCAAAAATAGCAGATAAATTTAAGTTCAGTTGAAGTTTCAAATGTTGTTGACTGTACAAAATTCCATAACTTGTTTACTCAACCTGGAGCGATGTCTTTTAACTTGTTGTTTTTATCCAGTAACTAGTGAATTTAATTTGACGGATTCTGCAACTTTTTTTTTTTCACACAGAAAGTTTAAGTTCCACCAGACAAAGTGATATTTTCTGTACAAATTCATTTAAAAAGTTTCCTTAGGACAAAATATCTCTATCTTATGCAGTCTGAATGCCAGCAAAACACTCTGAATCACAATTTGTCTGTGAAAGAAATGGGTCTTTCTGTAAATTTGCTGGATAAAAAACACGTTTCTTGGCATAATAGGCTTTAGATTGAACTTCAGTAAAAACATTTTGTTGTCCACTTCGTAATAAACACTTTCTCTCCCTGAAAACAAATTTTTAGGGGTCATCAGAAGAACACTAAGAGACTATCGGAAGTGTGCCCTTGTGTGGGGCAATGTGTGATTTGCATGCTAAATTGAACAAGATTTATGCGTACCTATTTAAATAGAATTATGCTATTTAATATTTAATTTAATTATGTTTGGTAGGGCGAATTAATAAAATTTGTAGTTTTCCCATCCCTACTCTAGAAAGTCAAATGTGGAACATCTCAGCTCTTACTTTGTCAAGAGCGTCCTGCAGAACGGACTCTGCTTCTTCCCACTTGTTCTGAGCCATGTGACTGGCAGCCTGGCCATTCAGCAGGAGCAGTGTGGGCGAGTACTTATCAGACATCTCCTGGAAGATGTAAAAGGCGTCCTGAAGCTTCTCGCCTCCCTGGTGACGGAAAGCAAAGCAACATTTCAATTCCACTGACTGGTACAAGTTCCACCATTTAATTCAAAGAAAAATCCTTTATGTTTATATATTTTTTTTATTTATTAACATTTTTTTTATTGTTTTCAAACGTGCATGAAAAAAACATTGGTGCTTTAGTTAAGTAATCTGAATCAGATGTACTGCCAGGTTCTGTGGTTACAGAGCTAGGAATTTGTCTTGGTGTCAACCACCGAGGCGCCATCTGCGGCACCAACGTAATGAGTGTAATATCAAGCTTAAAGTGGCTTAGATGAACACTCATTAGAATCAATGAGAAAGTAAAAACAGACTTTCTATTTCACAAATTCAACTTTTTTGTACTTTCACTCACAATGGCGAGATTGACCCAGGCTGTGGCCAGCTGAGTCAGAGTGGCATCTTCATCCTGGTCCTGCATTTTTTTCAGCTCCTTCCTGTGAAGACAAAGACCATCAGAGAACATTGAAAGTCTCAAAAAGCAGTTGATCAACATTTAATTAAAATAGGCTCCCATTTCAGTATTTATGCAGTTCAAGTTCAATTTATCCATGAAGCATGTTCTCGTGTGACACTCATGTCTCGTTTTCACGCTTCACTCTCTCTTCAGCTTCAATTTATTTTCAGAATAACTCTGGTATTTCAGAACAGTCTAAAAGTATTGCTAGGTCTCATTTATGGGGAAACAACACATACCTCGCCATGTCCACTCTGTCCAGTTTCAAAAGCACTTGAACCGTCATAGCCATGCTGCAACACAAAGACAACATAAGATTAACCTTCACAAACCATTAAAACTGTACCAGCCTAATTCCACTAGCTGCTCACCACTCCAGACTTTCTCCCTGGTGCAGGCTGCGCAGAGCAGCGTCAGTGTTCATCTCGTGCAGATAAATGGAAGCTGCCATTAGCAAAAACGTAATGTTGGAAACCTCCACGCTTTTCGCCATCTTCTTGTCCAGTTCGGTCACTATTGCATCCCTGTAATAGATCAGTTTTATTATTATTATTATTATTATTATTCATTCATTAGACATTATTATTCATTCATTAGACAAATGTTGTGCACCATTTAAATTAATTTCTCAACATTATCTCAATGTCTCAACATTTTGTTCTTTAAATTGAGCATACATTAATAATTGCTCAAATCTGCAATGCTACAGAATTCGAAAATATTTTCAATTATTCAACAGCAAATGAAGGAACTTTTTAATCTTTTGTTCAGCTGCAGATTTTCCACAAAAATAATTAATTCCTTTATTTTGTATTTTTTTTTTTGTTGTTTTT
>CM051493.1:31650500-31677356 GCA_028031935.1 Paedocypris micromegethes
TTGTTGTTTTTTTTTTTTGTATCACGTCCTCTAAACTTTGAATTGACCATAAACACTAATATTAAACTGACTTAACCTATTATTGTATCTATAAATCACAAAGACTAATTCAATCCTTGAATTTAGTACTTTCTTCAGCAATGCTTGATTCTAAGATCCTTCAATGTGGAATCCAAGTCAAAATGTAGTATTCACCAAGCAGAAAGTGCTTATGTTTAGTTTGTTGAACGAAAGTAGTTTAACGAGCAAGCTGAATGAACCTTTTGCCTTCAGCAGAAAGATAATCGGCAAACATCCGAACAGCCTGAAGCTCCTCAGAAGAACCGCTCTTTATCTCATCCAGTACAACTCCATATTTCCTCTGTGGACCAATGGACAAAATCAACAAAAGTGAGAGAAAGCAAGAGACGGTGACAGAGTAAGAAAAGGGGGAGCACATACAAGAAAGAGAGCTGTATAAAAACACAACAAAAAAATGTTGTGTTTTTATAATAATAATCATTGTTATTATTCAATACCTGTTATACAGTATTTACCTGGGCAATATAAGCTCTGTAGAGAAATATGTTCTTTTCCGCTTCCTTTTCAGGGCAGGATGTCTAAAATGCACACAAAGAAAATCACGATTAAAAATAAATAAATTAATCACGTTTAAAAACATTGTGCTAGGTTTTCACGATTATTAAATACTGAATTGAGTCTCTAAAAAGGTATGAGAAAAGGTAGGCTTAGCGCACTAGCTAACATGCATCACGACAGCTGATTAATATAGCAACAGCCTATTTATTGGAATTACAGACGTCTCAAATCTTGTCTATGAATGACCGACCTTGACTTTCTGAGCTTCATTGATACAGTGTTGATAACTGCCGATGTAGAAAGCGTTTTTCACGTCGAACAGTTCATCTACTTCACTCTGCTGCGCCATGTTGGTGAAACGTCAACTGTTCTGACGTCATCATGGCCACGTAAACGCGACCTCGGATTTGGCCCTCGGATTTGAAAGGTGTCGCCCTCTTGTGGCTGCATGTGCAATTATACGATGCAGGAAAAACAGTCGTGTTTTGGTTACTGACCACCAAACAACAAGAGATAATTTTTTCCCGATTTCAGTTATTTCAGTAATTTTCAGAGTTTCACCTTACAAGTAAATTAAAGCATTCCTGATATTTAATGCTTTGGAGACAAATTCAGCTTACTAAGTGTTTGAGAAAATAATACAAAATAAGCAGTGTGTCATGTGGACAGCAATTAATAAATAATAATATTGAATAATTATAAGAATACAATACTGTTTGAGCCAGAACATCCGTCCCCATCAGAATCAAGAGCGAGAATAACACTGGATCTTCACAGCTGTTAGAATCAGAAGGTTTCTGGATTTGATTTACAGGAAAAGTGTAAACTAAAGGTAAAACATGAATGTAATGCAGGAACCTGCTATGAATAAACACTTTGCTCAAATCTAAACTGTGCAAAATGTGTAAATCAATGATTATCATTTCAAACCATGAACGTCTACTAATTGTAAGTGAATTAAGACGTATTGATAATGTGAATCAATATTTTTGACAAAGATATTAAGCATTTTATATAATGCAAATCAATAAACCTATTTTCTACCGCTAATTTCATTTCTGGGTCACAGGGAGCTAGAGCCAGTCTCAGAAAATCTGGGCCTGAGGTAGGATACAGACTCTGCTTGGTGGCCAGCCAATCGCAGAGCGGGACACACAGACACACATCCGCTCACACATATGGCCAATGTTAAAACTATGCATATTTTTGGATTAGAGGTGGAAACCGGAGACCTGGAGGAAACCAATGTCAATATTACATGAGTAAAACTAGTGACTGTCATTTTTAAAATGAAAAAGCACCTGACCTTTTGCTAGCTGTCAGCTGCTGTAACACTTCACTATAATTAGACCTTCCTTATAATATTATTTGGCACCTATTTTAAAATGTGACGTCTACTCTACTTTTACTGGTCGCTTTGTTTACAACGAATAGACAATGAAACGCTACCCTCTTAGACAGACAGACAGACAGACGGACGGACAGACAGACAGACAGACAGACAGACAGACAGATAGATAGATAGATAGATAGATAGATAGATAGATAGATAGATAGATAGATAGATAGATAGATAGATAGACAGACAGACAGACAGACAGACAGACAGATAGACAGACAGACAGACAGAATATCCCCGTATGATCTTGTCTGAGGGGTGGGGGTGTTTGTCGTGACGCTCGTGCTTTATGTTAATTCATATTCAGCCGAAATGGGAAATGACGTGCTTCGGCTCTTACGTTGAAGAACGCGCCGTGTTTCCTGCGCGCGGATGCTACGGGATTGTTGGGAGGGAGCGATGGCTATTTAAAGAGGGAAAATAACGCACGTAACCGCCTCTAGTCGAAAGGACCATTTTCATCGGTACATCTGCTTCAAATTTAACATCGTGCTTTCTCTTGGCAAGAGTCCTCGGGCTGCGGCGTCTGGAGGAGAACCATGGGGAAAGATTTCTACAAAATCTTGGGCATTGCGAAAGGAGCATCCGACGACGATATCAAAAAGGCGTATCGAAAACAGGCTCTGAAATGGCATCCTGACAAAAACAAAGCGGCGAATGCCGAGGAGAAATTCAAGGAGGTCGCGGAGGCGTATGAAGTTCTGAGTGATCCAAAGAAACGAGAGATATTTGATCAGTACGGGGAAGAAGGTATCTGTCTGTCTGTCTGTCTGTCTGTCTGTCTGTCTCGATTTGTATATCTGTCTGTCTATCTGTTTTTCTGTCTGTGTCAGATTATATGTCTGTCTCTGAAATGTCAGATTGAATGAAGTAGAATGTGCATTATTCATCCAGGAACATTTAGTACCGCACAAAGATACTTAAGATCCCTAACAAATCTTTGCCTGTGTTGTGTAACATCCATTTTAGCTGGAATATAGTTTATGTGTTTGCTTATTGGGAGCCACAGAACATAATTTAGCACCAATTCAAGTCTGATTTTTTTCAACTTTCAACTTAGTGTTCAATTCTTTCTGTTAGGTCTTAAAGGAGGAGGAGGAGCATCTGATGGCCCAGGAGGCAACTTCACCTACACTTTCCATGGGGATCCTCATGCCACGTTTGCCACGTTTTTTGGGGGTGCCAATCCCTTTGAGATATTTTTTGGCAGAAAAGCCAATGGACGAGACGATGAGGACATGGAGGTGGACGGAAACGACCCCTTTGGCTCCTTCACGAGCTTTAACATAAACGGCTTTCCCCGGGACCGTCATGTTGGTCAAGGTGGTCCTCAGCGCAGGAAGCAAGATCCCGCCATTCACCACGAGCTCCGCGTGTCACTAGAGGAAGTCTTTCATGGCTGCACCAAGCGGATGAAGATCTCTCGAAAGCGTTTGAATCCCGATGGAAGGACATTGAGAACTGAGGATAAAATCCTCACCATCGAGATCAAGCGTGGTTGGAAAGAAGGAACCAAAATCACATTTCCACGCGAGGGTGATGAAACGCCCAACAGCATCCCTGCTGATATTGTGTTTGTCATCAAAGACAAACCTCATGCCCATTTTCGAAGAGAGGGTTCTGATATCATATACCCAGTGCGGGTCAGTTTGCGCCAGGTGAGATTCCATTGTATTAATCTGTTTTTGTCCATTTCATTCGTTTTCAATCTTGTGCCTTGCATCTACTTGGTAAATAAGCCTAAAAGATGTGTGAAGAGCAAAACACTGCCTCTTATGTAATGCTGCTAGAGCAGGAAGGAACATATCAGCTGGTGTGAGATGCCAAAATTTCGCCCACTTTAAGTGCTAAAGGGCTTCAAGATGGACTTATATGGCAGGGAGTTTAACACAGAGTAGATCGCCTCTGAATGCCACTGGATAAACACAGTTCTATGGAACATTTGAGTTTCACCTTACAAGTAAATTAAAGCATTCCTGATATTTAATGCTTTGGAGACAAATTCAGCTTACTAAGTGTTTGAGAAAATAAAACAAAATAAGCAGTGTGTCATGTGGACAGCAATTAATAAATAATAATATTGAATAATTATAAGAATACAATACTGTTTGAGCCAGAACATCCGTCCCCATCAGAATCAAGAGCGAGAATAACACTGGATCTTCACAGCTGTTAGAATCAGAAGGTTTCTGGATTTGATTTACAGGAAAAGTGTAAACTAAAGGTAAAACATGAATGTAATGCAGGAACCTGCTATGAATAAACACTTTGCTCAAATCTAAACTGTGCAAAATGTGTAAATCAATGATTATCATTTCAAACCATGAACGTCTACTAATTGTAAGTGAATTAAGACGTATTGATAATGTGAATCAATATTTTTGACAAAGATATTAAGCATTTTATATAATGCAAATATAAATATTCACACTCAACTAAAAATTCAAAACAACATTTAAGAGCCACTTTCATCTAACGTGGCATTATTAACATTTCCTAAAAAAAAACCTTTCTTTCTGAAAAAAAGAAAAAAAACCTACCTTCTCTTCTGTGGAGCCACAGGAAAACACTTCTTTTATACGGCGACTTGAGACGTTTTTAAGAATGAAGTTGTATGCAGAATGGCAGCATTACTGTTGATAAATCAAACCAATGTCTTCTGTGACTAACAGTTGTGTATTTCTTCAATCATAGTCGTTGTGTGGCTGTTCTGTCACTGTGTCGACCATTGATGGGAAAACCTGCAACATGAAAATTATGGACGTCATCAAACCGGGCATGAGGAAGACGATTGCTGGCCAGGGTCTTCCCTTCCCAAAGACCCCAGAACAGAGAGGAGACCTGATTGTGGAGTTTGACGTTAACTTTCCTGAATCCCTGCCGTCTAATGCCAAGGACGTCCTGAAACGACACTTGCCCACCTCATGAAGTTCAGTTTGACAGACACGAGAGACGCTTCAGTTCAAAGCTTGTGCATATTATATTTTCTAACGTTCGCTTCTGTTTTATGTTGCATGCTTTTGTACGTCGGTGCCAAATGTCGCTCGTGTTTCAAGTTTTTTTTTTAATTCTGCATTATTGAAAAGAAATGTTTATCAGAACTTTTTACGGCATCTGTATTTTACAGAGTAAATTATAAAGATTTATTTGTTTGCCAATTGCAAGTGGAATAAAGTGTCGGTATGTTTTGCAGTGGATAGTGTGAATAGCTCTTAAAGTCACGTGCAAATTACAACTAACAATTGCAAATGTGTAGAGAAAACCGTTGTTGTAATATTTAGTTAAAGTGAGTCTTTTTAGTGTCCACTAGATGACGCCACTTGACCAATCAATGTTACAGGAAAATGTATGCAGTGTTTTCTAGCATTTTCCTCAGTTTACACCTTAAAACCAAAGACGAACTTAAAAACTGAAAATAAGAGCAGAAGTTATTGCTTAAGACTGTCAAACGATTGAAACGACTCAATGTTGATTTTAAAATAAATACGCTACCACGCTAAATTACTGTAAAAATGGACATAACCATAAACCGTCTGACGTAAGTCTCCGTTGCTGTGATTATTTTCATTTCTTCGTGACAGGTAGCGTGCCGAATATCAAGTTCGTTTTAGGAAACATGGTCTCTTTATACTGTTTTATTGTATCGTTATGAACGTAAATTGAACAGGTGCGTCGTTCCTTATCTTAACTCGGATGGGTTTTAAATATATAAATGTATAACTGGACACCTGAGGCAGGTAAATGTTTATCTTAGTGACGTCACAGATACTCTCAGCGCGCGTGCGTTCGGCCGTAGAGTTCAATCTCCATTGTGTGAGCTCAAACGTAGAGAGAGTTTACGGCGGCAGACGTCGTGTTCTTCCGAACCTTTAACGGCGACGACAACAACAGAATTTACAATAGGACGTCGGAAAGGAGAACCGAGTGGCACCGAACTGTTCTTCGCACGCTCAACAGGTTGATCCTCTTTCTTCAATGCTGTAGCCGTCCGGTTCCTGGGGATTAACGAGAGGCGCAGACATGCCTTTGGGACTAAGGAAAAAGAAAAACAAGTCGAAGGAGAGTTCGAACTTGGTAGAGAACGAGGAACATCCAGGTGGAGGCGTCGGGAAGTCCGCGGTGAACGGTGGCGGTCTCCCTCCTCCACCTGTCAGCCTGAGACCGAAGCTGGTCTTCCACACGCAGCTCGCCCACGGAAGCCCCACGGGCAGGATCGAGGGCTTCACCAACGTCAAGGAGCTGTACAGCAAGATAGCGGAAGCCTTCAACCTGAAACCCGACGAGGTACGTGCCATCTCAACGTAGAAAATAAGCGTGGGAAAGCTAAAGCCAGTTTCAGGTGTTTGGATTTTGTCTAATATTAGTGCATTTAGTTTTATGGATGAATGGATGAAAGGAGGGAGAGAAAGAGATCAATATGGATGGATGGATGGATAGATAGATAAAGATTGAAAACGGTAAAAAGGTAGGTAGATAGTCAAATGGATTAAAAATATACACAACCAAATAGTCAATTGTTAAAACGTAACACTTGTTATAATCTTGTCATCAAATCTTCAGAACGTTGTGTTTCATGGTACACATGGCATTATTTAAATACAGATTTCACTCTTCATGACTTGATGTTTGAAGTGAAGTGTCATAATTGACTTAGTAATGTTCAAATATTGATCTTGTGCTTTTTCTTGGGTTCAAATCCACAAACGTCTTGTTTTTTGCACTGATCTCTACATGGCATTTGACATGGGAATCAAACTCATGGCCTTAGCCTCTAAGTCTCAGACCAGCGCGACTAATTGACGGAGTATAATTTGCTTGAATGGTTTCTCTTTGGTCAGCTTCCTAGTGTGTTCCTGGGCTGGAAACCAGTTTGACCAGTCACTGGACTGTTTGGACAGACGTATCAGGTGTGGAGTTAAACATTCAGGGATCGAGTGACAACTCAGTTTTGTAAAATAAAGTCTGAGAATAAGACTAAATCCTCTGGTAGTGGTTCTGAGAAGCAGTCAGAGCTTCAGAGGAAATCCCTCACGTCCTGTAATAGCGGGCAATGCCCTACGAAACATAGCTCAGGCGGTCCCAAGAGGTGAGGAACAGTCAGTTTTGAGGGGTTTCAGTCTTGATGCCCTCAGATGAGTTGTACATGTTTGTTTTAGGTAACAACATGATATGTTATACAGTAATGTAAAATCAGCTTCTTTGCGTTCCAAACCCAACCCTACGCATTATTGACTTTGATAAAAGCTAGTTTAATCCTGCTTGCAGGGCATTGGAGAGGTTAAATTCCTGCCTTTTAACTTGTTAATGTGTGTGAACATTCTTCACCATCATGTGAATTATGAATGTGACCAAGAGACTCATTGGCGAAAGTGTGATATTTCTGTTGTCATCTGTTGTCAAGTTCTACAGTCGAGTGATTGATGAAAAAGACATTGCTGTGCAAAACGGACAAATTAAGAAATGCTTGGATTAGAAACTTCTGGATTGTGATTTTATTTGTTTATTTCAGCTGGGTCATCTTATCACTTTCAGTGAGGGTGTAGAACAACATGTTCAATCAGAGCAACTCTGATTGTCAAATTGCATGACCACAAAATAGTTAAAACGAAAAGATCAGTAAATAAGAATAAAGTACGTTTTCATTTCAATTTCAGCCTTGTCTGATTTCAGAATTACATATTAATTTAGCTAATCAAAAGTTAAAATGAAAAAAAAAAAGAATAAATAAGAGAATATTGAATGAAATATTGAATTATTTTATTCTATAGCTTTGATTCCCCTGCAGTGTGACAGTGTCAGAACTACAAAAAGGGAAACTACAAAACTTGCTTCGCAGTAAAGCAGATATTTAACTTTTAATTTGACACGATGACTGAAAAAAAAATATTTACATAGAACAAAGAAAATAGTTTGCGTTTTTTGATGGTACTTCATTATCAGTTTAGTGGTATTTGTTTTTATATCAAGTATCGTGCGCAGCTTTAATCTTTAACCGATATTATGTTGTTAATAAAGGTTTCCATAAAGCTTTTTCTGTCACCGACCCAGTCAAAGTCTGTTTTCTGCTGAACTGGGCGGCACATGTTGAAGTGTGTGACTGAACTTTGTTTTCATGCAATTTGTGTAGCATTTGCATGTGGGTGCAGCTCTCAGTGTTGCTTTCGATGCTCAGGATCTTTTGTTTATCAGGATGACGAGGCCTTGGTCTCCAGGTTAGTGGACGCTGAATCAGCATCGTTATGCCCCAAGCCACTGGAAACCACTTGAGAATGTGGGAAAGTTCATATTGAAATATGTGTGCTTTTTAGATTAGAATAAATGCAGATCATATCATATATATTTTACTCTATTACTATTATAATTAAACACATTGTTAACAT
This sequence comes from Paedocypris micromegethes, assembly GCA_028031935.1. Taxonomy (NCBI): domain Eukaryota; kingdom Metazoa; phylum Chordata; class Actinopteri; order Cypriniformes; genus Paedocypris; species Paedocypris micromegethes. The sequence continues at coordinate 31,658,859 of CM051493.1, forward strand.
GTTTTATTCTACGAATACCAAATTACACAGAGTTTTATTAATTATTTTCTCTGAACATTCACTCAGCAGTCATGTTCAGGTTAACATCAGTCACGTTCAGTCTCTTATCGTGTAAAATCATTAGAGGTAAATCATTTATTACCAGTATATCAAGTGTTTGTCAGCGGAACACAATAAGTTCATTTCTGTCAAACTGATCATGAGTAAACACTGGCTTCCTGTGATAAGCGTTACCTGCTTTAGTGTTGCTGTGAACAGATTCACACAGTTAAATTCAACCCAATGCACATTCAGCTGTAATGAATGAATGTATATGGGTTTTGCATTTTTTAAAGAAATACCAAAGTGCAATCAATTTGTGTGTACCGTTTATGTGAGTGTATATATACAAATGCAGTTGTATATACATATGGCGCTTGAAGAGATGTGATTATGAAAATGATTTAGTGAGTGTAAAATAAGGTCTTAAGACTGAAAGTAAACGGATAAGCAGGGACATTGATGTTGATAAAGTAGGTGTTAAAGATGATTTGCAAAAAAAATCATTACACATGAAAATAACAGCAGTAATTTAACACAATCCACTTACGACTAGATCGGTTTACAAACAATCTGTAGGACCTAAATGCGCTCGTAGGTCGACAAGTTTCTGTATTATCTGGCGTAAGGTGTCTGGGAATGAGAGCGCTGCTTGTAATGAACTCCGCCCACAACACACGGTTTGACAGACCGATTAAAGTTCATTATAAGAAAAAAACCCATAATAAATAAATATCATATTAAATGTAAAAATAAAACAGGATTTGGAGTTAAACTAAGAACTCAATTTGACATGTTAATTGGTTAATCACTCTGCTCATTTATTCGCTGCCAGAGCGGCCGCTGTCCCCATCATGGCCCCAAAATAACCCCTGGTTCCCAACCGCTTCAGAAACACTGCTCATTTATGAACAAGATCACCTTTCTTTTTGTCTCATCATTCACTCAATCCGTATCGGTTTACGCCTATTTTTCAGCCAACTTGTTTTCCTGCTTCACTTAGGAATGTGTTTATAAAGGTCACACGGTTGCAGTCCTACCCATGGGTGTGGCCTGTTGCCAAGGTGAAACGTTTGTAATTAAACGTTTGTAGTACGTCAGCACTAGTGTACTGTTTCTACAAAATGCCGTACCATGTGTGCGAGGAAGCATGATGTCACTCGCAGCCTTGGCGACGGTAAAGGTGTTGGTGAATCCATCCGCGGACGAGACGGGATTCATGTCCCTCGCACAAAACAAAGCCGCGCAGTTGCGGTCGGCCCCCACTTCTGTGCCCCTACTTAATCCGCGGCCCTTTAATGTGCCGTGGTTGCCAGGACGACGGTCTCGTCAGCTGATGCGTGTCCAAAGTGGCCACAAAAGAGGGAGAAAACAAGTCGTCTTTGTCGGAGTATCTGCAGCACCAAAGGTTGTTCGGAAAAGCTGATGTGACTGAAATCCTTCGGCAGGTTGTGTCCAAAGGTCGACTTGACCTAGGAAGTATGTCGTACGAATCGGTGCAAATAGGAAATCGGGGTTTAATTAAAATTAACTGTAAATATAAAGCTTTGGTCAGATTTAATAAAGCTAATTAGTCAAGAAGTGTAACTGTAATGTTACCGGAATGATTGACGACTCTAATTCATAATTCAACAATCCTAGTTTGCTAGTTATTATTATAAGCACAATCCTGGTATAAGGGACCGTAAGGCAGCGGCCAAAATAGTTCTGTCCAAAGTCCATCATTTACAGAGGAACTCATGCGACACAGATGAAGACGCTTTATACAGTGAATCTGACATACATACTTGGAATTTGTATGGTATTTACTGTAAGTCATGAATCTTTTCACATGTGAAAGTACAATTATTAGCAAATTACAATTTATTAGCAAAATAAGTGTCTAAAGTTACATGAGACTGCACTTTTATTAGTTTATTTCGGAATATATTGCAAATATAAAAATATATCTTTTAATTCATATTTTTTGTGTGCAAGTTTGATTTTGTCAACCAATCAGAGTTGCTAAAATACAGTGACCATTAAACTGGAAGTAGAAAAACTCTTTTTGTTTTGATCTCTCCTCTTATTGTTCCTCACAGATCTTGTTCTGTACACTCAACACACACAAAATCGACATGGAGAAGCTGCTGGGAGGCCAGATCGGACTGGAGGACTTTATTTTTGCTCATATAAAAGGGATCAAAAAGGAGGTTGAGGTGTTCAAATCTGAGGAGGCACTCGGACTCACCATCACAGACAACGGCGCTGGATACGCCTTCATCAAGGTAGCTGGTAGTGGAGCACGAGTCAGGAACGCGTTAGCTATTCAACACTTTCATGAAGGACTATGAATGTCGAGAAACCAGAAACCGAGCTGCAACGCTTACTAGAATAGAGTGTCGCTCACCTGACCATGAGGAACTCGGAGTAGAGCCGCTTCTCCTCCACATTGAGAGTAGTCCGCTAAGATGCTTGAGATGTTCTGAACACGTCTCACCAGGAGGAGGCCCAGAGGAAGACCATGTCTCAAATCTGGCCTGGGAACTCCTCAAAGAGCACCCCCTGGAGGAGAGAGAGTGGGCATCCTCTACTAAGGCTTCCAGGATACCTGAATAAGTGGAAGACAACAAATACATTTTTATAATATTTATTTTATAATTATACGTTTCTATTTTTGGCAATCTGTCATCTTTAGACTTTGAATTCAGAAAAGAAAAAGAAATGTTTAAACACATAAACAAGTAAAGTATAGATATCTGCAAATTGCTAAATGTTGCGGCACGTCAGGGTTTTGCCTCTGGTTTATTACAGCGCTGCTGGATAATGCCAGCATCAACACGCTTTGCATTTATTTGAAAATAATCAAATCTGGTCACGCTTAGACTTGTCTCCATTCCTTTATTACTTGAATTTATATCGAACTTTTTGTTTGTATAGAGCGAGTAGTTGCTCTTTCATTCATGACATACTGATGCTCTTCTAGCTCTGTGCTGTTGTAAGTCTGTGTTTTCTGCGTGTCAGCGGATCAAGGAGGGCAGTGTGGTGGATGACGTGAAGGTGATCTGTGTGGGGGATCACATCGACTGCATCAACGGAAAAAACATTGTGGGCATGAGGCACTACGAGGTGGCACGGATGCTGAAGGAGCTGCCCAGAGACAAGCCCTTCACCGTCAAACTGGTGGAGCCCATGAAAGCTTTCGGTATGTAACAGCCTCATTCAGCCCAAATGGATCTATTGCAATATCTCAAATATGTTAACTAAAGGACAGCCTTGGTTTAAGAGCAGTTATGTTCATGAGCGGAAACTTTAGCAAAATATGCTCTGATTTACATTTACATTGATTAATGAGTTTGCATCTGGATAACGTATAAAGTGTCTTTGTATATCTCACTATAATAGACATAGATGTCGCCCTTTCCCTCTCCATTCGGCTGGATGGTGAGCTTTGCATCTCAGAAAAGGAAAGGACTAAAAAAAGAGTCACAGCAATGCATTTATTCTTGTGAAAAACTCCATGTCCAATCTTCACCAAGTCTAGTAGCAAGTTGCAAAATGTTGAGTCTGTGAAACAGCACAAAACAAAAAGAAAATGCACAAATCTTATTGTTATTTAAGTTTAGTCCAAAGGTGTCAAACTCTGGCAAAGTCTAGCATGTACAGATAATACTATAAATCCCAGAATGCTCTGTTGATGTTCTGATGCGTCAATCACGACAGGACCCAGTAACGCCCTTTCCTCGCGACTGGATGCTAATACTGCACTGCGCTGCCCCGCCCAAAGTGACTTTTTTGGCGTGGATCTGATCTACTGTAGATACCTGCATCTACTATTGTCTTTGTGCACTTTTTCTTGCTGACACTACAGTAGGAATTGCACTTTTAATAGTTAATTGGTTTATTATTGTCATTTTACTGTATGTTTTTTTTTTACAAGAAATAGCAATGTTGACATTGTTCCGGTTTGAACACTTGTGTATTTGAGTTTGACACCCTGATCTGGTCAGTCAGTGTTTGAGAACAGATGTGAACCGAGGCCATTCTGTATTATGTTCAAATTCTTCTTGTGATGGGATGACACATAATTCACGCTTTGGATGTTCCTTTGACAGAGATGCTGGAACCACGATCGAGAGGTGGTGGAAGCAAGTCTTCAGGGGAGACCAAGATGGGCACGGGAAGAGAAACTCTCCGGTTGCGCTCCAAGGGTCCGGCGACGGTGGAGGAGATGGTAGAGATGTTCTGCCATAAGGGCTCAGAATGAGTGATGATGCCACCACGTCTGTTTCTCCTCAGCCCACAGAGTTTGAGGAGAGAGCAGTGAAGAAGGTGGACGACCTTCTGGAAAGCTACATGGGCATTCGCGACACTGAACTTGGTGAGACTGTTGTCTGTAGAATATTCTGCATTACTGTGTGTTGAGAGACAAGTTGGTAAAAGTGTGTTGAGCCACAAGAACATGAGATGAAATTTGGATGCATGTTTATTCTAACACTAGTTTCTGGGGTATTTTTTAGTCAATTACATTCAGTTTTGTCTTTGAGACTCCGATCCATTACCATAGCTTTTTAGATTTAAAACGGTGATTTTATCCAGTCAAAATTAAATGAATAGAGAAACACAACAAAAATATATTTCAAGTCATTTTAAAGTTAAAAAAAATAATTAACATCGTAGTTGAAGGTTGGCGAAAATAAATACAGTATTACGTATATACTTTACAAAATATATATTTAAGTGTGTGTATATATTGCCGGCATAAATTAATATACACACAGGAGCATGGACAGACAATAATAGATTAGACTGATTAGAACAAACCAAATTTTTGTCATTCCATATGTCAATAATCAATAAAAGTCCTACATTAAAATACACTTATAGGTAAAACATTAAGGGTATTAATGCTGTAAAAATGACAGAAACGTGACATTAAATCATGTCTATTGGTTCTAACTTTGGTGTGTGTGTAGCGGCCACGATGGTGGAGGTCGGCCGCGACAAGAAGAACCCGGACGAGTTTGCCATGGCTCTGGACGAGGCTCTCGGGGACTTTGCCTTCCCGGACGAGTTTGTGTTTGACGTCTGGGGAGCCATTGGTGACGCCAAACAAGGACGCTTTTAATTCAGGCAAAACTGCGGAAAACACTTAGTAGATTCTTACTGTTTTTGAATTATGATCTTACAAAAAACAAAAAAATTATTTCACAAAAAAAAACAGCACATCTTAAAAACAGGTAGTCGAAGCTTTCGGCGTTTGTAGATAAAGCCAAGGGAAACGGTTGATGTTTGCATCACACGTTTGCATAGAGAATCCCATTTAGATGTGACTTCTGAAATTTTCCCCCAGATGGATTTTAGATTATTTTATTTAACCGAGTCACCACACTCGAATTCAGATTGTTCAACATTAAGGATTTATTGCAAACAATTATTTGACCTCAAAGTAGTGCCAACCGGACTGAAACATGAAAACTGCATTGACATTGATTTGACCGTGTTTGTACGATCCAGAAGGGATGAAGTGTGTGCAAGGTTTTTTTTTGTAATGTGTGCATTCTGAACGAATGCTTCCTGATGTCTGTTTGTTGCATTTATTAAAGTTGAAAAATTGCAGATGTGTTTTGATTATTCTAAATGCTGAATAAATGCAAAACCCTAAAGTAAATTTATCATTGGGATTAACTGGCATTCCTGACTCAACAGTTTTCGAGACAGAATGTGGCCAGTCACTTAATCTAATAAGCCGTACGGTCAAGGCTTTTCATCCAAATGCATATTTTCGCAAAAAGTAAACTTAACCTTTTAAATAATTTTAAGTAGTCATGCCCAACGGACCATATCCACTCCATGAAATGTTACGCGTGTTTATATTGGTTTAATTTCATTTAGAAGTGTGTATGACTGTACACTATAATATTCAAATAACTTTTAAATAGAAACTACAATCAGACATCTCTGACGGACAAATTTAGAGAAAAATAGCTACCAGTTTTATGCAACCTTTTTAATCGACATTTGCTACAGGATGGGTTGAAAATGACCACAGTGTTGGAGAGCTTTCAGTTATAAAGAGAAATCTAGGTCAATTTTTTTCCTGTGCTAAAAATCTGTTGTGTCACTGGATGAGTCTCATCATCAGAGAAATGAAAGGAAACTTCTTTGGAATACAACTTTCACTTTATTCAATTTCATCTGCAGCTTGGTTTTACTTAGTACAAAATACAGTTTGTCAAGACAGACACTTCCCTTTCAACCCGAACCCAAACACAAGCAGGAGCTTTATTTACACGGATCGAGTCAAGTGTAAAAAGCTGCCTTTAAAAACTAACAGAAACACGTATGTTTAGGACTAAAACGTTTCAGGGTCAGGAAACACAAGTAAGAGTTGTAAAGACATTTTAAGGCTCTTCATACACAGACGTGGGAATCTGGATTGGTTTTACCGCAGCTTGCACGATATGGCTTGGAAGCACATGACGATTGCTTTAAGTACGAAAAACTTTTGGTGCCATGTGAACGCGATAAAGTGGTTCGATTCCAACACTTCGATTCATTTTTGACAAGAAACTGAGAAAGTCTCACGTAAAACAGCCTTGTAGCACCGTCATGTGACAGGGAGAATGACTCTGACACTTCTGCAACACTGACAGTTTCTCATCGTCTTGTGCATTAGCAGAACTTCAGAAAGAAAAGGGAAAGCAAAGATGGATGTTTGTGGCAAGAAGGTGACGACGTGTTTTTACAGTTCATCTGCCACGTGACTGGACCTGAAGGCGTCTCCGGTCAGCTTCTCTTGAGCTTCCTTCATGCTGCTCACAACTGAAGGGAGAGTGAGACGCGAAGAACACACTTTATAATGTCACTTCAATTCATCAGAAACACTGAAAATAAATAAAATGCTCCTAATTCGGTTTCAGCTAAGGGTTATGAGATAAACTGACTCCACAGTGACAGTGAACAATTCTGAATAAATGTTGACTGACTGAGAATTCAAAAATCTAAAGACAAGCAACAATCTTTAACTCTTTTTTTTTTAATTGTATTGTAAAATAATCTCAGAAAATGTATACGTTATAATGGAGAGTGATAAGCAGCACACTTTAATCTCACAAAGGTGTGACAATGTAGAACTACAATAATGCTCTGCGTTGACATTTGGCGTTTCATGTTGGTTTGGCAGACGAGTAAATAACCGACTGTCTGGAGGGAAACGGAGCATCTCGTACCTTGATCTGCGTTGCTGTAGAAGTACTTGTAGTTCGGATTCCCGTTCTTGTTGGTGATCTCAGAATGGACTTTTCCAGTGGGATCTACCAAACGACAATTTTTTTTCCTATTTTAAACAGCATAGGCCACATTTTACCACAACTAATAAAAATACTCTACAAGGTGTTGACAGTTTCTTATTATAATGAAACTTAATATTCCCGGGGTAGTTTCACAGCGAGAACACTTTAAAACGTAGTTACTGTCTGGCAGTGTTGTTGTAGCTGTTGCTTTATGAAATACAACGATCTTTCTTGCCAGGTTTGTTTGAGATCATGACCTACCGAGGAAAAGAATTCTGGGAATGTAACCTCCGTCCGGGCTGAAGGCCTCGTCTTTTGGCTCCTCTTCATCCTACAAAACATTCAGTACAGAATATACCCCGTCAGTTTCACAAGGACTCACTCACATCTCTCTTGCTCTGACCCAAGTACCTTATGTAATGCTTGTTCCCAATGATGCAGTATATCAAATAATTCTGAATTTAAGTGTAGGATTTTCCTCATTTGAATCAGACTAAATGTCAGAAGGCAGTTTCGGTTCACAATTTCATTAAATTGCCACTTGCTCTAAACAATATGCATTGTACATCTTAACAAACAAACAAACAAATTGTAAAACGTCAAATACAGACAAAAAGAAATTCACAGACAATCGACTTGTCAAAAGTTTTACAATGTCACCCAGACATGAGAAACATCAGGAGCAACACAAACATACTCTTGCATTTCAGTCTGATAATTTTCACAACCACATGAAACAAAAGCAAACAGATTCTTCACCTCCAAATTAATCATGACGAAGTTGTGCGCCAGCTCTGAAATATCCTTCGAGTCGGCAAACTTTGGTTTCAGTGCTGGAAGAAGCAGAGACAGCACAGTCACAGCGTGTTTAGGGCTGCAACAAACGATTACTTTGATAATCGATTAATCTATCAATTATTAGAACGATTATTCGATTAGTCATCGATTATTCCAATGATTAATCAGTAGGTTTTGAATGATTATTCAGTTATTTCAGCATAGATAAAACAACGAGATTTACCACATTTTTTTAATTAAGAAATTCACTTCTGTTATTGAAATAATTAACTTTTTTTGTTTCAATACACTTTGAATCAGCTAAACAGGTCACTTTCTTTAACATTTCTGATTCTGTCCAACTCAAATTACACACAAATGCTCTCTAAGCATTGTTTACACATTTTGATCCAATTCAAAAGTAAAAAAATAAATGATTAGCTGCATTGCAGACAACAAAGTTCCATGTGAACATATCTTGACAGCAGCAGTAAGAGCTTCATTTCTAAAACAAGAGTTCAGGTATTTGGTATTATTGGGTAAAGATTGGGTAATATTATAACTATTTTAAATGATAACATTGATAAAGAATTTGGATAAAATATTGGTCATTGTTTGCAGTGACAACTATCCCAACATGGAAACATAGAAGAGCTACAAACTTTAGCTAGTAAAGTTTCTACATAGCCTATTTCTATGTAAAAATATAGAAAAATAGCACTTTAAATAATTAGGTTATATTCTGCACACATGGGAATGGTGTTGTTTATTAATGTATTAAATGTAATGTTTCATGTAATACGTTAGTGTTTATGTGTCTGACTTAACACGCAAATCATAGTATTACATTGGAATGTGATCCACTTTCATTGTATTTACAGAATTTTTACAAATTACAATTTGAGACGGTGTGTGAAAACAGGCCAGTTTGTTTTGTGAATTATTTTAGCCTGTGATTTCAGTTGTTGAAATTGTTTTACTTAGATAGCATTAAACAAATATACTGTACAGTATTTTCATTATCACAGACTGTTCGTTATTATAAGTAGAAAACATCAAGTTATAAAAGAGTTTTGCAGTCGCTTGAGTTTATGCTCTGAAACACTGAACGCATGGAGTTTAACCTGGAGAAGCATCTGGCAAACTCTGCTTAAAGATACACTATACAGTATATTTCACTATACAGACCCATAAAAAAACGCGACAAAATTGATACAACACGGGACGCGCAATTTAATTCTCAAATGCGGGACAATTGCGTATTGTAAAGGACGAGTGGCGAGTCAGCCGAGACGCTTGCTCTTTAAGTCTACAACATGCGCGTTATTCTCCCGTGAAAGACAAGTTCCGCCGTGCATGTATTACACACGACAGGATTTTGGTGTTAATTTCGCTGTTTTCTTTAATTTCTGCCGCTGCGCTGCATTACTTTTAGCGCCACTGCGCCATAGCGGTCATATCGCGATATTGCAGGCAATTACATTAGGTCATCAACGATTTATCGACAATACAAATATTTGTCGACAATTTTTATTGTCGACGTTGTCGATGTTGATTAATTGTTGCAGCCCTAAGCGTGTTCCGTGTGAGCTAACAGCGCTTTGTCTCACCTTTACAGGCTCCGCACCAAGTCTTGTGAATGACGACCATGAGCGGCAGTCCACTGAACACAAATACACAACAAAACATTCTTAAACTCTGTTGTTCTTATTGCATCCAAATTGAGGCACAAAAAATGTCTGATATTTGTGCCGTCTAGACATTTGATCTTATGTTGTCTAAAGAACTTCTTCCCCTAAAAGATCATTTAATCTATTTCATCATTATATGTGTTCTTTTATCAACAAGAAGATTACTTAGACTAGTTAAAAACTATTAGTATATAATAAAATATGTTTAAATGAAAATGCATTAATCAAGTTAAACATTTGTTCTTTTAGAAGAGATAGAACAGAGAATTGTTGAATCAGACACACATTTAAAGGGGAGCAAAATATACCTTGCTTCAGCCTCTCTCTTCCCATCATCGAGACTTCGCCAGTGGATGTGGTCGCCAAAGCCTTATAAGACAAGAACGCAACATCGCAAAAAAAGCAAAGCGCAAATTGCTTTATTACATTAAAACATGTGACTAAGCTTGTGACTTTCAGTTTGTTAAATGCAGGATGTGGTGGGAATAATTTAGGAATTAGAGCTGGATCCATAAATGACGTCATATCCAGCAGCCAATGACAAGCCTAGATTAATCGGTCTCTTTGCCTTTATTTCTCAACGTCACTAGCGTTTATTTGACGTCACGTGACTAGATTTCTAGCTGCTTTCTACAATACAGGCGTTTTTATTGTCGTCATTGCAATCGACACGTATTGACAACTAACATTTAAAACCCCCAAAAAATATCCCGTCATGCAGCATTAGCTCTTTTCATTTTATCTCCAGCTACTTTTTTTCACAATCCATCTGGAATGTGACGGAACCATCACGTTGCTATTGTGAGACTACTATGCATGACACACTACTATCAATTAAAAAATCAAAAATTTTATTTTTTCCAGTAACACCGATTAACAAAAACGCAGGTCCCAGTTCCGGCTCAGGAGCAGGTTAAACACATTAACAGCTTTACCTCTTCCGTCACCATCCGCAAACACTTTTCCAAAATTCGATGAAAAATAGGTGACGACAAAGAGGAGCGCAGAGATGTTCCACAAGGACGAAAGCATTTTCATTCCTAAAGACGCGAACAGTGAGATGCATAAATGTCGCTGCTGGGTCCTAAATCACCTTACGGCCCCCGCGGTAGTAGGACCCAACAGGTGTCCGATGATGATGCCTGCGCAAAATAATATTCGCACTGTGTCAACGAGTGTGAATACGATATATACATGTGAGTCACATGATGTGACGAACATTCGTGTAAAAGAATAAATTCCATTTTGGGGAGGGTAGATCGACTGTAGTTGTCAGGATTTACAACACGGTATTTACTATATGTTTATATTTTATGAAAGATTTTTTTAAGTAATTTAATGTGAGAGCAGTATTGTTAATTTCAAAACCATTACCTTATAAAAACCTATTATTTTTTAACATTTACTTAAAGACATAAATTATATAAACTTGGTGTCACTTGAGTATTTTATGCATTGTGTGTGTGTGCGTGCGTGCGTGCGTGCGTGCGTGCGTGCGTGCGTGCGTGCGGCGAGCGAGCGAGAGAGGAGAGAGAGAGAGAGAGAGAGAGAGAGAGAGAGAGAGAGAGAGAGAGAGAGAGAGAGAGAGAGAGAGAGAGAGAGAGAGAGAGAGAGAGAGAGAGAGAGCGAGAGAGAGAGAGAGAGAGAGAGAGAGAGAGAAAGGGATGTGAGAGCGAGAGAGAGAGAGAGAGAGAGAGAGAGAGAGAGAGAGAGAGAGAGAGAGAGAGAGAGAGAGAGAGAGACTTCTACTTGTGTCATTCTGATTGCATAACCAGCTACCATCCAACTGTGTAAAACCCATAGAAAAATGGAAGTACAATTTCAACATATTAAATATTTAGTCTTTCTAAACAAATGGATGGACAGAAGACAATGGATGGACAGAAAAAATCAGACTGGCAATACAAGTTGATGCCGTGAGATGGACCGACAGAAAAGTAGCAAATCTTTTCAAATGCAAACTAAATTTTGAGGATATTAGTACAAGTTTCATACAAATACAGTTACAAATTATCATTATACATTAGATAAAAAAAAGTTTTTAAAGTACAACAAATAAATAAAAACCAAAAAAGTAAATTATAAGTGTACCTTCAGTTGCCTTTTAAAGCAGTACCAAAAGAATGGCATTTCAAGCTTGGAGCTACACCCTAGAAAAAACGCTATACCCCCAAGGCTTCAGATGGTTTGTGGTCACTTGGCTAACTTGAGGAGTGAAGAGCAAGTGGTGAGGAGCCTGGGGTCAGTACATCTGTGATGATGTGAGGTGTATCGACCAATTAATGTAGTGCTCCAAATGATAGTGCTAAAATGTTAAGATCCATTTAAAACTTGACGTGTAGAGACAGAATGTGGTTGAAAATGCGATTGATTGTAACGGCTCGACGCTTGAAGCTTTTGAGCAGCTTACAGAGCTGCAGCCGTTCCGTGAAAGAACCGTTACGATCTGCGGACACCTGGGAAAACACACACACACACGTGTCAGAATAGTGTGCCGACAATAAAAAAAGACATTGATTCTACCTCGACCGAAGCATCATCCATGTTGGAGACTGGGAAGCAGGCCTGTTAAACAAGGGCATGGACTCTCAACATACGTACCTTGTTTTTATTGGTTTGTTTGTTTGAGTGTTATACCTGCACAAGCTCGTAGATGTGCGTTACTACCGAGGCAGTGAGATCTTTACTCCAAAAATTACTCAGTTTATCTCGAAAATACTGCAGATCTTTTCGAATTCTCTCCAAACAAGCTTTCTACAAAGATGTAAAACAAATTATTCTGAAATACAATTGAACATACATGCTGATCGACTGAATGAATTACCTCGTCAATTTGTATAACATGCTGAAAACGGTTCGCGGTGCAGTTTAAATGCTGTTGAATAAATCAACACCAACATTACTGCAATATAATATAGTGGTGTGAGCACCAAGGAACACAACAAAACAACTTAAATTAGAAAATACTGTATGTACATTTTACAGAGGCTACTTTTATTTTGTACCTAATTAAAGTATGTTTAATATTGATGTACTACTAAAATCAATGCACAATCGATTCCGCGTAATTGGGCCGTCGAAAAAAGGGAGAAGCTGCTTTTTTGGGACAGATTTCAAAATAACGCAAATTTGTGCCGCTTTATTGGGGCACTGTTGGTCGTGTCCCAATTAACAGGACTCGACTGTAATCAATAACTATTTTGATTACAAGGTATAAATTGTACTCTACACAAAGCAGAATTCTGGCGTTGAGTGCTAATACCTGTGGCGCACAAGCAGAGAGCGTTTGCACGTGCACCTCGGCTGTTTGCTGTGTGCAGTTAAAGCCGCTAAACAGATGGTCCTGAGAAAGAATAATAAGCACCGCTCTTCATAACAATTGTGTGTAAATGACGGGATATTAGAGAACTCACCTTTGCCAACACTTCTGAGATAGCTTCGAGCAGAGAGCGTGCGCGCGCAGTGCATCGCGTGCTGGTTCCGCAGCGCCAGAACGCGCATCCGAGCGCGCCGACGAATAAATCTAGAAAATGTCATTTTATTTATATAAACAAAAAGAAATAAAGCAAATAAATCGGGCACGTATTTGTTACTTACAGTCATAGACCCTGGAACGCATTTTTACTTGCGGTGTAATAGCCTTGACATTTGTTTGATGTACGATCTTTACGTGTATGTGTGGGAGTTTCCGAAACTATCAATCAAATTAAGCAGCTTCTAGTGTTTTTTGTAATTTCCGCAGTTTTAAATACACGTCGTGTGAAGTTTTAGGTCGGTTTGTGGGAATTAACGCACGTTTCGTTTTCCTTCTCGTGGTAAATAATCTTACCTTACTTCATCTCAGTTTTTTTTTCTTAGACTTTTGTACTATCATGTTAAAGAGCGTTATCTAATTATATTTTAATTTGGTTTTTAATCATAGTGTTTTTGAGAATTAAAAGGTCATGCAAAATTATGTAACAATCTTACATTGAAAAGATTTGGTTATCTTTTGTACTGACTTGTAAAACCCACAATGTTTGTTTTTAATCACGTGGCATGACAAATATCCAGACAGGAAAATGAAAAAAAAGGAGTGGAATGATAATCTGACCCATATGGGGTCGTTTATTGAACCACAATTTCCTTTGACATTTCTGTGCACAGAGATCCACAGCATTGCATGTGTTCCTCTCATGTGTGAAAAAGGAAATACTACATTTAGATGAAAAAGTAATTAAAATAGACGTTTTTTTTTCAGTTCATTGTGAACACTAGAATTAGATTCCACCACAACAGGCATTGAAGATATAGCCTGACAACTAATAACATTCATGTCTTGGCTATAGTTTGATCCATTAGGTCACACGGCTCAAGCTGCAAAAATAATTTATTACCACGTAAACGTCATAAATCTTTGTGTTAATAAGCAAGAGAACAATCAGATGTGTATTAGCTGATACGCTGTTTCCACAAAACTTTATAGCAGTATTATCCTTAAAGTAAACTATAGTGAAGATGAGAATGTGACGTGTGTGTATCATGTCTTCATGTTATTATGTCGTTCTCAATGATGTCAGCATGATGATGTGTTACGTGAACGACTTCATAACTGCAGCCCGTAATGATATAATAATGAAGTTACTGTGAAACACTTGTGTTATGAGTCATTTCTAATTTTTGAGAATTTTGTTGCTTTTTAGACAGATTCGCAAACATCTGGCAATAAAATGACTAAAACGAATATGCTGTGTATATAATATTTGACATAAATAATTTACTGAAAATCAAATACAATATAGAACTAAAATAATCAAAACCGCTCTGGAAAAGAAAAAATTGTGTCCCCATTTAAAAAAAAAAAAAAAAAAAAAAAAAAAAAAAAAAAAAACACTGAACATCTGAATATCATTTTCAGTGAAATACAGAACTCGATAAAGTCCAATACACATCCCATGAAAGTCCCTACGTGACAATAGACGCACTACAGATGTGATGGTGGATGTGGAATGGGTTGTGTAACCCTCAGTGTGTCATGCATAAACACCTAGTCTGTAGATTTCACAAACATCCACAACAAAGCTGGAACCAGAGGAGAGATTCAGAAATGATGGACGGGCTTCAGTAAGGAGAGGGACAACAACCAGATGCTTTGCCTTTGGCCAGAGGCTTGTCCATCATGTGCCTCTGCTGACCATGCGCGTGCCTGTTCAAAAAGAGCCGGTTTTCATCAAGTGTCTTCAGAACGCGTGGTAAAATGAAGGAAGGATCTGATCATAACCTGGTGAGATCTTCCACTTCCACCAGCATTGCATCCTGCTCCATATGAAGCTCGTCTCTCATCAGCAGCAACTCCACCAGCTCTTCATTCAAACCTGAACAAATCAGTCTGTCATTTTTTTTGTTCATCTGACAGATTATACATCAAAAAGTGAAATTGAGGTGATTGTCAATATATCCACCAGGGGCTGTATCAAAATTATGCTTTCCAATCTATGCATCTATATATCCACTTAATACAAGATCTTGTTAATTATTATTTGTACCTTATTTATTCCATCCGTCCCTCCATTCATTCATATTTCTGTTAACCATACAGCCGTCCTCAGGTTATTACCTTTTTTTATTAACCACAGGATCCCCATCTATCATGTATCTATACATGTAACCGTTTAATTAATTGGCCATTTTCAATCCATATCAATCCATACCAATCAATAATTATCAATCTATATTCACCATCCTTCTATATCCATTAATTCTTCTAAATTAACCTATGCAAGTATACATCCATTAACCATCATCACTGTCTTTATCTGTACCTGCATAACTCCGTAAACTAACTGAAAACAGGCCATTCATTAATAACCAGTCAATTCATCTAGAGGTCTCTCTGTCCATTCACCCATTTTTGCAACTCACCCCATATTGGAGATGAAATGCAAAGACTGTGTGCCGTACCCTGTATCTGAGCATGGAGGTCATTGGTGATGACCTGTAACTGTCCGAGACTCATATCCCTCAGATCCACAGGCCTCAGGCTTCGCTTCATCAGACTCTCGCTGATGTGTGGCAGATGCGGCAACTGAAACACAGATTAATTCTAGATGCTGTACTACAGTACGTGTCCAGGGGAATGTTATTTTTTGCACTGACCAGATCTGCCACTGGAGACCTGCGATGCAGTTGAATCTGTCGCTCTACTTCAACTTGCATTCGGGCCATTGGCCGGGCCAGAGCCAGAGCCACACGCGCCTCCTCCTGAAGACGCCGCTGAAGTCGGCAGAACTCAGAATCTTCAGACTCCAGGTCTTCCTCTCCTGTGTCCCGGTCAGACAGAGACGAGCTCTGTTTGCTCTACACAACACACACAGAACAACCTTGATTTCAACGGTCGCTTCCAGCTCCACACGGTGAGAGGCCGGGACGCACCATGGGGGACAGAGGGGTGTCCAGGCTGGTCTCTGTTCGGCTGTCTTCTGCATCACTGTCGCGGTCACTGCTGCTGTCGTTCACAAAGCACATCTGAAGGTTCACCCCATTCTGAAGCCTGTCAAGGTTTTTAAGGAGATTAAAACGCTTACATTTATCGTTAACTCTGTAAACATGTAATTACGTACTGCAAATACAAATAAAATTAAAAATAATTTCAAAATGAGTCGTGGCCACAAAAATTGATAAAATTAAGAGTCATGTAAAAATGTCATATACTCCAAATGCAATTCTGTGCTTTTGGGGAAAGTTCTGTGATATGAAAACAAAACAACAACATAGCTTGTATTTATATGACTTGCCTTTTTATACAGTTTTACAGTACTTAACAAATATAAGGATACCGTATTTTTCGCCGTATAAGACGCACTTTTTCTTGCCCAAAACTGAGGGTGAAAAGTTGGCCGCTCTTAAAGGGACAGCGCACTAGAAAACGGAGCGGCACGCATATGTGATCTATTAATTCGGTCTGTTACACTGCTTTCTGTGTTCGATTAGCAATGTCCATGCCGTCATTACCACTACCATCAACGGCGTTACCATTAACTGTATTAAGGTGTTTATATACTTATATAAAAAATCTAATTCATGAATTATCACGGTATCCACGATATTGCAAAATCCATATCATGGCACATCTCAATACCGACATTCACGTTAATACCGCTATTCCGCTCAGCCCTACTTTCACTGTTCACTGACTTTACTGACTGTTCATGTTACATGTTTGGCATACAATTGTTCTTAAACTGCTGTTAACTTTTATACAGTTGATATGAAATAGTTTACTGTATTTGGTTCAGAATATTTTTCTTCTAGACTTTTCTTCTTTAAAATTGGGTGCGTCTTATATGCCGGTGCGTCTTATATGGCGAAAAATACGGTAATTTTATTTGTATTGATGCTGTGAATAAATTTCTCTTAAAACAGCATATACAGAGTTTAAAATCAATATGTCTGAATCAATAACACGGAGCACACACTGACCGTGATGACAGGCAGCTCTTGCTGCACCCAGTAAAGGTAACGGGTCCGTCGTCATAGAAACTGCCGAGAGCCAGCTTCTGCCTGATGGACTCCCTCTCATTCCTCTGTGCCTGCGAGCGAACACAGTCAAGTGCAATAAATGAGAACGCAGGCAGAAAGCCCCCCACTGGAGACCTCACATCACAGAAGGCTTCCACTTAAATAAGTCCACAAGACAATCAGGGCAGGAGAAGACAGTCGAAAAGACAGCAAAGACTTCAAGTGTAGGAAGTTATTAGGGTAGGGAATTCCAGTCTTGCCCTAGCAGGTACATTAATGCCACTTCAGTGGTTGAGAAAGACCCGAGCCAACACATGCTGAGAAAGAGCACAGGCCCATGTGGAGACATGCATTTTTAATCGCCTTTTATGAAGACAACATTTTCCATCGTTCTATCATAGCTCCACATTACAGCTCATTACCATGACAACGCTTTTGGCTTAGTCCTCAGAAAGACTAATTTTTTCCACTGCAGTCATCCATTTAAGACAAAACTATTCTCACACCGTTTCGTTTTCTTGCTAGGCTACCAAACAGCCCCACCTTTAAGCTCTACATTACAGGAGGAAAACAAATTATTTGCTATTGAATATTTCACAATGATTAGAGGAATTACCCTGAAATCTTGGAAACTAGTGAGCAGCACCAGAATGCTTATTTGATCTAATTTTTTTGTGATCTTTCAAATCGCTTTCTGGGTCACTCAGAGACAATTCCCATATGTTCATGCTTTAAATAGTCAATATCATGCAGTAGGTTACACAAGCAGGTATTGCATCAATACGAGCAACCTTGAAAAGCAGGAGAACCGCTAAATCAACACATTTCAGCATCAATCAATATAGGCCAAAAGAAACCATTTGCCTTTAGCATTTTGCCTGTAGTGACAACTTAAAACATCAGTTTTGATATCTAGGTTAAGGTAAGAAAATTCAGAGCATCCTTACCTGGTAAACACATTTTTCCTGGTGCACCATCTTTCAGAGCATCATATAATGGAGCAGCCGAGCCCTACCTTCCACTGCAGTGTCTGAGCTACACCCTTGAGACCAGCATCACGCAGCAGAAGGGGGAGGAGGGGAGCCAGGAAGCACAAGCCAGACTCAATGAAGCGCCGTTGAACTGGCCATGATCTTGATTTGAATCTATAAAACCAAAAAGGGAAGCATCTACAGCACACAGATAACACTTCAAAGCAATACACACACACACACACACAA
>CM051493.1:31677379-31767410 GCA_028031935.1 Paedocypris micromegethes
AAAAACACTAGATATGGTGTTTTCATACATGATTTATTCAAGTCACCCTTAAACACATAAGTACTACATGAATAGCAGCAGAAATGACAACAGTGTCTAGGTTTTAAAAGGGTAAGACCTGCGACCATGCTCCAAGAAGTCAACAAAATTAAGTGCAAAAGGGTCTTTTTCATAAGGAGAATATGGATATGGTTTAGCAGGATGCTGTTCAGCTAAAGGTGAGCATTCGGAAGCTGAGGTTGTAGTGCAGGGTTGGGGTGTGGTGGTGATCCAGCTGGAGGTGGAAGTGGCTTCTGGTGGTCCAGGAGGGGGTTTACGGGGCAGCACTTGGTAGGGTGGATAAAACTGTTGAAAGTAGTAAGGATAGTAGTACCCAGGGGGTTTAAGCATCCGGGTTGTTGTTTTCACGGTTGTCGCAACAACTGGAAAGCGAACCTTTGATGGCCTTGGTCTGCCAGGTTGTTGGAATTGAGGGTAAAAGTAGGGCCAGGGGTATTCAGGGTACCCATGCATTACAGGTGGCCGTTTTGGTGCATGAACTACTTTTGGTGGAAAGCGGGGTGTGGGCGCTGGAGTTGGTCGTCTTGTAGGTTTTGGCCAGACGGGACGTTGGTATTGAGGGCCATAATAGGGCCAAAACAACTCTGGATATCTAGGAATTTGTGTTTTTTTTGCTGGGGCTTTGGTTGTCGTTGTAGGTGGTAGTCTTGTTGGTATTGGAAAGGGATATGGTTCCCTTCTTGGCTTTGAATGATGTTGATGATGATGAAAATGAAATGGCCAAAAAAACATCCCGTTGTCGTAAGCGTGACGAAATGGTGGTGCACTGGTGGTTGTCATACTTTTTGTGGGATTTACCTTTGGAACGGAAGGGGGAAAACCATGGTAAAAAAACGGCCAAAACTGGGATTGTTGCAGCCTCTGGATTGCCTGAACAACGGTTGGTTTAGAAGTGGGAACAGTTCCAACAAGTTTCTTTGTAGGCCAAACGACACGTTTCCCAACAGGTGATTGGAAATACTGTTGGTAGTAGGGCCAAAGCATTTGGTAATTAAAAGGAGGTTTTGGGTATTGCATTTTGACTGCTGGTTCCACGGTTGTTGTAGGTGCAAATGCACCACCAGTCTGCCACTTTGAATGAAAACCAGCTAAAAAGAGATATGGAGAGTAGTGGTTATAAAAGTCAGGGTGGAACATGTAAGGATATCCGGGTGTTTGAGGATTTGCTTGTGCTGTGTCAGTAAACTTTGTGGTAGATTGTTCAGGCACTGTCGTAGCTTCTGGAGTTGAGAAATCAAGTGGCAACTGAAATGGAGTGTCCATGTTGGGTGGAGAAATACTCTCGTGTGAATGTGGCAGGAGAATGTGCACAATCCCTGAAGACTGGGGTTCAGCTGTGTCATTTGTGGCAAAGGGATGTGATGGGCAGGACATAACTGCAGGGACTCCATGCCAGAGCATGTGCATGAGATATTGTCCTCCCTGAAATACAAGAAGCAATGTTAGTCTCTCTAAAATTATGATTACATGTGAGACAAATGTTACCTTTTGAGAGACTCCACATCCATCATAGGGTGTAGCATATACAAGGCCCCCATAAAAAGGTGATGAGTGTCCACAATGAGACGGCAATTGAGTAAGTTGAACAGGGGCGGCGTTATCTGCAATTTAACAGGGAGGTGAGTTTTTAATTCATTTTTACTTGTGAGGAGTAACAAAGCAATTAACAAAGCGATAAACAATAATTAATTGAGGTGTGTGTGTCCTGTAAGACAACCTTGAGTGCCTAGAAAGGCGCCAATAAATAAATGAAAAAAATGAATGAATGAATAAATGAATAAAAACCCAATAAACCCCTTTGGACGGTTTCCATTGAATAGATTGAAACAATGCATATATAAATTCATATTTATGCATCAAATAGGTCTAAATAACCAAAACATTTACCTCTACAAAGCTCAACTTTGCCCACATCTGGACCATTGAGTTGCAACTTCATAAGATCCCCTCCACATCTCAGCTTTGGAGACATGGCATTCCAGGTAGACTCTGAAGAACTTACTAGCTGCCCTTGAACGATGGATTTTCGCTGTACATCTGGAGATAATTTAAAGATGGGAACTTGTGCAGAATATTAAACTGGACTGTCAGTCAAGTAAATAAATCATAAAAAGTTTTTTTGATAAAGTATGGGCAATTAAACGACCACATACCTGAAACAAGCCCTTCGTTTATCGCTTGTTGTGACAAGTGTTGGTCGGACAAGAATTGACCATCATTGTCATTTGTTTTTTGTGATGCTGGCACTTGCAGCAGACTTCTGCCATGTACAAGAGTAAATGCTGTGAATATACTCAACTGAATCAACAGAAGCCTGTTATTTTCCCCTTGCGCCATTATGTGCGTTAAACAAAGACGCACAGTCCGTTAAATAACTCCCGCCCTTTGACTCGAGGCTTCCGTAATTCCTGCACAAGGAGGCAATCACCTGTTAGTGATTAATCCGAGATTACGTGTATGTGTTTACCTCAATTTCCCGCTCCAACATCGGATTTACCACTGACGAGCAATTTAAATGGTTTTTCAACTGACCGATATATCTTTAGCTCTTCAACAAAGTTTTTGAAACGCAGCCACCAAACAAGTGGTCGTGAAATAGCATAAATCAAACGCTCATAAAAAAAAAACGTTTTCTTGGTTATATTTACTATATTATAAATGTAGTTAATTAAGTTGATTTATTCATGCAGACATTACATTAGTCCCGAAATTGATTTAAATCGTGTAAGCTTCAAAGATATACCTAGCGTTGATTAAGCGGTTTTTGTACATGTAGTAAATGCCTAAATTACATATATGTTTTTTAAATATTCGCGGCGTTGTTTCTATCGAAACAATTATAACGTTAACTTTATATGTCAAGGTCGGATAAATACTGTATAAATATGGATTTACACCAAAAAACTAGTTATTTGTTGATTTATTATGACACAAACAAGAAAGGGAGAGACAGATGGTTTTGCCTTGACCAATCACTGACATATTGTGTCTCCCACAGGGTTTGAGTTTACAGAACGACTCACCGTTTCCATGGAAACTATCAACACTGCGGTATTTGGAAAGATGTAAATACGACACACCGCGGTATCATGCAAGAGGTGAAAAACAAGATCTAACTAGTAAGTTAAAGATTCAGTACAGGAAGCACACAAACCAACAAGCGTTTTGGGACTTGGAAGGCTGGACAATGTGCTGTCGAGATTTGGGGATTACTGAAATATTCGGAGAATATTTATTCACGGACATTTGAAAGTGAACATTTCTATTTGTAGTGTGAGTTTTTGCTATTATACTAAACATCTAAATACATAGTATGTAATATTATAAACATTGAGTTGTAAAGATGAAACGACACTTTTGCTTAGCGTTGGGCAATGTGTGTGCACTTCGTTTTGCTTTTCTTCCTTTTTCATTCTTTTTTATTGATAGCTAGACACAGACAGAAAGACAGACAAAATATTCAGACGGACGTTATTCATACTATGGATATTTCGTTGATAATTCAAAATAAAAGTAATAAAGTTTTACACTTATTATTTAGATTTTCTTACATTTGTTATATATACGGAAAGTACGGACATTAATATACGGTATAGTGATCCAAATATTGTTTCCCCGTTTACTCAAAATGTTTATTTTTATTTACACGTGTTGTATCTATTCTGTCCAGCAGATGGAGCCTGAGGAATTCCAAGAGTTTTATGCCTCTAACGAACTTTGTCGCGGACTTCCGGGGATTTTGAAATATAAAAGAGAGTCTGAGACGACGACAAGCAGTTCTCAGGTCAGCCTACAGACTCATTCCAAAAACTGGTTCTGAATACACATTTGCTTCTAACCCACCCTGAAAAAATTTCATTTTGCTTTAAAAACTGTAGGATGGCACACAGTCTCAATCTTCCGGAAGTTCTCCAGTCTGCTGTCAGTTCTGTGGTGCCAGCGCTTGGCCTCCTTTGGATCCGCTTTACGAAGAAAAAAATGAGGTTTGATTCCTGACACTCTATAAGCCGGAAAGTGGCAAAGTTTGCTGAGAACCATACTATACATTTGAGCATTTAACCCATTCATTAAAGACACACACACACACACACACGCGCGCGCGTTCAATTAAACAAAAAAGCATCTTCTGGTGGCAGGTTCAACTTTCTACCATTAGTCCACAAAAATCAATGGCCATAATCAAAACTTAAACTTGGGACAACTTTTGCTTGTAAATCCATAAATTCTCAGTATTTTAATGATTTGATCCGAAAACCAAAGGCCACTGGTTTGATTCTTTACATTTGGACTTTCCATTTATAACGATTACTTTTTTTTAACCTTAAAATGTCACTTTACCTTTCATTTTTTATTTATTATAAGAATGACACTTTGACATTAATGTTTTGTAGCAGTTATTGTTAATATATCTTCTGTATTGTAGCATTTATAGTTTTTTGCAATGTGACAGCTCTGGCATTACGACCATATTGGACAAGAAATGTCAGAATTGAATAGTACAAAGTTACTGGTACAAATTAATGCTTAACTTAATTAACTGAAAAAAAAAATTACAATTTGTATCAAACTCTACAAATGATCAAACAATGACACAATGTTGGTGAACCCACTTATGTAGGCCTTATAAATACAGAGCACAAATATTAACGTGATTCTTGTATCAGTTCATTATTTTGCATTCAGGTTCTGGTGGGTGGAGCATTTCAGAGTAGAGGGCGGGGACACTGATCAGCTAATCACAGGAACAGTCAAACATTTATTGTCAGGGTCTATGAGCGGCCTTTTCAAATCTTACCCTGCTTTACCGCTAGATGGATCTTGCCGTCCCGAAGCTTATTCTAGAAATAAAAGACTTCAACACAGGGTTTGTGAAATCTAATGAGTCTGGGAAGTGCCCAAATCTTGTTCGGTCTACCGTCTCTCTCTTAACGTCTTCTGTCTTCCTCCTTCTAACTAAAATTCTCCCAGACTCCCGTTTATTAAAAAGCCATAAAACATAAGATACGCATTAGCGAATCACAGCGCGACACATCAGAAAGTGCTAGAGATAAAACAGAGTTCCTCCCATGCCGTCACTTAGCAACCGTCAAGGTTTTCTCACATTCGGACAATGGACGCACACATTTCACAGAAACCGAAAGTTAGAAAGTCCAGGTGTTAGAGGAGTTAGCGGTTTAAACTCAAATAAGGAGTTCTGCAAAGAGAGGTCTGTGATTTCTCTAAGGCTTCACACACGCATAGACAATGCATATACATATAGAAAACAAGATAGAGAATGATAATAATTAAAACACTATAAATGCATTATTAGCTTAATAAACACAACATTTATTTAACCACATAAATGAAGGAACATGCACACTCCACTCATAAAGAGTCTCGTCTCCCCATGTCAGATATAATGAATAGAGATGTTTTTCACACACATTCAAGTGCATGATCATTGGTGGGTTTCAGGAGTTCTGCTGTGAGGGTCACAGAGAACTGTTCGACATGGTAATGCAGGAGAGACGTGGCGCTTTGAGACGTTCTGCAGAGTGGCCGAGTGGATCTGCTGCCCCTGACTACCTGTTCTCCAGCGATAAAGAGCAGAAGGACAAAGCTCGAAAAAGGTTAAATTTTAACACAGTGGAACGTGCAGTAACTTTAAGTTACAGTATATTGCTTTTTATTCATTTTTTCTTTGCCAAGCCCAAGCATGCACAATATAACATGTAGAAAAATAGGAAACAATAGGTAGCAGCAAAGTGTCATAACTATGATAAATGCTTGATAAGAAAGCAAGCAAATAAGTGAAATATAGCTAAATACTATTTGTGTCATTGTAAAACTTTTCTTCCTGATGGTCTGTGTGTAGTTTCAAGCAGCAGCAGAAAGAGATGGAGGAGTACTACAAGCAGATGAATGAAGGTTTGTGAACACCAGACTTCTGATTGGTTCATCCATCAGTTTTATGTATCACATATAAAGCACAATTTTTGAATGCAAACATTCAGGAACTCTCTTGTATTTTTTCTTCCTCACTTTTTTCACTCTTTTTTGGCATGCCAACCTAATCCACAATACAAATATGCTATATATTTCAAAAGGGGAAAAAATGCTGTAATAATATATGTAAAAAGTATTTTGAAAAGAAATGTAACTTTAATCTGCCTTTCTTGTTTTTTTCCTCTCCCCATTCTGTTTTCTTTCCAATGTCTTTCTCTTAATCCCTCTCTTATTCTTCTTGTCTTCTCCCCATTTCTTTTTCTCTCTTTACCTTTTTTCCCCCTCTATCCCCTTTTCTCTTTCTCCTTCCCTCTAGTTGCACCACTCAAAGGTGTGATCAGTTTCCGACTGTCGAACTGTGTCCCCAGCAGTGACGTGTGCAGAGTTAGGGAGCGATTTCCTTCAGATGAAGCTTCTGGACAGGCGTCTTGTGCTCAGGCTTGCACTCTTGAGTTTGGTTTGACTCAACAAGAGGTAAACGCGCAGCAATCAGCCACATCTGACAAACTCTGGCTTCTTCATCACAGTTCACGTCTGTGTGCAGTGTAGTTCTGGAATCACGGAGAAATTCTACTCTAATGGAAAAAAATTTCTCACAGTGTTTCCAGATGGTTCAGCACAGGTTTTGTATCCTTTCCTGCAGAAAAGCAGTAATTGTTGTTTTAGAAACACACGCACACACACACACACACACACACACACATTTTTAATTACATTTGTATTTAGTGTTTTTGTGTTCTGACATTTTAGTTTAACACGCATATGTATATAACGAAATATATATACAGTGGTACCCCGACTTACGAAATTAATCCGTTCCAACGGCCGTTTCGTTAGGCGAGAATTTCGTTAGCTGAGCCGCATTTTACATGCAATTCCCCTAATCCGTGCCACGAGTTTGTGAATTCAGACAAACATTTTTTTTTTACAAGTGATAAACTACAGTATATTTTTTTATGTTTCAGGCAATTATAGAATGTCTGGAACAAGGCAGACAAAGTATGAAATGTAGTAATAAACGTGTATGTTTTCCTTGTTTTATAGATATCATTGATATTCTATTATGTGTGGGTGGCTGGATTGTTCTTAAAACAAATTTATAGACTATATTATTTGTTATTCAATTCTGTTGTTTTTATGTTCTTTACATGTGACTTCGCCGGTTAATTCTTGTCTAATGCCATTGCTTTACTCGCTGAGCATTAGTCCGTCTGAACAAATACAATTCCTCTTTAATCAAGGTCATTGAACACTTTGCCTATAACACACACACACACACACACACACACTGTGAAACAGCTGAAATTGATTGTTCCATAATTCCTCCCAAAATGATACTCCCAAAATGTATCAGTTCTGTTTGGACTGGTTGTTCAATGGTTTATTATTTGTGATGCTGTGATTCTTATCAAAACCATAGCTTTCCTTCAGGAAACCTGGCCATCATTATTCTCAGCACAATGGGGGAGAAAACCTGTATTGTTCAAGATGATATTGCTGTTTCTTCCCATCCAATCAGGGCGCTCTTCCAGTCCAGTGGTAAAGCCACTTGTTACCATAAAAAGGGCAGCATTTGGTGAGTAAGCGCCTAAAGAGTGGTTCCAAATTGTGTGCAACAAACATGATGTGTGACTGAAGTGCTGGGATTCATGAGATTTCCCTTTAAATGGATGTTGTGAATGATTCACGATGTGGATGAAGGAAACTCAAATGATGCATTGAGCGTGTCTGAGTGAATGTGTTATGAATGATGTCATCACAACTATATTGTCCTGATTGATTTTGCCATTTATGATGTTATCATGAATACTGTCGTCATGAAAGATGTTATCTTGAGAAAAGCGCGACGCCAACAATGTTGCGTAATCGACAAGGCGTTTATTGAAAAACTGATTTTGACGGCACATGATCAAATGTTGATCTTCAAAATTGGACAAGAACTGACACATTTGGCTAAATATTCTGCAACTGATTGTTAAAATGTCTTTCCTGAAATATCTGTCTTGAAAAAAAGATAAAGATAAGGCTTTACGTATTTAAATATTCTTTTACTATATATTATTTTATGAAATGCAGTAGTTCAAGTAAATGGAAGAGGTCCTTTCTGTTGGACATGCAAGGGCTCGATGGTCTATGGAATCTTTTGGACAGATTTGCTCTGAGGCCTCCTCCTTTGTTCAGAGTAGAAAAGTGGTTTGAGAGGGGGGTGAGGCAAGTGTAATCTCAACATGTGATGCTTCCCCCACCCCCCTCTCAAACCACTTTCTTCCCTGTCCAGAACTGGCACTTTGTTGTCTATCTTCCTCAGATAGAAGTAGAGGGCCGGAACTGATTCTGATGGGTTGTCCCATCAGTGTTGGGCCATTGTATGTGTAGTGGTTTTTTCGTTCCACCAATGTACAGCTCCGAATCTTCTCAGATTCTGGTTTCTGATCCTCAGGCTGCTCTATTTTCCTTGTTGTTTTGGTGAAGGCCTATCTACATTAGCTTCAGGTCTTGCAGGTTGTCTACAGATGTTTCATTTCCTTTGGTTTTTAATGACATGGGGAATCTCAATTCGCTGCTGTTTAGAGTCCTGATGGCTCTGACGTTTTAGAGTCCTGAACAGCAGATACTGGTCGGGGTTCCTTTGCATTTTTATACCCAGCTTCCATCTTTCCCTCTGAATTCTACAGAGTATATAAATGGCAATCTGTCATTTTAGTCCATGATTCTTCCGTCCACTGTAATAATGTGGTCTGTGCATCTAAAATGTATTATGGTTTTATTATGTTAATGTAACAAATAATAAATGTACACAATAACTGTTTAATACCCTGTGTTTCTGTGTCTGCAGGTTGGGTATGGATGCTTTGGGGGGACAGATTCTTTCACAGAACGGACGGAAGATGCGGACGTGGTTCTGGACCGACCGGGATCAAGTGCCAATCCCCACCAAACCCCTCTTTCTATCATTCAACAGAAACATTGATGTCCGAGTCCTCGGGCAGAGGTCGGTCTTTGTTTGCTTCCAAGCGCTGGAACATCGGGCCCGGTTCAGGGTTGGAACCTGTGTCCCCGTAAGTAAAAGAAATAAAAGAATAAAGGTGGTACGATACAGTACAGACAACATGTACATCCGGTTAACACACTTCCCAATAGTCTTCTTCCATTTCTGGAAGGAAGTGAATAAATCTTTTCAGAAATTATTCAGTAGCTGATCAATTGATTAACTGTGGAAGAACTTAGAAATCTTTTTTCTAAGTGCATTTTTTCTTTTTGCTGAATCATATCAAAGATATGAGTCAGGTAAAACTGTCCATCCAGGGTTAGAAGTACAAAATCATGAACCTTTGTTTGTGAACTGAATTATATGTGAAATGCATTGTACATAAGATGGATCCCAAGAGTAATGGTGAATTTCTGATCTATGGTGTATGTTCGGTTTAAATTGCTGATGTATCTTCTTCCAGCGTGTAGAAGTCCGCACCGCTCGAGTTTTGGCGAGTAAGGAGGATCTGGTCCTTCTGGCCTGCAGGGTCGGTCTTCACATGGCTCTGATACAGCTCCAGCAGTGCCAGAACTTCCCCTCCAGCCCCACAGCGCAGCGGGCCAGACCACCTCCCTTTCTTTACTCACTGGCCCGCAGACTCAGGTGCCTGGTGCCACAGGTCCCGATGGACGAAGTGGACGAAGCATTTATCCAGCGCTGCCTTCACGCATGTGACCGGCCGTGAGGAACAACCTGGAAGTCGTGTTTGTTTTCATCCATTGCTAGTGATGAAAAATGACTGTGTGTGAAATGAACAATCTGTTTGCACAAGATGTATGTTGTTAGATATTTTTCCAGAAAAAGTGTTTAAACTTTTGATAAATTGTTTTTCTCTGCCCAATCATTTTTACGCTTTTAAAATGGTCGTCTTTGGTCAGAATCCAACTCTTACACACTTTTTGCCTCAATGTAAATTATTAAGACAAATTTGTCTTCATTGTTTTGCTTGTGAATTACCGATTTATAAATCATGTGTGGTAGATGCGCTGTGCTTTCCTGAAATTGTTCATACATGACCATGCTACCTACTATTGACTGATAAAAACACACACACACACACACACACACACTAACATGTGACGTTAAACACTGCATTAAGCGAATGTGTTTATTTAGAGCATACTGAGACATTTGGTAATTTCATTTCAGTTTTTACTCTAGATTTTCTGTTGAAATCTAGAAATCAGCCAACAAACCACTGTTATACTGTAAAGGCTGAAATAGGTTATATTAACTAATCTAAATTAAACTTCAACTACAGAAACAAAACTGCACAAGACATATGCTGAAAACGGGATTATTGGGCATAAATAATTAGATAAGACTTCACCTTAACTGATCTGGATAAAACCAGACTAAGCCATTTGTAATCTGGGTTAATGAGATTGCAGAAAGAGAACGCAGACCTGCTGGAAAAAAAATCCAGCTATATTTTAATTAGTCTAATCAACAAATATTAAGTTAAAAGTGGGTGATGCTTGAATTACAATGCTCAATATATGAATGGCTTTGGAAATTGGTTTTATGAATATGAATTTGTGGATGCTTGAACTGCCAAGCTACTCACCATTAACCAGACAATTAAATTGTTAAATGAAAAAGGATGTCAATATTACACACACACACACACGTTTTCAGGCCCTAGTAATGACTGGTTGGTTAAGTCTTACTCCATTTAACCAGCAGCTGTTGAGGTGAAACAGATGTTTAACCACTGAAAACATCTCCTTGCTAGACGCAAAATCCTCATGTTTAATAAAGCAAGAAACAAATGATTACCTTCCATTAGTCTTTTATTTTTCTTTTTAGTAAAGATCTGAATCTGTACAAAGCATATAGAAAAATCATGGCTCAGAAATAATTCATGGTGCTAAAACGTTAAACCGTGATCATGATGTATAATGGGAATGTGTCTAACCTACGTCATTAAAATGAAAACAACATGTTTTAGGCAAACAGTACAGATAAATTCTGATGAATGGTCTTTTGTGATCGGAGTAATTATTGCACAAATCTGGAGTCATGTTCGGAGCGTCACTGCCGTCGCCATGGATCCCACGCCAGTATCTGCGTGGAGCATCTCCGGTGGAATGGTGAGGTGACTGCGAGACATCAGATGAGCGCTAGTAGTGGCTCTACTTTCAGCGCTCACCTTCATAAACGTCACCACACAACCGTGGAAGAGCACCATTGCAAAAACTAAACGGAAACAAAACCACAATATTTTAGCTTGTTCAAATTTATGCAAACGTGCCTTTTCTGAATCGCATGTCTTTAGAGGGGGGCATCACGCACGTGGGGTGGTCCGAGGCTTCACGCTGTGAAACAGAGGCAAGGTTATGAATGATGGTGTGGAAGGGAATCCATATGCATGTTCATCTTCATCTCATTCTCCAGGATTTGGACCAGCTGTTGCATGGAAGGCAGGTGACCCGACTCCAGCTTCGACCAAACCGGAACATCTGCCGGGACAATTATTATTAACTTATAACGACAAAAACATGCAATGTCACCTTTAAGATATTACACACCAGGCATAACCGTATTTTGAAGTAGCCAGCAATTATCCAGCCACAACTGATGAGAATGGAGAATTAAACTACAAATGAGCTCATGTTATTTGAGAGAATTCATTTGCGACAAATAAACTTGCACAGCGCCACCTTGTGTCATGGAGTACTTGTACTGTAGGTCAGTCGGCTCATCACCAAAATAACTATGATTCACATCATAATATGTACATTTTAAAACATATTTCAGAGCTTAGTTCCTATATCCACCTTTCGCTACCATTCTACTACTCACTGGATCAGCTAAAGTAAAGCACACTCAAATTCTTCAAAGGTATAACACACACTCTTACCGTTGAGCGTGATCTCAAACGCTCCAGTAGACATGCACTGATTTTCAATCATATTACTGAAGAAGAAGACCATCATGCAGGCGTAAATCTGAGGATAACAGAGAACAGGCCAGATAATTACAACCAGATTAAAAAAAAAACTGTTCTGAATCGACTTGCATCTTCCTGTGGCTCAAACCCACAAACTTGCAAAAGGTTGCAAGCACCTTTTTTGACAGACAGGACAAAAGGAAATTATTTTGATCCAAATTTAACGATCCTTTAACAACAAATTATTGTTTATCGGTGGGTACATTCTTTTTTACGAATAGTACAAGGTGCATATGCTTTTTCACATAACACACATTCACGGAACAAGAATGTAAGTGTCCAAAAATATTTCACAAAAAAAAAAAAGTCATAAAAAAAAAAAAGGTTATCATCATCCTTTTCAAATGCGAACATTTGCACAGCACAATATAACCCTCCATCCTTTGTTTTTTTTTTTGCAGATCTCTAAGTGCAGTGATCAAATGTGTCTTGCCTTGTTCTCCTGACTCCAAACCCAAATTCCAGGGGCCTGTACACCGAACAGAGCAAAAGGATCCTTGCCCACAATAATCAATCCAATTAACAACAGCTTGAAAACAGACAGAAAAGAAGCAAAATGCCTGTAGGAAGACAAAAAAATAGCATGAGAGAAAAAAAAAACTCAACACAGTGTGCAAACAGATATGGAGGAAGATACGCAAGATATTGGCTAGTCTCATATCAGTCAGATTTCTCATATTTTAAAAGCCAATCAAGTTCATGCACAAATGCTCCTGGGCCAATCGGATGTAGCTATTTTTTTACTAAACAGATGCTTTGTATCCATAACTTACCAACAGCATACGCTTTTAAAGTGGAAATTGAAAAAAAAATTGTAGTATTTATACCACTTACTACAACACCTTCCAATCTGAGGAAACTAGCTCCTAGTGAAGGAAACTAGCTCCTAGCGAATCTTCTCTGAGCAGTTCTTATGGAATCAAAACGTACACTTCTGATGTCCTCTCACACGTTTTAACACAGTCAGCGGATCAGATTAGCCTACTTTGTGTTAGCAACAAACCTTTTGGGAATTTAGGTAATCTAGGCTTTTTTAATATATAGTTTTCTGGTTTCCAACCTTGACTTTTCTGTTTTTTTTATATTTATATAAAATTACAAGGCTGCTCATTATTAGTCCTATATTATTAGTCCTATATGTCTACATTTTTCCACTATTGTGTGTGGTGTGTGTGTGTGTGGTGTGTGTGTGTGTGCGTGCGTGCGTGCGTGCGTGCGTGCGTGCGTGCGTGCGTGAAAGCCCAATGCTTATTGCCTGTAAATTTAGGAAAAATACTAACTGTATTTATAACTCACTATGGATTCAAGCCGTTCAAGTTGGAACCCCCAATTAATAGGTTTTTGAGAGCATAATTCCTGTTGTGTGACACAAGAGGATTGTCATGTCTACAATCTGTCAAGGCTAAATTCCTCCCATGTGTCTTTCTATGAGTCTTTAGACTGAAGTCCTGCACACATGGATTTACATCCTTAAGAACTCAAACTCTGAGTAATGTGAAATAAGTTTCGTGTACCAATTTTGAAGGCTGAACCAGAGTCATTGCAACTTCTGAAATGCCTGGTTCTTTTGAACAGCTAATCTGGCACTTGTTTCAGAGGAAATCGGTGAGACCAACGAGTGTCACCACTCTTGACTGTGGGGTTGTGTTCTTACCTGTAGATAGGCAGAGGAAGGTAGTTTTCTCCTTCGATGCGGATGTCTGGGTAGCGCTGGTACAGAGCCTGCGTGTACTCCTCAAACACCCGCTTGTATCCTCAGGAGACGCTGCACGAGACAAACAACACACTCCACTGAGAATCAGACCACCCTCACCGCGTCACCAAACCTCCTAAAGCATCTACTACATTCTGAAATATGTCTAAAAACAAACTAAACATGGTGGTTTTGATACAAATGTAAAGCATATAGTTAGTAAAACTGGTGGAATTTGTGTCGCTTTGGATTTAAACACCCACTTAAATTCATTTATCTTCAATAATAATCATGTGATATCGCATTATTGTAATCCAGAGAAACGAATGAGCACAATTACCCGCGCAGAGTTTGGTTTGAGACACAGAGAGACAGACATACGCACTAATGCAGTAATAGACAGATGAGAGACTGGGTAAACACCGGATTACGGGACGATTATGACATGCTGTCGAGATTGAGGAAGCCTAGTTTGCACGAGACACGGCACTTCTGGTACTGACCGATATCATGTCATGTTTAAATGTATTGATTTCGAAGCGCATTACATGTGATTTGCACAAACACACACGTCACGTATATGAAACGTAAACGCTTCACATTGCTGACTTCAAGCGTTATTAACTCAATGTCATTACCGGCCTTTACGGCCGACACTCGATTGCTAGGTCCTCGGTTAACCCCCACTTACCAAATCTGGAACTTAAGTAGCGGACCCGTGGCGAACTGCATCTTCATCTTCTTCACGCCGTTGTGATTCCCAGAGGCGCTGTGAAGAAAACAGGCCCATAATATTAAAAACGACAAAAGCGGCCAACGCATCTTTCACCCCAGCAATGCAACGCTCGATTGAGAGCAGGAAGTGGATTACAGCGCTTCGCACGGGTAAACCTGAAAGACTCGAGGTGATTGGCTAGTGGCCGCGTGACGTTATTGTAGGAAACTCGTCGTATGTTAAAGCGTTTGGCGAATAAATTAGTTTGAAAACTCGTATTGTATTCGAGTACATATTAAGATCCATCCACTTCAGTTCATATGATTCGCGAAAGAATAATTCAGACCCAATATGCAAAATAGACCCGACTCTATACCATTTGTTACCTTTAGACTGCATTGCTGTAAACTTCATATTTAACGGTTGTAAATAATTGTTTACGGAAGACATTTTTTTAATCGTACATACATTATTAGTGAATTAAAGTCTTGTATTCTGTGAAAACATTTTAGCATTATTTTTTATCAAAATACAACAGTTAAAGTCGGGCATTTAACAAACAGTGTTGCGCAATTATTGACACCGGTAATAATTCTGATTTTAAAAATGTTTAATTGACAATTGTCTGTTTAAAGGCTTTATTGGCTGAGAGCAGTGTGGGCGGCTCATTTGACGCATGACGTTGTCATTTGACGCATTTCCGATGATGGGCGTGGTTAATGTTTGAGGACGTAGACAAAAATCGACGTAGTTTTTTTTTCTTTCTCTTTACAGTTTGCGTTGATCGTTATTGTAGCCATTGCGGGTGTTTTTGTTTACAACACGCCAATATTTGCAAAGATGGTCGCCAAACAGAGGATTCGCATGGCCAACGAGAAGCACAGCAAGAATATCACGCAAAGGGGAAACGTCAAATCATCGGTACGAGACTGAGATGCTATTGAAATAATAGTATTTCAATAATATTAATAATAGCTGCACCGACTATGTAAAACGTGGACGTACTCGCTATGGACTCAAATGATTTGTACAAATATGTTGTGTTGATTTAGAATCTGTCTGGATTTTATTGTCAATGTTTTTTGTTTGTAAACGTTGTACTGTTGATTTCCGCAGAGGAACACAAACGACGAGAAGGTCTCTGTTGGCCCGTGGCTCCTCGCGCTATTCATTTTTGTTGTCTGCGGTTCAGGTAAATTGCTGAACATACAACTGATTGATCCATGTATAAAAGTGTGTGTGTGTGTGTGTGTGTGTGTGTGTGTGTGTGTGTGTGTGTGGTGTGTGCGTGCGTGCGTGCGTGCGTGCGTGCGTGCGTGCGTGCGTGCGTGCGTGCGTGCGTGCGTGCGTGCGTGCGTGCGTGCGTGCGTGTGTGTATGTGAGTGTGAGTGAGTGACACAGAGATATTTACATTTAAATAATCGTAATTACATTGAAACTAATATAATAAAACGATCTCTGTCTGAGATTGAGAGTACTTTATTTTGAAATAAATGGATTGCTGAAAGTTCACTACTGACACGCAGCGGATCCAAGGCTGGGATTCTGCTGATCTGTGTTTACTTTAACAAGGTTGAACTGATAGTGGGACTTTTATCTGCTTATTTTCACGGGCACAGCACGTGGATCTGCATGTGCTGCGACTCTCACAACTGTTAATACAGGAATAACACGTCGCGTTAACTAAATATTTCTTTATTTGGCACTAATGTGATGTTTTTGGCACTAATTCCCTTGGGTATAACAGCTTGGCGAGAACCTTTACCTAGTGGACTTCTGCCCTCACATTTTGTTTGCACTGAGCCAGTGACATTTTTGTCTGGTCACCTTGTTCTGTGTTTTCATGACTGACATGATCAAATCATTCACCTATCCGTCCATCTAGCAGCTTTTCATCTACTCTCACACCTAACCAAATAAAGATTCATGCCACCATTCAACTTTACTTCCACCACTTGACCTAATACGTTTAACAAACCTTTACTGCAAGTACCGTCCATTTATTTATCCACCCAGCAATCATTCACTCATCCATCCATCTATTCTCTCGTCCATCAAACATCTTATTAGACCAACCACAGATCCTCATTGCCATTTATTAATCCACCACTATTTTGTTTTTTTATTTTTTTCATTCTGTCATCTATTAATTAATCTATTCAAATTCAGATACCAATATTCATTTAACACACTTTCATTCTTTTTTTTTTTTCTTCTTTTTTCATTCTTCTAACTTTCAGTTTATCCATTGGTTATTCATCCAGCCATTCATTTACTCATCATCTAATTACACTAATGAATCCAGAATGATTTTCAACAGTCTTTGTCCATAACAACGGAAAAACTCTGCATGTTGGGAGTGACATTAAAAAGTAATTTTTTGCTTGTTGTAGTTTTGTGATTTTTTTTTTTTTCTTTTCTTTTTTTTTTTATCTCTACAGCAATATTCCAGATTATTCAGAGCATCAGGATGGGCATGTAAAGAAACACGGCCATGTTTCAACGCTTTGTAATTCAGCACCAACCTTGCCAACGAGCCACACACTCAGTGATTTTTGTTTCATTTGAATTCATAAGCTCCTTAAGGTACAAAAATCTTGTCATTCCTGTCTGGTGCCTTGTGATGAAGGAAAAGCCATACATTTACATTCCAATAATTGATGACGTCAAGTCTGTTACTTTCATTTAATGGACCAATCTGCATATGGTGCACGGAGTGATGCTGCTTCCAAAGCCTTCTTCACTTCCAACAGAATCTGAAACTTAAATCATTGGTTGAGTTTGCACAGAATAAAGTAGCAGTCATGCTTCTGTCCCTTTGAGTTTAACAGATGCCTGGATTAATGAAATTGTCTGTTCTTGTTCTCTGGCACATATTCTCTGTGGTTTTATGGTTTATCACAACACAATAAAGCTTAGCAATACTGAGTTTCGCTCATTTTATTGTATGGTTTTTTTTGTGTGTTTTTTTTTTTTTCAGACTTACCTAATGTCTCTTGTGTAAACAAACCTGCACGCTCTCTCTCTCTTTAAACATCTTTGATGGAATACTCACTATATGGTCATCACTCATTATCAAGCCAATTGATTATTGAATTGAAGAAGAAACGGAGTGAATAAGCGTATGCCAGCGATGAGGAACATGTTCTTAGAATAACCAAAAAAGTCCCCTATGCATTTGGAAATTGTAAATGCATTTTTTTTTGTCCTGTAGATCATTTTTTGATTTTAGTGTCATGATTTTGCCTGTTGTCTGTCTTTGTGTTAATGTAATAACACTTGTATAAAATCAAGCATCTAGGTCTAGTATTAAAAATACAAGAGAAGAGACAGGTAGTTACATTTAATGCAAATAATCACAGTATGAAATACAAGCAAAACTTGTAAAATGTATATATTTTTAAATCTCAGTTAAATGTGTATTTGTTGTAAATAAAGCAGATCGAAATACAGGTACTGTATATTTACTTTTGGTTTTCTCCAGCAGACGGTGCTGCAATCTGTCCAACTTGCAAATAGAGGCCACCTCGGGCCAACTTTTGCCCTTGGTTAAGCGTCTTTAGACAAGAGAAAACTTTTTAACAAAGTTAACATTTTAAAAAGGATATACAATTGTTGAAATGTATAATGTAAGTTATTGTTATTGGGTTTAGCATTTTGCCAGTTACAATTTTGTGTAACAATTTTTGATAAGGTGCAAAGTTAAAACTGTTCATTAAACGGTTCATGAAAAGCAATTCACTTTCCATGTCACAATTTAAATCAACAATTCAATTCACTAGCCAATACTTGTTCTGACTCATTCACACTCGAATGAATATAGCTGGTGCTTTATGTCAGCATTTGTCAGTACACGTTTCCGTTTTCACAAGTGTTTTTTCTTTACTTCCTCCAAAGCGAGACACATGCACTCACTACCCGACACTAGGTGGCGCTGTTACACTCATTCAACATAGAAAACAAAAAGACGGCGTTTGCCAATTATCCAAACCAGTCCCACACTTTGTATTGCACAAATTCACAGCATGACTATTTTCGACTATTTTTGTGTGCTTTTGGAGTTAATTATTTTAGCAATTGAACAAAAACATGTATGATTGGTTTTAAAAAGTCTGGTAATTTTTTAGAAGTTACGTAATTGTCACCAACACCACAAAGTTCGATCTGTCTGATCAAGCTCTTTTGGTTAGAGAAGATAAAATGCTGCACTTGACACGAACAAACAGCCGTTTCAGTCTCACATACGTATCTGGCTTGGATGCACAGACTGATGTCTCAGTTTATCAACCAATTACATTGATAACATTCCAAACATGTAATGTGCTCTTAGAATATGGTCACTTTAGTGTGATTCTTTGTAAAGTTGAGAAGCTTGAACAACAAATTCATTTAAGATCAAAATGTTTCGAGATGGAAGTGACCAGTTCATCATGAGCGGAAAGGCTCAGTTAATGGTGAAATCAAGCGGCCGTTCTCTCTGTGAGGTCAGGCAGAGGTCATGTGCTTTTCCCTGCCGTTCACTTGGTTCTTCCTAAACATTTGACACATGTAACCTCTATAACTGCTCGAATTGTTCCAGGGAATCCAAAACAACGGCCGACTCCAACCATGTGTCTCAAACACCAAACCGTTTTCCAACCTCAGTCGCTCAGACGCTGTGTTTGACATTCCCGACCAATGAACTAGGAAGCTTTATTGAGGCACTTTCAACCGTGAAGATCTACTTGCGTGTTTTGTCACTTTTACAAAGTATAAACACTGACTCAGCAACTGTTTGTTTTATTCTCTTCATTCCGCGTTTCTACTTGTCACCGAGCAGGACACACACCAGCCCCTGTTCAGTTAGCCATCCGCCATAAATAGACGGTTTGTTTCTGAGGTTTCTCTATTTTTTGCCCTCAGATTCTTCTTGGCGGGAAACTGTGATTAAAAAAGCAGCTTTTACCACAGTCGGAGCAGAACCTGACTTGCTGCTTCCTGTGTTAATACCGTTTGTGGATGTCAGTTCCTGTAGCATTTTTGTGGTAGAATATAAATATGTACAGATAAGTTGGTCACAATGTTTCTACAGAACACGCTAGAAAGGGGCTTCATAGTTTTTATTTAAACTTCAGTGTCGGTCGAGTTTGAGGACATACATGCATTTATGTTATTCTGGTAAATACCTGCATAAAGTTTATTATAGATTTAAAGGATCTTTTGTTGATTCATTTGTTTAACTGTCTGTCTGTCTGTCTGTCTGTCTGTCTGTCTGTCTGCCTGCTTATCCATGTCCATCAGGGTCATTCTTTCATCTCTAAGATAATGTTTAAGAATGTCTGTCTCTCTCTGTCAGTCTGTCCATAGTGATCAATCGGGGGCCATATCAAAACTGTACTCTGCATTTAACCATCCAGTGAAGTTACACACAGTGTAGTGAAACACACAAACCCGGAGCAGTGGGCAGCCTGGAAAGGCATGGAGCCCAGGAGACATGTGTCTTGCTCAAGGACCCCCAGTTTCTGTTTCTCTGTCCATCCTAGTTTCTGTTTCTCTGTCCATCCCTGCATCAAACAAACTATCCACTATATATTTATTTATTTGTCTGTATATCTTTGTGTATGTCATCATTAATCAGCCTGCCTGTTTGCTTGTCTTTCTGTATTAATGCCTGTCCTTCCGTTTGTTCTTCTTTATATTTGTTCATTAATTGAACTATTATTCTGTCAAACTATTTCTAATAATTTGCCCATCTTTATCTGTTATGTAAATCTATTAATTTATCACGGTGCATTTTTTTCATAAAAATATAAAAAATAAAGTAATGATTCTTCAAAATTAATAGTCAAGGCAGCAAACAATACGTTCATTCAGTGGAGCCTCTGGGTTTGACATGTGTCTGGTCATGTGTGCTGGTCTGTGGTCTTCACCCGGTGGTCTCCACCTGAGCCCTTCAAACAGCTCACAATCACAGTGAGTATCAGGAGCTGCTGAAGGTTGTTGAGTGAAGAAGGAGGCAGAGAGACTGTGTGGCCCAGTGCACAAATAGTGACAGACCTGCAGGACGATGAGGTGCAGTGGATGGTGGAACATTTCCACTTCATTGGTCAGAGAGAGAGAGAGAGAGATAGAAATTAGGAATGAGAGAGTTCAAGATTGAATATGATTGCGAGTTTCATAATCGATTGTTTAAAACAATGGTTTTTAATTGACAATGTATTTAAATCGTCTGTATAACACCATGTTATAAAAAAAAAACAAAAATACTTGATACATTTTAATTTTTAAGTAGAAGTGCTGTATTGTGTCAGTATGGTTCTCAACAGTAAAAATCGATTTTGATCTTATCAATTTCGATCCAAATAAAATCAATAGTATTACTCATTTCTATCTTATCATTTTGGATTATGACTCAGCGCACATATTTTTAACATTCAAAAAATGACGTCACACTGAACTGTTCAGTTATTCTTTTGCATACAACACAATCAAGGAATCTCTATCCAAAGGGCTGGAATGTTCTCATCCATTTAATACCTGTGACTTCAGGAGAGAAACTGGGATGACTGCTGCCTCAGGGCCACAGGGAGACATGGAATCAGGTTTTAAGATAAACAATAATAAGCCATGTTTCCTCCGGCCTGCGCTTAATTGTATTTAGCTCAGAGTCACATTAGCTTGCGGAACTGGGCCGAGTCTGGTTTGGGTTTGCTGAAAACGCCTGAAGGAGAGTTTCAAAGATGAAACTTGTGATACTGTATTGCATGTGTTCTCCACCTGAATCTGAGAAAAAACACACTTGCCAACACCGTTTTCAAAGGCCAAGTTTAGCTTAAAAGGTTCTTGTTTTGCACGTAACCTGTAAAACATGGCCAAACTGAAAGATGTTGAGGGTCTATTTTTGCTTGGTGGAACAATATGAAAATATTTTCTTGCGCTGAAGAGTTGGAGGCTGGAAGTCTGTGATTATCTCCAGAAACCTCAGGAACCGGGAACCACATTTACGTCAAAGTGGTCGTGATTCAGAGACACTAAACCCAGATAATCAAAAGTAGATTCTTTCCCATCCGAGTTTAACTGTATTTTGTGGTGAACACCAAGTATGAACACCCTATATTTTCAAATATGTACTTATTTTGTAAATAAGTACCACTGTTCGATTCAAGCACTTCTCTATACTTATTTACATACATACATACGTTTACATGTGTTTAAAAAATGCCATTTAGTGTCCGATTTTACTGTTAGGTTACTAAATAAAAATGCAAATATGGATAATGCAATGTTGGTATTAGCACTGTAGCACCACCTATGGACAAATTTGTCTGCTTCCGTACATCGGAGGTAGGACGCGGGTTTCGGCTTAAACATGTGTCACTAGTTGATGGAGCCTAATGTTTAGAGGTCAGAGGTGAAGAGCGAATGATTCCTAATGGTGTGTAATGGTTCTCAGAATAACAACCAGAGGAAAGCACTATTCCTCTTCTGCAGCGTGTGCTGACAAACAGAATCAAGTCTCTCCTCCATAGTTTCTTGCAGACAACATTAGATCCGAGGACAGCAGGAAGGGTTGGAGGTTATTTCAGGAAACAGGGAAAGTGCACTACCGCAGCAGTTTCAACAGTGATGTGTGAGCGCCAAATGTTTAGGGAGTCATTGACGGACTGAACTATTTGATGTTTTACTTTGGAAGTGTCGTTCTTAGGTGCCACTGACCCTGCCACGGTCAAACGCTGAACAACGTTTATCCTGTTGCGCAGGAAATAACCCAGCATGGGTGTGATGTTATTTCTGGTTAAAGCTGAACTCAACAGCTTTTATATCAAGTCCCGCCTGACATATGGAGTGATGTATTGGCCAAAGCATAACATTTTGTCTCTCTACTATGTTTCCAGGAAAAAAAGCTATATTTTAAGCCTGCAATGCAGACTCAAGAATTGTATGTAGGTGTATATTACTATATATCAATACCAATAAACATTGGTGTGTGTGTGTGTGTGTGTGTTACACGCTACAAAAAAAGAAACGTTGATTTTAAGAACTGGCAATTCTGGTTGCCAAAAAAGTAGTGGTGGCAATGTTTTTGGTTGTACGGTACTGCACTCAGACACTGTATATTATGCGTTGTGAACTGTATGTTTTACAATTTATTTGTTTCTAAACCAAAAAAATTAACAGTGTTCAATTCACAGTAAAAAAACTAGTTTTGTTGGCAGAACTTTATTGTAAAACGTATGATTGCTATGTTATTGTTTGTACAGCATTCCACTGTATACTATTTTGTTGTGAATTGTGTTTTTTACGATTCATTTGCTGTCTTAGCCAAAAAAATGAATCGGTTCAGTATACAGTACATAAACTTGCAATTCTGGCTAACAGATCTTTACAGCAAAAAGTACAGTTGTAATGTTGTCTTTAAAAGACTGCAGTGCACCCACAGTACTGATAATAACAGCCTAAAACCTCCACCGCCATTAAACAGTCATTACATTATTTGTAATGGTTTTCAATCCTTTGTGGGTTTTCATTGTGACAGAGAGGGTTAAAACCCATGTAAATAATAATCCTTATACCATTTTCTTAAATTCCCTCATTTCACTCAGCAGAGACTCTCATTTATTGATCCCTTTAATAGTCAGGCTGCAACAGCCCCTCCCTTGAGACATTTGTTGAAATGCAGCCAGGCCACTGTGCAGACAGAGACACACATTGATGGTGAGACACTTTTTTATTTTATTTAAACATACTGTATGTTGTCTCCTTTTAAGACAAATCGCTTCAGTGTAACAGGTTTATGTAAACATGTTTATGATTAATTTTACTTTTTAAAAGAATTAGAGAACTCGAGCAACACATGTAAACTTCCAAGGATCAAGCTCATATGACATTTCTGAGCTGCTGATTCTCTCTTTTCATCAAACTTATGAGGAGAAAATTATAGCATTTCAAAAGTGCGTGTCATGGTCCAGTAGAAAGGAAATTAGACCTGAGCTCAAGAGGTTGCTGGTTTGAGTCCCTGTCTGGTGAGCTTCACAACATAACCCACTGCTCTGGCTTTCTTATTTATATAAAGATATATGGAATCCACAAAATCTAAATTTTAAGAAAAAATAACATCAAATGGCAGTTACTAGAATGCACTGTACTTTTTGCTTCAGCTAATCATTTATTCATTGGTTTGTTACAGTTAAATTAACTGCTTTATTCAGTAAAACCTGCTACTACTTTCCACTGTTAATTCTATGTTCATTGCTTGTTGGGTATGGGTAAATTATGGTTGAGTACTGTTGCATTTCCACAATATATAACTGGTATATGTACAGACATTGCAACTTGGAGGGCATGCTGTGCAATTTACTTCAATAAACCAAATTTTCAATGGGTTTTTATCTGTTACATTTACTGTTCTACTCAGTAAAACTAACTACTGTTTTCAACTGTAAATTCTATGGTTTTCGTTTGTTGGGTAAAATACGGTTGACTAC
Source organism: Paedocypris micromegethes (assembly GCA_028031935.1). Classification (NCBI taxonomy): domain Eukaryota; kingdom Metazoa; phylum Chordata; class Actinopteri; order Cypriniformes; genus Paedocypris; species Paedocypris micromegethes. The sequence continues at coordinate 31,701,284 of CM051493.1, forward strand.
TGTAGCATTTTTACGGTTCATTACTGTTAAATTGAAAGCCATTTTTTATAGTGTAGTACGCAAATTCTTATTTTTTAAATCTGCAATTTTGTGAAACACCAAAATTGTATCCACTACGCTACGTTAGCTTATTGTGTGTGTAGTTCACAAGAGCTGTGAGATTTAATATACTTTTTAAAAGTCTTTATTTCTCAAGTCCTAGAAGAGCTTAAAATTATTTAGTCAGATAGTTTCATGTGGTTGTGGAAGCATTACATTTATAATTAAAATATTAGAATAAAACAATATTAGAATTTTGATGACCAAGTTACAAAGAATGTAGTTCTTTGAGTTTTATTTGTTTGGCTCGATCAGCGGGATATTTATTCACAGCCTCGTTGATGTGTGCAGGACAGAGGTTTGGTTCTCAGAGGTGCCAGTTCCCAGAACGTCTTCCTCAGACCAACCAAAACAACAAGAGAGGCAGAAAATCCCACAACGGAGCTTTTTCACTACTGGGGCTCGAGCAAACGGGCAAGTTGTGTTTCCAGGATGTTGAAAAAAATTGGAAAAATCTTATCAATTGTATGCAAATAGAAATGGAAAAAAGATGGAAAAAAAAAAAAGCTAAATTCGAAGCAGGTATTTTCATGGAAACGGTGAGGAAGTGTTGCCTGCGGTCACATGTTAAATTTAACACTGAGACACACACAGTGCTGTAGTTTGTCATGAGTGCTTTTATTCACATTATAGCTTTAAGTGCTTGACGATTGTGTCACAGCTATGGGAGTGTAGTGAGGGGCTTGTCAGTCGGGGGCGGTGAATGCGGGTGGGTCCTGCTTCAGGTGGTCCTTTGGAACATCATTTGTGCAAAGAAACGCACAAGAGAGTAGTACAAAGAACACCCCATCATCCGTTTTGTTTCGGAATAGATTTTCAGTAACTTTAAACTAGCACTGAATCTGCAGAACAAAGCCAGTCAGAAACACAGATTCTGTGTGATTGTCTTGTTCTTTACAATAACTCCACATGTCTCTGCATGAGTGCATTTCTTTTGTGCTGGTGTTGTATCTAAAAAAAATATAAACAGCAATTTAGAACATTCTTTTAAAATGGAATGAGTCATCACGATAGTTCGAAAAAGCCTCATGCTGTAAACACCAAAACCAATTGTTAATGGCACTGCACGCTGAGAGCAGCAACCGTTTGAGACCTTTGTTAGGGTTTTCAGAATCCATAAATGTGCGTTCATAGAATTGGAGTCTAGAAACTTTACCCATAGGTGTGAGTGAGAGAGAGAGAGTGTGCGTGTGTGTCCCTTTCTCTGATTGGTTCAATCCAGGGTGTTCATCTTGATTCCGCCTAAAGATTCTGCTCCTCATGACCTAGAAACAAATGAAAGTGAGGTACAGTATTATTGTGTTTTATGCCTTATGTGGCTGTTTGATGTCGGTTTAGTTTTAAAATAAAAGTCCCTCTTATGCACAGAATGTCTCATTTTGCCAAAGACATCTACTAAATACTATTCAATGAAGCGTGTTCTTGATCAGATCTAACAAAGCAGTACGAACACAACATGCCAGCGCCCAGACATGCCCGGCATCGTCCAGACACCACCGCAGTGTGTCTGAGATTCTTAAACGATATCAAATCTGCTGGAATTTAAAACATCCCAAAGTTGAAGTGATGAAATCTTCAGAGCTTGTCTTTTAACTCTTATTGTTAAAAGCAACCAAAACCATTCAAATACATAATTGTACTGAAATGGATGATATGGTTTTATTGGATTATTAGACTGATAGATTTACAGTAAAGCTGAATTCTTCACTTTGTGTTTAACCTTTTACTTTTAAGTGAATATTAGTAACATGTTTTTGTCTTTTTGACATATTTCTACATTTCAGACCACCGGCTTAGTGAGAGCAGGAGCTGCGAGGGGCACGAGGGGTCTGATGACAGGCTGCGATAACTCAGTGAACCATCAGCAGATCCCAACACATCATTCATGACAGAAAAGGCCACAGCATTCATCACATACACATCAGAGCGGCTCAGACTTCTTCTTTGAAGAGCCAACCAGCACAGGATGGCACTGTCCGAGAGCTAGTGTTGAGTTACACTAAAAAGTGCAATATTGAAACCAATGTAGAATTGTTTGAATTTTAATTGTGTTTTTACATTACTGATTTTTTTTGTATGTATTATATTAATACATTTATTTGTATAGGTAAATTTTTATGCAACATCCAATTGAGTGAACAATTTAGAAGTCAAAGTACAGTGCTTCTAGACCTCGTGTAGCGTAATTGGTTGAAAATAGACTGAAACGCAGATCAAACTTTTTCAACATTTTAAGATTTATTAAGTGATACATTTTATGAGTTTAAACAATACATACAGTTAAACTTGTTTTTTCTGGCATTTTGAAAAAGTATTTCGAATTGATGACATTTACTGTATATACTGTACTTTTGACCTAAAAACTGAATTGTAAGACAGAAAATCTAGCCGCAGGGGTTGCAAGCCAGTGACTTCTGTGCCGGTCCCAAACCCGGGTAAATAGAGAGGGTTGCGTCAGGAAGGACATCCGGCGTAAAACTAGTCAAACGTGAACCAAGCGAGTCATTCAAAGAATACCGGATCGGTCGAGGCCCGGGTTAACAACGACCGCCACTAGTACTGTTGACTTACAGGGTGCCGGTGGAAATTGGGCTACTGTTGGTCGAAGAAGGAGAGGAGGCAGAAGGGTGCGTGAACAGAGAGAGAAGAGGATGAGAAGGAGCATAGACCTGAGAATAGGGACTCTCAACGTTGGCACAATGACAGGGAAAGGCAGAGAGCTGGCAGACATGATGGAGAGAAGGAAGGTAGATGTGCTGTGTGTGCAAGTGACAAGGTGGAAGGGCGGCAAAGCACGTAGTATTGGAGGAGGATACAAACTGTACTACCATGGTGTGGATGGGAAGAGAAACGGGTTAGGAGTGATCCTGAAGAAGAAGCTGGGGAGCAATGTGCTAGAGGTGAAAAGAGTCTCAGACAGGGTGATGAGCTTAAAGCTGGAAATTGAAGGGGTGATGGTGAATGTAGTCAGTGGGTATGCTCCACAAGTGGGCTGTGAATTAGAAGAGAAGGAGAGATTCTGGAGTGAGTTTGATAAGGTCATAGAGAGTATTCCCAGAGGTTAGAGACTGGTTGTTGGAGCAGAGTTCAATGGTCATGTTGGTGAGGGGAACAGAGGTGATGAGGATGTGATGGGCAGGTTTGGTGTGAAAGAAAGGAATCTAGAAGGACAGATGGTGGTAGACTTTGCTAAGAGGATGGAAATGGCTGTAGTCAACACTTACTTCCAGAAGAGAGAGGAACACAGAGTGACATACAAGAGTGGAGGTAGGAGTACACAGGTGGACTACATCCTATGTAGACGAGGTCATTTGAGAGAGGTTAGTGACTGCAAAGGAGAGAGTGTAGCCAGACAGCACCGCATGGTGGTGTGTAAGATGACGCTAGTGGTCAGGAGGAAGAAGAATAGAGGGAAGACAGAACAGAAGACCAAGTGGTGGAAGTTAAAGGATGAAGGAGCTTTCGAGGAGTTCAGGCAGAGATCAGGGAAACAGGTAGGAAGGTGCTGGGTGTTTCATCTGGTAGGAGGGAAGATAAGGACACTTGGTGGTGGAATAAGGAAGTACAGGACTGCATCCAGAGGAAGAGGTTGGCAAAGAGGAAGTGGGATCTAGAATGGACTGAGGAAAGTAGAGAGGAGTACAAGGAAGTGCGGCGCAGTGTGAAGAGGGAGGTGGCGAAGGCCAAACAGAAAGCTTATGATGAGCTGTACAACAGGTTAGACACAAAGGAAGGAGAGAAGGACTTGTACAGGCTAGCCAGACAGAGAGATAGGGATCGGAAGGATGTACAGCAGATAAGAGTTATTAAAGACAGAGATGGAAAGGTACTAACAACCCAGGAGAGTGTGCAGAGAAGATGGAAGGAGTATTTTGAGGAGCTGATGAATGAGGAAAATGATAGGGAAAGAAGGGAGGAGGATGTAGATCTTGAGAAGCAGGAAATAGCAGACATTAGTAGGGATGAGATGAGGAAGGCTCTGAAGAGGATGAAGAGCAGAAAGGCTGTTGGTCGTGATGGGTGTGGAAGTGTCTAGGAGAGTCAGCGGTAGAGTTCTTAACCAGCTTGTTTAGCAGGATTCTAGTGAGCGAGAAGATGCCTGAGGAGTGGAGGAAAAGCGTTCTGGTGCCGATTTTCAAGAACAAGGGTGATACGCAGAACTGCAGCAACTACAGGGGAATAAAGCTGATGAGCCACACAATGAAGCTGTGGGAAAGAGTAGTGGAAGCCAGGCTTAGGAAGGAGGTAGAGATTTGTGAGCAGCAGTATGGTTTATGCCCGTAAGAGCACCACTGATGCCATTTTTGCTTTGAGAATGTTGATGGAAAAGTACAGAGAGGGTCAGAAGGAGCTGCATTGTGTCTTTGTGGATTTAGAAAAGGCTTACGACAGGGTGCAGAGGGAGGAGCTGTGGTACTGTATGAGGTTGTCGGAGTGGCAGAGAAGTACGTCAGAGTAGTCCAGGACATGTACGAGAGGAGTAAGACATGGTGAGATGTGCTGTAGGCCAGACAGAGGAGTTCAGGGTGAAGGTGGGACTACACCAAGGATCAGCTTTGAATCCCTTTTTGTTTGCTGTGCTGATGGACAGGTTGACAGATGAGGTCAGACAAAATCTCCAGGGACAATGATATTTGCAGATGACATAGTGATTTGCAGCGAGAGTAGAGAGCAGGTGGAGGAAGAGCTAGAGAGGTGGAGGTTTGCTTGGAAAGAAGAGCATGAAAGTCAGTCGTAGTAAGACAGAATACATGTGTCTAAACGAGAGAGGGCAGGGTGGAGGAGTGAAGTTACAGGGGGTGGAGGTGAAGAAGGTGCAGGAGTTTAAGTACTTGGGATCAACAGTGCAGTGTGATGGGGAGTGTGGAAAAGAGGTGAAGAGGCGAGTGCAGGCAGGGTGAGCAGATGGAGGAAAGTGTCAGGAGTGTTGTGTGACAGAAGAGTGTCAGCAAGACTCAAAGGAAAGGTGTACAAGACAGTGGTGAGACCAGCTCTTCTCTATGGCTTAGAGACAGTGGCAGTCAAAAAGAGAGGAGGCAGAGATGGAGGCAGCAGAGATGAAGATGTTGAGGTTCTCCTTAGGAGTGACGAGGTTGGACAGAATAAGGAACGAGCACACAAGAGGAACAGCTCACGTTACTTGCTCACGTAACAAAGTCAGAGAGGCCAGACTGAGATGGTTTGGACATGTGCAGAGGAGGGAGAGTGAATTTATTGGTAGAAAGATGTTGGAGATGAAGCTGCCAGGGAAGAGGGCAAGAGGACGACCAAGGAGGAGATATATGAAAGTAGTAAGAGAAGACATGAGGTTGGCTGGGGTCAGAATAGAAGATAATCAGGATAGAATGAGGTGAAAAGGGATGACTCGCTGTGGCGACCCCTGATAAAGGAAAAGCCGAAAGAGAAGTAGTAGTAGTAGTTTCAAGCGAAAAACTTTCAAGAGAAAAAAAACCAACTTGCATGTTAAGGAGTGACTAATCGTCTTCCGAGGCATTGGAAAAACTACGGGAAAACAATGACGTCCTATGTTCCTTTTTTTCCAGTGCAGTTTCCGGGCTCTCTTGTTTTATTGAGCGTATTAAATTTGGACAAATGCACCAACATCCTTTGTGAGATTGCTCCTAAACGTGTGGATGTTTTGCGAACACACGCCATTTCTCCTAACCCTGTAGTTTACTGGCATGTAAAGTAGATCTCAATGCCATTATGAGCGTTTCCCCTTGTGAAATCCACCTCCGACTGCACAATAACTGTGTTTTTCTCCAGAAGTGTTTCATTCATCACTTTCTGTTGGAAAAGCGTTTGTTTTCTTTGCACATATCAGCCCGCAGCCAAGAGCAGAATTACCACACTTTTTGCGAGCGTTCAGCTTTGATTTGTTGTCCTTTATTTTATAGTTTCCACTACAGGCCTGTAATTATGGAGAATTATCCGGAAGCTGAGGTTTTGGTGGTTTACTGCTGATTGCTACAAAAAATGCTGCAAGATCTTTGGAACAAACAGCATGTAAAGATCAACCGGATTGTTGCTGTGGTGGCGACCGTTTCAAAAATAGAAGAATCGCTTAGCGGAAACTCAGTGTTTAAAACAGCTTATGCTGAAAGTAGCTATTAACCATTAATAAAGGACACATTACAGAAGATCGACCCTTTACATTCAAAGACTATATTTAGTCCTATTGTTCTGCAATGTTTCACGTCAAGTCAGACGACATGTGATGCTGTACATACATAAACTGGCAGATTCTGTGAGCATCACTAACTGGCATCTCTTTAATAACCGCTGACAGAAATGATACTGTGTTTTAAAGTCACAATCAAGCTGTGCATTTGAGTGTTTGTGTGTGTGTGTGTGTGTGTGTGTTTTCTTTTTGTTTTTCAAATAAATTACAGTGTATATGTGAGTAGAAAATTCCAATATTTGACATGCATTCGTTTTGTTGGCAGACATATTTACAAAAACATAAAAGTTCAAATTTAGATGTTTAACTATCAAAAGGAGAATTCCATTAAAAAACAGTCTATTTAATCATCGCCACACTTCACAAAATAATTTAAATATTTTTCTGCTTAAAATATCAATGTTTCATGGACAATTTTACAGTCTGCTTGACAGAATCTTCTGCTCCGAGCGAAATTCTCATTTCTATGATGTTCCCGACAGACATTCCTGCTGTCGAAGATCTAATCAGGCAGGAAACTGGCACCTCAGGGTCCTTCAGGTCAGGTAAGAATCCCTCTCTTTCTCCCTCTTTTATTCATCCCTCCTTTCCTCACACACTGATTTTTTCTTTACTCAATGTTCCTTCTCTTTCCTGTATAGAAATTACTACGGAAACATCAAATATTGGCCAATCATTATTGCTAAAGACATTGCCAAATATCTTTCTTGCGTGAGATAAAATGTGTCGAACAATGATAAAATAATCTTATGTTTGACATGTTTCACCACTTAATGAGACAAAAATGTTTTGAAATGAACTGTTTGGATGAAGTTACTTCCACCCATTACTTTTCCTCTCCAAAAAAATCACTTTATAAACAAACTAAACATGAACACCAACCAATCAAAAAGCTTTCAACCGGTTGTGGTGGTTCAAAATTCAACTAAGTAGATTCTATTCCCAGATGGACAATTACTAATTTCCGCAACGCTAAAGTACTTTCTGCTAAGTGCAGAAGATTTAAAATTGTATGGCCAGAAAGCAGCTTCTGAAAGAGATATCTGTCCTTCAAGACTATAGCTGTCATGTACAGATCAGCAGAAGATAAAAGCCCATGCAAAAATGGAACTAACAGACATTTGCCTTCACTTCAAATGAAATGCATTCTATCATGTTAAATAACAGTATTATCTAGACAAAAGTTTACTCAGTCTCTATTCAAAGACTGCTTCCAAACTCAGGTTTAAGACCATGTCTTTTTGTGTAAATGTTCTCCATCTAAATAATGGTGTGTGTGTGTGTGTGTGTGTGTGTGTGTGTGTGTGTGTGTGTGTGTGTGTGTGTGTGTGTGTGTGTGTGTATGAGAGAGTGAGAGAGTGTTCACATCTGTGTGTGAGATCCGTTCTGATTGGTTGTCAATCCAGGGTGTGTCAAGGTTATCATTGAGATCAGAAATGAAGTTAACTAGTAAGAAGATGAATGTTTGGATAGGGTATCATTAAAATAAAAAAAGACAAGCAAAGTGTCAGTTTTAGTGAAACTAACGTGTGTAGAATGAAAAGCATTTGTTGGCTAGCATTGGTTGTCTAGTGAATCTCAGGAATGTTTAGCGAGACAAAATACTTTTTTGTGACAGTTTATGACAGTTAAATCAGTGCAGTTTTTTTATTGCGCTCAAAATATTGTTTACGTGACTTCAGGTGATACACGTGTCCCAACTCACATTCTCACATTCACAACTCACAACACTTAACAGTGACAAAAACATGTTGCTTGTCTAAACTTGCAGTTCAATTGAACTATGTCAGTAACATTGGACCAACAATTTTTTTAATTTTCCGAATTCACATCTGATCGTTGTTCTGTTTAATCCGCCACATAACTGCATCTGACATGCATGACAGTAAGTGCTTGCTAATTACAGCTCAAATGTTGCAGGACAAGGTTTTGTGTCACCAGCCTTCCGGAACAATCCACTGATTGTTGTGTGAGTTGATGAGGCCGACGGGGCCGAGCTCTTTCCCCCTCAATTATCTCCATTTGAGAAAGTATTTTCATGCCTTTGTGCTCTCCACAGAAAGTGAGCGGTCCCGGGCTTCTCTTCAGCGTGTTTATGAGGTTCTCCGGGGTATTTAGTTCACTTACATCTCCAGTGCGGCTGAAGAAAAAAGTGGAAGAAACAGGTCACATACCAGTAACAATCCAAACAAAGCATATCCGATTTTACCAGCGAGCATGAGGCGCTTTATGAGCAAATGTGGCCCAAGTGTTCGCTTTGATTCCGGCTGATAAAGCAAGACTTTCAGCTTACATTTATGGTTTCTCAGACCCTTTTGGATTCCTTCTACCTGGCTTCTCTCAACATGACAGCAATAATATAAATTTAGACGTTTAATAAATTTGTTTAGATTGTCGGGAAAAAACTATCAGCCCAAGCACTTTGGTGGTTTATTCAGTTTTTCTTGGCAGATGATTTTATGGCAGTTTGACTCAAGACTTAATGTGTTGACCATAAATCTGACAACTGTAATCATGTTCAGGGTATTAGATTAGTATTTACTATAATAAATAACTTTTTTGTGTGCAAATGTTTTTCCAGTTTTATTGAAAGTAAAACCTACCCTGAAAATAAGCCCTAGTGAGTGTCAGTGATTCTGATGAGACTGTAGTTTCTTCACGCTTGATAACGTCCCATCTCTTCATCAGAAACACTGACAATAAGCCCTAGTGAAGCTGAATGAATCTGACGTGACTGTACAGTAGCTGTTGTGTTAAAAAAACAAGTCTGGGCCTTTCAATTCATATTTTCATATCATATTACCTTGAAAAAATAACATAAACAAAAATAAATTGACAAATCATAAATACTTTGCCCAAACTTTAGTTCAAATTTCTTGAGGTGTTTGTGCCGACTTGTGTCTCATCTCACACCTACATTTGCACAACTACAGCACAAATAAATGTGTTTTATTAGAAGCTATTTTACGGTCTTCGTTTGCCTAGTTCAGACGTGATTTACATTTATACACAGAATAAAAAACTGGAAGTAAAGTTGTGCTGTTGTCCAATGCTGGCATTTCAGTGGAAGTGGAGCTGAAAAGCAGGTTTTGGTTTAAAAGCCTATGTTCCTCTCCAAAGCCTGTAATTATGTGATTTATAACGCAAGGTCTTTCCCTTTATTTTCTCTCTCCCGCCTTCCTCTTTTATTTTCATTTCTCTTCTTCGCGTGTCGGTTTTTAGCCAACCCAGTTTTCCAGTAACATCCTTCATTCTGAGGTTGGCAAAATGAAAGGGCATTAAACAAACTGGCTACTTCTACAGGGGGTTAAACGCTTCCATCTGCAGATGCCTTTTCGTTTTTTTCTGCTCCCTTCATTTTTTTTCTTTCTTCTCTAAGCTTACACCACACGCTGAACACTAGACAAAATTAAAAACACTTCCCAATCACAGAATAAATGTGTATAAACAGATCAATAAAATTGTAAATGTAAAGGTTAAAGTCACCATTAGTCCATCAGATGCAGCATTGCCGAAAGCCACACCCACTAGAGACATGGTTCCACAGACTATCTAACAATACATGTTTATAAAGTCGATTTATAATTTTAAATTTTGAAAATTGGTTTTATTAATAACCAATCTTGATAGTGGAAATGAACACAACTGATACTGGAACAAGGAAAACAAACCAGCAAGTTGCTTGAATGTTGTTTATCTTTTGTTTGTTCATGATATTAATAGACAAGCTCTGCAGAATTTACATTAAATTAGTTATTATGTTGAATGTGGAGCGCCAAAGTTATTGTTGTTTTCAATTTGAAAATAAATCTGTATGATATCTGATATATCAGCGTGTTGTGTGCGTCTATGTAATGTTAAACATCCGTAGGCAGACAGTATAAGCTTTTATTGGCTCAAAAACACAAATAAAGAAACATTAGACACGCCACAACATTTAACAGAGACAAAAAAACAAACAAAAAAAATCCAAGGAACAGACACAATCAAAACGCTAGGTCGCTGCACAGGGGATAAATAGTATTTCGCCTTCATACTTTGATGTGATACATGTGAGTAAAATCACTGTGGGAGCCACGAGTTGCATTTCAATTAATTCTCAAATCTGTATAATATATTTATATTTAGTGTATATATTATATTAAGGTAATATGTTACTGTAAGAGAGATTGAAAAGACCTTCATAAAGCTGTAAAAACAATAAAATAATAATAACATTTCATGAAGCCTCTGAAATTCGCTTCACACTTAAATCCATAAAATGGCCTTCAAAACACAGTGAAGCATATTTCCTCTAATGTATGCCATAAAACAATACGGTTTTCCTCTTCTACCCACACAGTGAACACGATGTGCAGTCTGCAGAAGTGTAAGTTTGCAGTGGCCAGAAGCTTTCTTCATGCAGACCTTCTCTTTGGCTCTTTACTCTCTTTACTCCCACCAACGAGCTTAATGAACTCCAGACCCTCAGTTAAAGGACCAGGGGCTCTCTTGTGTACAGTTGGGGATGGCGTTAACACAAACCTCCTGTTCGAACCAAATAAAAAGAGGCCCTCTCCCAGCGTCTTTTTGGAGAGCACTGTTGCCCACGTTTCATACAGGGCTTTTTAATGGAGAACTGAAGGGAATGCTTTTCCTCAACGTCTTTGCTTTCAAACCTCTTTCAGATCCAAAGCAACGCAGATTCATCCAGTCTAGCTGCATTTGCAAACCTGCCTTTTATAAGCTTATACAATATAAATGTTGTGTAAAAACTCCCTGTCGCTTAGACCTGCTATGAATCAGTGTCACTCATTATTGGAACATATTTGCACTGTAGAATAAACACAAAAGGTTTATTGAAATACTGTAAATCATGAGCTACTGATTATTAGATATAAAAATGTAGATATAAAAGAATGTTATACCACAAAAAATAACAAAAATATATTTTTATTTTCCTTTAAGAGTGTGCATATGTCAAAGAATAACTTTTATGGTCTTCTGTTTTTTCTGTTCAAAATTATTTTATCGCACACTTCTGTCTCTCACACTGAGAATGGCATTGAAATATTTTTGAAAGTTTGTCACGCTCACGCCCTCGTGAAGCCAAGGCGAGCGTGAGCGACAATGGAACACAAACACAGGGGTAAGTGCACAGTGGGTTTAATGATAGACAGATAACCAAACACTAAACGGAAATACAAACACTGTGGGTTGATGACGAAGGAGACGAGGAGACAGACCAGGGAACGAGGAAACGAGGAAACAGTCCAGGGAACAGGAAACGAGGAAACAGTCCAAGGAACAGGAAACGAGGAAACAGTCCAGGGAACAAGGTGAGGTCCGGGAGTCTCAGGTAAGTGAAGACGTTGCTGGACCCGTGACAGATAACCCGGCACACCTATATACTGGAGTTGATTGGAATCGCCTCCAGCTGTGTGCGTGGGAACTGGGTCAGGGGGCGGAGCCGGGAACGATGACGGACAAGGCGTGACAGTACTCCCTCCCTCTCCCTAGCGGCTCCTGACGCTGTTGGGGTTCTTACGGGGTCTTCCACGACGACGAGGACCTGGTTTCTGTGGGTGGTTGCGGTGAAACTCTTCCAACAAGTTGGGGTCTAGAATGTCCTGTCTGTTGACCCAGGACTGTTCTTCCGGACCGAAACCTTCCCAAACGATGAGGTATTGTAGTACTCCATTTCTCCTTCTGGAGTTCAGGATGTCACGTATCGCGTACAGGCCCTCCTCGCCGTGTACCTCGGGAGGGGGGAACTCGTCACCGTCCCCGGGATCTGTGGACGGAGGACAAACAGAAGGTGGGTGAGGCTTTAACAGGGAAACGTGGAATGACGGGGAAATCCGGTACTGAGGTGGCAGCTGGAGGCGATAGGTGACCGGGTTAACCTGGCGGACGATCTTAAAGGGTCCGATGTACCGTGGACTCAGCTTCTTGCAGGGCAGTCGGAGGTTGATGTCGCGAGTGGACAGCCAGACTCGCTGTCCAGGCCGGAAGACTGGCATCGGTCCTCTTCGGCGATAGGCCTGATGTTGATACCTCCGACTAGCCCTTTGGAGATGTTGGTGTGCTGAGTCCCATACCCTCTCGCTCGTCTTGAACCATTCATCCACAGTCGGTACCGCTGTTTCTACCTCGGACCAGGGGAAGAGAGGAGGTTGACGACCTAGGACGCACTGGAAGGGGGTTAGACCGGTACTGACTTGACGAAGCGAGTTCTGGGCGAACTCTGCCTACGGAAGGAGACGGGCCCAATCGTGCTGTCATCGGGCACAGCAGGTCCGTAAATACCGGCTAACCTCCTGTACCTTCCTCTCTGCCTGGCCGTTGGACTGTGGATGTAAGACTGATGGAAACCCCCATCCTGGTGAAGAAGGCCCTCCACACCCGGGACACGAACTGCGGCCCCCGGTCAGACACGATATCCTCCGGGATACCGTAATTCCGAAACACATTTTGAAATAAAGTCTCTGCGGCTTCCATGGCGGTCGGGAGACCCTTCAGAGGAACAAGTTTACAAGCCTTCGAGAAACGATCTACAATCATATAAATACATGTATACCCTTGCGAACGAGGCAAGTCTGTGATGAAGTCTACAGCCAGATGTGACCAGGGGCGCAGCGGTAAGGGCAGTGGCATCAACTTTCCTTGGGGTAACCTGTGGGGAACATTAGTGGAAGCACACACTGCACACTGTCCCACAAATGTAGCCACGTCCCGAGCCATGGAGGGCCACCAGTAACGAGGTACGCGTGCTGCCGGGGTGTCCAGAGCCCAGAGAGACGTGTACCGTACTGATGAGGTGCTGGCGTAGAGGAGCGGGCAAGAACGTGCGACCTGGAGGACATCCGGGAGGTACCTCCTCCTGACCAGTAGCTGTCGCTATCTGCCTATCAACTTCCCATTGAATGGGGCTCACCAGAAGTGACGGCGGAAGGACGGGTTCAGGAAGTTGATCTTCTTGCTCACTTAAATCCTCATGAATGCGAGACAATGCGTCGGCTTTCCCATTCTTGGACCCGGGACGAAATGTCACTGTGAAACAGAAACGGGTGAATAACAAAGCCCACCTGGCCTGACGAGGATTGAGCCGTTTTGCTTCTCGTAAATACTGAAGGTTCTTATGATCGGTGATCACTTCAAACGGATGGCGAGCACCCTCCAACCAATGCCTCCACTCCTCTAACGCCAGTTTGATCACCAGAAGCTCCCGATTGCCGATGTCATAATTCCTCTCGGCGGTGGACATCTTCCGAGAGAAGTAGGCGCAGGGTCTCAAGGAGGACTTCCCCTGCCGCTGGGAGAGAATGGCTCCTACCCCCGTGTTCGAGGCGTCCACCTCCACAATGAACGGCTGCTCCGGGTCAGGATGAACCAGCAGGGGCGCTGTGGTAAACGCGGCTTTGAGTTGTTTGAAGGCGTGGCCGGCCTTGTCCTCCCACACCAGCTTCCGTGGTTTGTCCTTGAGGAGAGATGTTAATGGTGAACTTAAGGAGCTGAAACCTTTTATGAAGCGGCGGTAGAAGTTGGCGAAGCCGAGGAATCGTTGGAGATCACGCACAGTTCGAGGAGTGGGCCAGTCACGGACGGCATCAACTTTCATCTTGTCCATCTCTACTCCCTGTGGGGAAATCACATAACCCAGGAAATGTATCTTCTTTACATGGAACTCACACTTTTCTTTCTTCAAGAACAATTCATTTTCTCTCAATCTTTGCATGACTCGGGAAACATGTTGCACATGGGTTGCGATGTCTGGAGAATAGATCAGAATGTCGTCTATGTAGATGATAACGAACTGGTGGATGAAATCCCGGAACAGCTTGTTCATCATGGCCTGGAACACGGAGGGAGCGTTGGAGAGACCAAAGGGCATCACGAGGTACTCATAGTGACCTTCTGGAGTAATGAAGGCCGTCTTCCGCTCGTCTCCGGCCCTGATTCGGATGAGATTATATGCACTGCGGAGATCCAGCTTGGAGTAAACACGAGCATTACGAAGTTGTTCAAGTGCTGCTGGCACCAGAGGCAGTGGATACCGAAACTTGCGAGTACCTTCGTTAAGTTGTCGATAGTTGATGCAGGGCCGGAGACCTCCATCCTTCTTGCCCACAAAGAAGAAACTGGAAGCGGCAGGCGAAGTAGATGGTCGGATGAAACCCTGCTCGAGAGCCTCCTTGAGGTACACGTTGAGTGCTTGTTTCTCTGGGATGGACAGAGGGTAGACCTTACCCTTAGGTAGTTTAGCACCCGGCAGTAACTCGACGGCACAATCCCAGGATTTGTGTGAGGATAGCCGGGAGGCGAGCCGGGGACTGAAAACATCCTGGAATCGCTGATACTCGGAGGGGATGTCGGATGACGGGATGACGGGTTCGACTGCAGTGGCGGAGAGGGTCACGTTTGTGGTGTGATGAGAGCGAGACTGGTGAAACCTTGTGAGAGCGGCGGTGAGGCACTTCCCCCTACACGTCTCACCCCATTGTGCTACTTCTGCCCGGTCCCAGTCGAGAACAGGATGATGCAGTTGCAACCAAGGGAGTCCGAGCACCAAATCCGCAGTGGACCCTTCTAGAATCATAAATTGGATGATTTCAGTGTGGAGTTGGCCCACCTCCTTAGCTGCAGCGAGGGCGACTGTAACCGGATACGCCAGTGAGCCATAGGGCGTCCCTGTATGGTGTGGACACGGTACTTTTCTGGACTGGGACACGGGGACAAGTTCAGACGAGTTAGCAGGTTGCGACTGATGAAGTTGCCTGCTGATCCTGAATCCACTAAGGCTTGGGCTGAAATACATGACGTGTCAGAGCAGAGCATCACCGACATGGAAATCGGAGTTCTAACATGAATAGAATGGAGACGACAGAGATGGCTGGACGTGTAGGGCAGGCCTCCCGTTGGTGTCCAGGACCAGCACAATACAAACACAAGCGATTCCGCATGCGTCGTTCACGTTCAGCGGGGGTGAGACGGCAGAAATCAATCTCCATGGGTTCCTCAGTGGGACGGTTCACTCTCTCAGATGAACGGCCGCGGCTGCGTCGTACACCGATAAATTCTGAACCACTTCTTGCGTTTTGGTAATGAATGCATCTAGAGACATTGCATCACTACATAATACCAAAGCTTGTTGAATCTTCGGTTTCAAACCGCGGCGAAACGCGGCAATCAATGCTTTTTCACCCCAGCCGCTAGCATTAGCTAGGGTCCGAAACTCAATAATGTACTCACTCAGAGAACGTTTTCCTTGACGAATAGTGAACAACTGTTCTTGCGTGGCGATCGAAGAACTCTCAGGTCCAAATGTTTGGCGCAGTGCGGTGCACAATGATTCCAGAGAGAGCATGGCGTCGTTTTGTTTTTCCCAGAGAGGAACCGCCCACTGAAGCGCTCTTCCGGTCAGGTGGGACACCACAAACGTAACCCGGGCGGCTTCGTTGGGAAAATCCACGGGATGTGAAGTGATGTATAACGGCGCCAGCAGAATGAACCCGTTGCAATCCCCGGCTTCACCTGAAAAACATTGGGGTTTGGCTACCGGACTGGCTGGAGGTAACTGAGGCGCTGGAGCTGGAACCGGAACTGGTGCGGAGGCATCGACGACGGCGGGTGGATTGAGAACGCCGGTGTTGGTAAGCGCGTCACACACCGCTTTCACCAACTCGTCAAATGACTCTGCGAAGTTCTGAATGGCTCCGGCGCTTCCAGCCTGCTCCATTCTGTCTCGGTCCAACAATCTGTCACGCTCACGCCCTCGTGAAGCCAAGGCGAGCGTGAGCGACAATGGAACACAAACACAGGGGTAAGTGCACAGTGGGTTAAATGATAGACAGATAACCAAACACTAAACGGAAATACGAACACTGTGGGTTGATGACGAAGGAGACGAGGAGACAGACCAGGGAACGAGGAAACAGTCCAGGGAACAGGAAACGAGGAAACAGTCCAAGGAACAGGAAACGAGGAAACAGTCCCGGGAACAAGGCGAGGTTCGGGAGTCTCAGGTAAGTGAAGACGTTGCTGGACCCGGGACAGATAACCCGGCACACCTATATACTGGAGTTGATTGGAATCGCCTCCAGCTGTGTGCGTGGGAACTGGGTCAGGGGGCGGAGCCGGGAACGATGACGGACAAGGCGTGACAAAGTTGTTGTTTGGGTAATGATTTTAAACAATAATCATTCAAATAAAAAAATGATGGCATGCATATGTTGATGGCAAAACACATCTAACAATAAACTCAAATAAAAAATTCTAAAATATACACCATCGTACATAGTTTCAAAGTTATTTCAACTGCTTGGACTTTAGAGTTGTAAAAAAAAATTACGTTTTTCACAGTAACACTAAATTGTGACTTCCAACAGGGCCGTTCTTTATATCACCCGATCCAGACGCTAAAGACGAGCGTTTCCATTTTGTCATTGAGAGTTTTGTGCTACATCCCATGAATCGCGATTGACCACAAATTGAACTAGTCGGTGGTTTTTTAGTCTTTTCAAAACAAAAGAAGTTTAACATGAATCTAGAGTCTTGCATCAATTTCATATAAAATATGAAGAGACCACTGACTTTAAATGGAAATAATAATATGGCTAGAAGAAACTTTGAAAAGTTTAAGACCCACAAACTTCTTATGATCATGTTCAAAACTGTTATAGCACACATACCTGCCTTTTTTTTCCCTGTATACCAAACTATAGAACACATCTGCACAGCTTTAGCCTGAGGCAAGAACATGATGACAGATTTCAGGTCCACATCAAGAAAAGTGACTTCCGGAACTGGGTGGACTTGAAGTCAAAGAGATCTGTTTGGCTGATCACAAGATCTCTGTATTAGCACTACTTTCTAGACTTGAGGTCGAGAAAACCATTCCGGAGATATACCAAAAATGTGTTGCTTCCTTCTGCCACTGAACTGTTGAGAACTGAAAGGACAGATACTTAACAGGGTCACCGAAAACGTTGTCCTGGGAGAAGAGTGGACGTCTTCAGGATAGTATGACTTCAAACACAGAAAATCCAAAAAAAAAAATCTGCCGCTGGTTGAAGTTTACGATAAATCTGAACTTCTACCTTTTTAACAGCAACTATTTTCCTTTTACAGTAAAAAGTTTTTTTTTTCAAACAATAACGAACGTGAACCAAAAAACAAAACAAGATAGTTGTCATTGCTTAGGACATCAGAGTTTTAGCTTAAACCGTCTAATGATTTGAACTTTAAAGCTCTAAAGCCAGTTAAACGTCATTTCTTCTCTGGAGTCCAGACAAACCACAAACAGATGTCAGTTTGTTTTTATATGCGAGCCCTTCAGGGAATTGTTTCAGATGGAAGCTAATATTCATTTGTGATCAAACCGCAAGTGTTTCCTCATGCCACTTTTACGTCTGATGAGCCTATTAATACAAACAGACTACTGGAACAAAGGATTCAGCTTTGAAATGCATGTGTGATTTATTTACAACCCAACAAGATGTGTATCTGACACAATCATTCCTGTATGATAAAGTATAGAGCTCAGAAACATATTATTGTTATATATTATTGTTATTATAACATTATTCCAAGTAACAAACAAAACAAACGCATTTGCAAATGTTATTTATGTTCTCAGATCTACATGGGAATGTCTGACCAGGACTCAAACGTGATTGCCATTTCAAACCTTGTCAAAAAAATTGGCCTGTGGGTTTTCTGCTGTAAATTACTTGCAGCTACATTCAGATCTCACTCTCTTCATCTCAACTTCACAGCTTCACTAGAGCTTTTTTTCAGTGTTTCTGATTAAGTGAGTGATGTTATAAAGTGTGAAGCAGCTCTAGTCACGTCAATTTCACTCAAATCTCCATATACTTCAGGTCTCACTCTCTCTGAGGAGGGTCTGACAAGTAAACAGCTCAAGATTTTGTAATTGTAAGTTAATTGAGGAATAAGTTGTCCAAGTCATCACAAAGAATTAACATCAATTCAAAACAAGTCACGGCAGCCTGTTGTACAATAATGTCAAGAGTCTTCTCCAATTTTTCAGTCCAGCCTCAGGCTCTAGTTCTCTTCTCTCTTTTTCTTTCTTGCCGCCGCCCATCCCTCTCTCTCTCTCTCTCTCTCTCTCTCTCTCTCTCTCTCCTCTCTCTTTCTCTGTGAGTGTGTCTCTGTCTTTAATTTCGTTTTTTTTTCTCTCTGTTTTGCGCACACACACGCACACACACACACACACACATGCACTCACAACCTGGTACACATGTAATTACAGAGCAGTGTTGTTGAAGACAGAGGGCAGGATCCAGCACAGCAAGAAGATGAAACACATTGACTGTACAACAACCTCTACGGCACACAAACTTCTCAGCTTTCATATTAACATTCAAAAGCAAATTTGTTGCCTTTATTTTACCCTGGATTGTATTTGTTTTATTTTGTGAGCTCCAAAAGAAAGGCATTAAGGGGGTTGTTTCAGGCAAAAATTTGGCATTTTAATTATGGACGGTAAAAACTTTAAACCCTACAATCTTCTGGCCATGTAATTAGAAGCACCGAATACTGGTTTGAGTTACTGGGACACAGAGAAAGAGAGAAAGATACATACTTATTGAGTAAACATACACACACAGAAAGAGAGAGTCTGTAGAGCGCTGGTGTTTTAAACACTGGATCATGAGTTCGATTAGCGTCTGATAAAAGACTGTAAAGTAAAGTGAGAGAGAGCTAGGAAACAGTCAGGTGAGCGACAGTGAAAATGAACTACTGTAAACCAATTTCAAGTTTGTCAGACTATTGCGTTGTTCTTTAGTTATCTTTAAATTTAAAATGTTTTTTTTTCTTTTACCATTAGTTTATTCGTTTTTTAATAGCTAAAACTATATTTCAATTTAAATGTAACACACTTTGTCATAAGTGTCACTTTGTTAGTCTAGTTTCCTTAATCTCTCACTCTCTCTATTTCTTTCTTTTTATTTTTATTTTACTCACGCTCTCCTTTTCGTTCTGTATCTCTTGACTTTTTTCACTTTCACGTTCACACTCTCTACCTCTCTTCTGCCTTTGACTCCAACAGAAAGTGTGAAATCGTGTCTGTCGCTTAAATATTTAAAGCCCAATAATGTTTTTGTTCGCTTTTCGTAGAGGGAAATGTAAGACAGATTGTGCCCTGACTTTCTTCTGATCAAATGACACTCAAAACAAATAAAGTAACAAGCAAGAAAAACATCTCAAGTCAGCTTACAGGCTTCTCCTCGGATATTATGGACATTAGAGCTAACCAAAACCAAATGGAAGGAAATGAAAGAGAACAGATCATGTATGTTCGTCTGGCAGCCGCCCAACAAGCCCAGCTTTGTGTTTCTGCAGAATTTGCAGATTTCTATCTAAATGTTTCTTTTATTCTGATCTTTAAAAGCAGCTCTCCGCTTAAAACGTCCATATTGTTAACTTGATCAGTAACAGACTATGTCAGTAACAATGTTTGTCAGTTTTCCAGAAGGCTTCCTTGTGTTCCAAGCAGTAAGGCATGGTAATTCAATTGAACCACAAAGAGAAAGTGCAACAGGCAACAGTCGAAAAAATGAAGGCACTTCAACATGTTGGAGTTTTGTGAACTGTGAAAACATACTGCAGGTTCATCTCAGAGAAATTATTTTGGTGCTGTGACCCTAGTGAAAGTAAAATCAGGGGGAAAGTGTCCGGAATGTCACAGTGACGGGAATAGTATCATTACTAAATACGTAGAGCATTGCTTTTTCTTAAAAACAAGCAAAGTGGCTTAACAATTTTCCCCAGTTAATAACTGTATAGTGGCTCTGTGGTTTTTCGTGCGTGTGTGTGTGTGTGTGTGTGTGTGTGTTTGTGTGTGTGGTGTAGGTGTGTGTGTGTGTGTGTGTGTGGTGTGTGTGTGTGTGTGTGTGTGTGTGTGTGTGTGTGTGTGTGTGTGTGTGTGTGTGTGTGTGTGCGTGTGTGCGTGTGTGTGTGTGTGTGTGTGGGAAGTAACTACATTGTAATTGTAGTAACATTGTAATTGTAGTAACAATTCTTAACTTTACATTGCCATACCCAAAACCGGTCAGGTTTTTTTTATAGGTACAATAATGTAACCCCTAACCCCAATACAGGTAAACTCAACAATTAAACTCAGTTCTTAGGCTTAACAGAACTTCCAACCTTTTTATGCTTGTACTGTGAATTGTGGATTGTTGGAAAACCAGTCAGGTGTTAAAGAATTCTTGGTACACGAGAACATTCGCTCCAACTTCTTGTGAGAGTGAATAACCATGTTCATGACTAGTAGTTTGCTCCTGACAAATGCTCCTGATTCCCTGTGTACTGAGGAGGACAGAGCCGAGGTAAGCCGACATCTGGTTTGGGTTTGCTCTTAGACAGTCAACTTACACATGTTAGGTAGTGACATTCTTCATTCAGGGACAAACATCCTGGTCTGCTATTAGGCCTGGAATTTCCTCAACGAAGAACTAACAAATACTGTCAAAGATATACGCATACGTGTCAGATCATATGATGGACTGAACAGGTAGGGGTTTTGTGTAATTCTGAACATGACAGGACTTGACAAATGGCAGCTTCAGAGAGTATGACGGTGTTAGATCACATGCGGGGGGTGGTCATACGTATTACACAAAGCACCATTACAATCACCTCACAATAACAAGGTTAGCATTTAAATAAAATAGCCTAATTTGCAAGATTTGTGCATTTTGACGGTGTAATTTATTTTACGTATTGATTATTCAGCCACCATAATGCACTGTTTAATTGTGGTTTAATTGATGTTGACTTGCCATCTAGGCGATGTCCCGTTGGTTCCTTTTCTTCCAAAGTCTGGTTCCACTTTTCTTTTCTGAGTCAAAGGGAACTGGGGCTCAAAGTTAAATTTGGCCCTTGGTTTTAATCTCTGCCTGTTTCCTGGTTTCTGTCAACCTGCTTGCCATTCATGTCAAAAACAAATGATTGTCTCCACTGGACCCTGTCAGCCTGTTCCTAGTTATGTCTTCTGTTTGAATTAATAATGGTTTCCTACAGTAGAAGGTTCCAGGTAGTGTACTAGATTCTCACTTGTACCTTTGCTTTGCACTTTAAATATCAAAGTTTCTTGGTTGCACGTGGATCACGACGAACTTGCTTCACAACAACATCTAGCTGACACAGAACGTTTGCATTAACGTCTGGGTAAAACCTAGGTGCTCTTTTATACAAATAAAAACACACTAGTGAATCCCACCTCAGACAAACAGACCTGGGCAGTTGTGGTCCAGTAGTAGGGAATCGGGCATGTGTCCAAGAGGTTGCCAAGGTTCTTTAGGTTCTACAACTGAGTGTCCTTGAGCAAGACACTGACCCTTTAGACTGTTCGTTTTTAACACTCAAATACTGAATTTAGCTCTCTAAATCCCTATTAAAAAGAGCAATAAAAGTCACACAAGCAAAGTCTCTTCAGGCATACAGCAACAAGTAACGATTTAACTAACCACCAGAAAGTCTAAAGGTCCTTTGGATTCAAAGCATCAAGAGCATAAAGGCTTCTTTAACATACATTATAGCTACAGGTCAATGGTCACAGCTTTAAACGCTTGTCAGTTGATTGCCCAGCTATAGCATGTCAGAAATGTACAGTGCAAACATCTAGGAAATAAGTACTTCCTGTTAACCACATAAATGTTCCCAATGGGGACGGGGGCCACTGAACATGAAGATAAAAACCCTGTGGAAACCTTCGGGTCCAGATAGTCCTAAAGATGGACGTGTTTCCAACATGATTCCAACTAAGCAAATAGTCTCTCATGCAGCTTCCCCTGGACCAACAGGCGAATGTTCTTCTGCTCAAATAAGATTTGTCTGAACTAATGCGGCCCAACGTTCTTTTGACTTGAAAGAAAGATGTTTTAGCGCCCAAGATGTTTGTTCTCTGAACAGATGCTCTCAGTGGAATCAAAGAAATCTGAGCTAAACTCTGCAGAATTCCGCTCTTTCATTCCCTCAGCTGTTGCGGGTGAGAGAATGGCCCATGTGCCCTTGACGTGAGGACGTTTTATGTGCTCATGCGTTAATCCACATTCCTCACACTGCAAGTTCAAAGTGCATGCTCGCTCCGCTGATCATGTTCAGAGTGGGTTTGGGATTTGGAAAAGTCTTGAAACAAAATCCCCCTGCACACACACACATGCCCCCGATCAAAAGATACTAAAAACCAATATTGCTATTTGAAGCTCAAAGATTTTTACTCAAAGAGCTTGATGCTTAACAAAATTACATTTGATAGGAATATCAAGAGTGTTCCGAGAAGTCTTGATGAACTAATCGTCTAACCGTCATTTATATCGGAACATCCACTTCCTTCAGTTTTGGAGACTTAAATGCTTTGAAATTACCCGACAAGTTTGAGCAGGTACAGTTTTAATGGCACGTTTAAAGAAAACAGCACAGTTTTTTTCACTTGCTGATGGTTATTTTCAACAGCTAAAATGCTGTTCTAAATGCTAAGCAAGTTCCAAAGATAATAACGTAGATGAATCGGTCACCTACATTAGTTTAATAATAAGGCCACTAGGGACCATATTGAAAATGTGCTCTGCATCTAACCATCTATTGAAGTTGCGCGCACACATACAGTGAAGTGACACACACACAAACCAGGAGCATGGGCAGCCTTAACGTCAGTCTCTTGCTCAATATCACTCTGGACAGTTTGGAAACACACTGGACTGTGATTCGAACCTGCAACACTTGGTTGGCAGGTCAAACTCTCTATTGTTGGACCACAAACTTTTGACAGCTAAAAGTAATTATTTTATTTAAGCTGGACGTAATGCAATATTTGGTAATAGAGGGCATCAGGAAAGTTAGTGTGCTTTATATCACACCACAGTTACAAGAGCAACAGATTTGTATAAAATGGTTTTTAAAAAAAACTCTCAAAATGCTATTAGAAAGTTGGACTTGGGCTTGGACAAAGACAGTAGGACAGAACTGCAAAAATAAATATTCATATTCATAATTCATATTTCCACCATTAATTGCGAAAGAAACAAAAGTGTGTAAAATATAGCTTTAATTCAATCTTTATTTAAGCTTGTTCCACTGTACAGTAATTCTGCAGACACTCTGGACATGTCAGCTTCAGTGTCAAGGCCGTTATCTCATTCACTAAAGCTTGCTTTCTCCTGCAAGGGCCAACAATAACTGTTAACTTCTTGTGCAATGAGCCAGAGGCGAACTGCGCCGCTGCAGTGATCCGGAAAGTTCTGCTTGAAAGCCTTTGTATCTTGAACAGAAATGCACAATGACAGTAAATGTATTTTTTCCCTCGTCCTGTGAAAATAAACTGAGATGAAATGACACGCTGAGCTATCGCCAGGGATTATTTTGAAGAGGATTTTCAACCCAAAGCTACCTGCTCTCTATTCACCTCAAATCCAATCGCTTTACCCTGTGACAACCAAATCTTTACTCAGGGTTATGTTTATACAGTATAGGTGAACTATTTTTTTAACTGAGTTTTTTGTTGAGTTGGTCAGAAGCTTTGTGATACTGTAAAACATGACCTGGTTGTAATCGCCTGCTATTTATCAGCAATCAGGCTGGTAACCTTTCCGACGGGTCAGTCATGAGATTGTAACTGGACACGTGAAATTTTGAGGAATCATGAACTGAGCTATTCAATATTCTAGCTAAGGGGTCGTATCAAGTCAAGATGCAAAAGGTGAAAATCCCAAATTTAAATTTAGGGCAGTAAACCAGTGAAAATGCTTTTTTTCTGTGACACCTTCAAAACGTAAAGTAGTAGTTCACCTAATTTTGAATATGTTTCTAGATTAACAAATCCAGAAAATATAGCTCAGTTGAACTGTTAGAGTTGTTCTTCATATCTCTATGAATACAGGTGACAGTATTATTCATAAACCATCATGAATCAAGCACAATTGTGAATACTTGGTCAATAAAAGTGCTAAAAATCTAAATTCGAATGTCCAAATTTTTAACCCCTAAAAATGTTTAAACAATATTATTCAAATCAAGTATTTCATTTGAAAACGTGATTCTTATAAAAATACAAATACGTGGTTGACGTACCAACACAGTACAGTGTCATCTAATAGATATTTGCAGCATATTATCCGAAAGATCAGCATCAGATGATGCCTCACAACTGGAACATGGAACCTTCACGTCCACATTCAAAGTTAGATTAGATTTTTTTGTCATTTAATTCTTTCTTTTTTTAGTTTAGAGCGTTGCTGAAAATGGAGATAAAATCAGAAACAACTCTTCTTCAGAGAAAAATATTGCAGAAAATAAACCCACTGCATTACAAATTGCAAGTTGTATCTTTTACTTGGCAACTTGATCAATGCTTAACATGTAAAGTGTACACATGTACAAAAGATCTGCACAGGACACTTGAATTGTACAACTTGTGATCAAGTTAGAGTACACACAAACCTTTTGTTCCAAATGATGCACTAGGGTTTATTCTCACACAATGATCATACATGTGTTAATGCAGTTTTAGCTATTTCTCTAAGTCTAAGGTTCACTTTAGTTTAAAAAAATTTGTTACACCTTGTAACCAGATGTTGTTTCACTGTAAAACACGTAAAATTACTGTTAAAATTACTCGTCCGATTCAGTGTTCATTTGTCATACATCCACTTGAAAACTATTTTTACCCTATTTAAAATGTTTAACTATTTTTAAGTGTGCTGCCTCTTTACGTACAAAAAGCCATTATACACAACATGTAAGAAAACACTGCTTGACCAAATTCAGACGCCAGGGCTTATTTTCAGGGAAACACAATGTACCAGAGGTCAACTTTGGTCCCATGGTCTTACAGTATTTTAAAGCAAAGTAACCAGATATTTCATACAAAAAGTGCAAAAGCTAAAAAGTAAAAAAAAAAATAATAATTATTTCTTCTTTCCTCTTTTATTTTCATTTACAAATCCTTCTGCGACAAGAGTGAATATGAGCAGAGAGCCACTCCTGCTCACAACCTCTCAAACTTGAAATAAAGTGCTTCAGCAGCTACAGCCGCACGACTTGTGCGTTCAAGTGTTCTCATTTCTGGTTTTTAAGTACGGCATCCTTGAAGGATTTCTATCCTTTACATGCGCATCACGGAATAAAAAAATCCCAATCAGACAAAATCCAACTTTCCCCGGCCACTGAAGTTGCCCCAATTGACAAGTGAAAGAAGCTTTTCCCTGCTGAGGTTTGACTGTTGCATTTTGTCGCAGGTCAGGCAGCAGTTGTCATGGGCTCCGACCGGGATCATGTTCTCAAAGTCTAGTTTGGTCATATTGTCCTTGGTGAGGTGCTGCCCATGAAAGCCATAGTGAAGACGAGAGAGCATTTCCCGCCGTTGTTGTCGTAGCCTGCGGTTTTCGCTGCGAAGCATATGCAGAGCTAGCATGATGAGCAGGACCAGGATGAGGCCGCCAGCGATAGGCACGGTGATGACCGCAGCGCGGAACCACACCTCCTTAGAAGAAGGGATTTCCTGCAGTCGGGCGATCATGTGGCGACTGCCTTCGGTTTGATGTTGAATTCTTTTGCCTACATTTGGAAGCCAATATTTAGTGTAATATCATACGAAAACTATGAAAATGAATCTACATTTTTTTTTAGTTTACTTTTAAGCCTCAACCAGTTATTAAGTACTGGCTATTAATGTGGATGGATGGATGGATTGATGGATGAATGGAATGAGTGAGCTAGATGAATGAACTAAGTTATGGATAGAGAAAGAAAATAGATGATGGGTAGAATTGGATGGATTGAATGACAAACAGACAGTGGAAAAAATTGATATAGCATTAGGTAATATATAATAGATATTTATAGATATATATTATAAAAATAGACAAGAAAAAAACAAGATACAGTAATACAAAATTTAAGAAAAAAGAGATAATAGAATTTTATGTGTTGATGGATGATTGGACAGATAGATAAACAGGTAGATTTGAAGAAAATGGTTTGAGTAGAACTCAACAAAAAAAACCATTTCTGCTTTAAAGAATGTGACAAACTGTGATTTTCACCTCCTCCGTCGCTGAGGTCCTGTAGCCCTCTATAGTTACACATGTCTTCATGACAACACTGAAGGCTGATGGATCCATGGACACTATCCCGAGTGGTTTCCCGAAGGCAAGCGTGTCCAGAGTTCAGAGGAGGCTCGTAGCAGCCGTGAGATAAAGGCGACCGTGTGCTCTGAGGGTCTAAGATGCGGGTGAAGCAGATGTTCAGCTCGGATTTACACATATAACCTGTTGCCACACAGTCGGGAGAATCACAGTAACATCGTATTTCTCCTGTAAAACAAGAAGCAAAGTCACATCAGCACAATCTGGTCATTTTACTGACATCTTTCTCTGTAAAGCTGTATAGGAAACACAAAGGGATTTGAAAAATGTGTGTCTGTTTTCCGGACAGAAATATTTTTGCTCTTAGAAAGAGGATTTTCTAAACGTTCCAGATCGAAGATGATCAAACTAAAAGCAGGTGACCCCTGATCTGACCTGTTAAAATAAGATATTCTAATTTCAATCAATTTCTGGACACAGTAAAAATGTTGATCAATTCTATGCTAAAAATCCTGTAAATTCATAACAAAAAAATACAGTTACAGCCCAGTGTTTCAGCGTATCGTATTCTTGAAATCACTAAAACAACCCATTTTAAAAATTGTAAAATATTTCCAAGTTAAAATTGTTTTATATTACATTCACCAAGTAAGCCTAGTCAACCTCTAATGACAAATCAATTCAATAAACTACACAACAATTAATTGTTAAATGATTTGAGCATTTCTCCACCCCACCTTATTGAATTTAATACAATTGGAACTTCGTTTGAATTTGGTCTGATGGCATGTGGCAACGTCTACAATACTTATTCTAATACTTAATGTCAACTTTCAAATACTTAAATGCTGTAACAGCATTTTTGCTTTATTTTCCACAAAAGCGTAATAAAGGTGATTTCTTAAAGGTGCTGAGGCGTCTTGCAGCTCTCGTGCGACAGTGTAGGTTCGAGCCTCGACGTGAACTTGGCGTTGTTTGCAAGTCATTGTTCGCGAAGGTTGTTCGCTGGAAGGTCAGCAGGCGACACACACACACACACACACACACACACACACACACACACACACACACACACATGCTCACATTCCACCGGACACACAGTAACTCGACCCACCTTTACAGAGAAGAAGAGACATCGCGCACAGCCAAAGACCAAAGAGCCGCTGCATTGGACACAACTCTTTCTTCTGTCAGATCGCGATGTTTTAACTAAGATCAATCCAGTATCTCGTCCGACTCCGCGTTGACAACTTCTTGTGGAGCATTGCTGAAGAGGAGAGCGATCGCGGCTCTGCAGTTCACATCATCCACGCGCGTCTCCGTCCGTCCGGTGTGGGTTAAGTTGGCGGGAGGGTGGAGCAGTGTTCCCCGTGACTGGAGTCGACACTTGAGTTCTGGAAAGTGAAGCTCCTCCTGCACAAGTCACCGGACCTTCATTCAAGTGAAAAGGATTTGCCTCCGCACACGCCCACGAACACGAGATGCGTACGAGTGGGCACTTATTTTGTTGAATTGGTAAATCTACAGCATTTACACAACTAAGTGGCTTTGCAGTGCACTAAAACATTGAAGTTAAGTTGTAAACAATATTGTGATCAGGTCCATGATTGTGAATCATTGCATTTTACATTTTTCGTTTAATTCTTTGTAATACAAATCTTCGAAACTCCTGGCGCCCTCTGGTGGTTATGACGACGCTGTGTCCGCTTTATCGTGTTCGGCTTCTCCCTGCGCGTTTCGTATTACGCCGAGTTTGGATCTATCGGCTTCCGTCGGTTTCGGCTGTTTCAGCTGTTTCAGCAGCGAGTTCTGAAATAACCTTCAGCGTTTTACAGGTACTGCTTTGTTAAGGGTTTGTTTCGACACCAAACACATTTAAAACCAATAGATAGAGTAGGTGTAACACTTCTGAAGCTGCTGATGTGCAAATGGTTCCTACCCAAACACACCGCCTCAACAACGTCAACAAGTTACTGTGGCGACAGCTGACAGAAGCGATCAAGACCTGAAATAAACGAACATATCTGTAACACGTCGAGTTATTAACCAGACAACAATTTTTAATCCTACCAGGAGATATTCTAACAGAAAACTATTTTAGAAGTTTATTCTTAAACCCTAAATCACCGCAACACCAGGTCAGTTGGTCTAATTGTTTGATTTTGGCATGCATTCAAAATCTGAATGATAATTCTCAGAAATATTACAGGTTTTTTGGACTGAAGTTAATTCACGAAAGTGATATGTGTCCGTGTGATGAAAAAGACCCACAAATGTCGACGTTGAATTTTTGATAATTTGTGTGATCTCTCCATCCCCATCCTAAATGCAATATCTGTACATCAATCCGATGTAATATGAGTATTGCTGTGTGCTTTTTTAATATATTTTGTTAAACTGTTTGTTTGTCTAATGTAACTAACCCTAACGCCTTTCTTACCTCCTCAAATAAACCATAACCATAGTGAATCAAATGACCTGTAGTAGCAGTAAAAGACTCGAATTGAATTATGCATTGAATATCAGTCTGATTTGTGTTTAGTGTCAGTGATGGGGAACACCGGTGAGCGTGTGAAGTCGCAGCGTCCCGACAAAGAGCTGGAGCCCAGCAGAATGATGGACAGCACCGATGACCCCAATGTCTTCAGCACACATGGCCCGGAGTCTAAGGTCTGACCCTGAGGTGAAATGTGTTGTGATGCCAGTACATTTACAGTAATGACAGTAAAAACATTCTATGAAACACCAGGCAGCAGGGGAAAAGGATCCAGAAGAGATGGTCAAGACTGGACCTCAGTCCCGACCCACTGTGATACGCTGGGCTGGCGGAGGGAAGGATGTCTTCATCACCGGCTCCTTTAACAACTGGAGCTGCAAAATTCCGCTAAATAAAAGGTGTTTGTGGCTTTTCTGACATGCCAGCTTTGCAATCGAACACGTTGTCTTGTCCTGCAGTCACAACGACTTTGTGGCAATACTGGACCTGCCTGAAGGAGAACACCAGTACAAGTTCTTTGTTGATGGCCAGTGGCTTCATGATCCTTCCGAGGTAAATCTATCATACTTTCATGGAACATCCATATAAAGAATGCACAGTCTGCGTGTGAAACACATGTATTGACCGTACTGCCAGTTATATGTATACATATAAATGTACATGTAAATGTACTTCTCACGACTATCAGTGCAGAACGAGATACGTTTTGCACTAGAAACACAAGTTACATAAATACCATAACAATAAGTGCCTACACTGACACAGTTCGTCATTACACAATCTCTGATCTATTACCATGACAGTAGCAATTATACACATACACTCAACCACACATACAATGATAAAAAAATAAATCTATACTATAAATAAAGACCAAAATATATAATTGTAAGGGTGAAATATTGCAGCGTTGCACCTTAATGTATAATATTATGTACTCTTCCAAGACTAGTCACATTTGGCAAATAAAACTCAACTGACTGTCTGACATCACCATTTTTAAAATGACATTTTATTTACATTTTTATCTGAATAGCCAGAGACATTTACATACACACTCTGAATTATTGAAATGCTAGACGATCTATTTGGCATGTAAATAATTTGATGATTTTCTTGCAATGTCAGACTGAAATGATGCCTGTTTTTTTTTGTTTTACATGTAGCCTGTAGTCACTAGTCAGATGGGCACGATCAACAACCTGATCCACGTGAAGAAGTCGGACTTTGAGGTGTTTGATGCTCTGCAGGTGGATTCCATGGAGTGTTCGGATACGTCAGGTGAGAGTTGACTGCGCATGTGACGAGGTGATGATTTGTGCTGATGTGATGCTTGTGTGTACAGATCTGTCCAGCTCTCCGCCCGGACCCTACGGTCAGGAGGTGTACGTGTTCAAGCCAGAGGAACGTTTTAAGGCCCCCCCCATCCTGCCCCCTCACCTCCTACAAGTCATCCTCAACAAAGACACCAACATATCCGTGAGGATCCCATCTCGTGGTACAGTAGGAAAAGCAGAGCCATTGCCATTCGTCCTGTAGCTCATTCGTTCCCTCGCAGACCTGAAGTTTGTGGTATTGCTGCGAGTTTTATGATTTCATGTCAGGGTTCAAATTTCATCAAGGAAATTTGCCACTTTAATTTGTATTGTCCTTTATCAAATAGTTGTAGCATTTGAATTGTCTTGGAAACAAAGCTTTGGGCAAAAATTACGTTCACACTAAATTTCTAACTATACTATGTAACTGTTTTGATTGGGTTAAGCAACACAATCACGGAGCACTTGGCCACAGTCGCTCCACCCACATGTCCTGAAGTTTGTCAAATTTCCAAATTGAGAATATGCCTTAAATTCATAGTTATAACTATGCAGTTTTAAAATGTTCACTGTGTTGTAATGTGGCATGTCCTGATACAGGCCGTATTTAAGCAGAATAATTGATTGGTTTGTGAATGGAGCGCTACGTTCATGAACATTGGATCAGATTTTCTAGGGCTCAGTAGATGATACTTTTTCTGTTAAGTGAAATTTGATGAAAATTTGAGGTTGGTTGAAGATGTGTGTTTATTTCAGTGTGATCCGGCTTTGCTTCCTGAGCCCAACCACGTGATGCTGAACCACTTGTATGCACTCTCCATTAAGGTCAGATCCTGCCTGATATTCTCAGTGTTACTTATCAATAAAAAAAACGATTATTTTTAGAATTATTTATTCAGAATAATTACGTCTTCCAACTAGTGTGTGTTATATTATAATAAATGAAGCCACATCAGTTTTAGATTAGTAGCAATTAGTGTTTGGCCAACAGAACGTAACATTTCAAAATGATAAACATTTTGCCATCGGAATAAAAGTATTAGATTCTAGGTGTTATGATGCTTTTAGGAGCATGAAGAAAGAAATATGTATATCGTAAGTCACAGTCAGATTAAATTACAAGAAATGAAATGAAAATGTATTTATTTGTCCCGCAGCGGGAAGTAGCATCTCAAAACAGCAGAAAGAAGAGAAAGTGCATAAAAACACATCTATATAAATGAACATGCATAACTAAACATAAACATATAGTAATTAGCCCTGCATACACCATAAATGAACACAACCATAACCAATAGACACAGTTATTATTGTTTCATGAAGTGTACTGACATGGATATGTTGAAATCGTATCCGTAAGAAACATCAATTTTTTTTGCTTTTCTCTGTCAGGATGGTGTAATGGTTCTCAGTGCGACTCACCGCTACAAGAAGAAGTACGTCACCTCGCTGTTGTACAAACCCATTTAAGCAGCACCAGCCCTTCCGTTCCAGAACCGCTGCTGAACAGATGGACTGCAGTGTGTCTTCTGGGTCAATGTTAACTGAGGGAAGAGCAGAGATGAAGATGCCACCCAGATAGCACGTGTGGCTCGGTTCTCGGCCATATCTGGGTCAGACGTTTTCTGCCTTCACTTGAGCTCTGTCACTGTTGTGTGATGTCCACTCCTGTTTTTTTCTTTGAGTAAAGTGCGTGTTTTATTTATTGTTTTGCTGTTTGAGCTGAATGTAATGATACCAAAGAACAGAAGACTGATAGATGATATTTTCTAAGGAATGTTGTGGAGACATCCAAGATGCTGAATTTGCTTGTGCACGTGCACTCGTGTATTTGTTGGGTGTTGTAGAAAATGCACAGTTTGCCCTTTTAGAATAAAAACATATTTTTATATGTTGTTTGGTTAATTATTTATTGTTTAATCTGACATGCACATTCCCACACAGTCCTCTTCACACGCACACAAGCACACCTATTTGGAGTTGAGAGGGGTATTAAGGTCAAGGGTCATTGAGAGTCCGGCAGCAGCGTGGATTATTTGAGAGCGAGCGAGGGAGTCGCACTGTTCAGTCACGCCGCCGCCGCTGCTGCTGAAGTGAAGTCCAACCGCTCGAGATGCTGCATCCTCTCATGATCGGGATGGTGATCGTCAACACGTCCATGAGCGTCGTCTTTTGGACATTCCTGCTGTCTGAGGTTTTCTTCAAGGAGACTGAAGCAGAGGAGCACAAGTCCAAAGCTTCAGTCACCCCGGCCTGACGTCACTAGCACACCGCAGGTAAATGACACACACACACACACACACACGTCAGTTTTCTGGATGAAGTAAAAAAACAACATTCGAATCATTGCGACATAATGCGTATCTCAAAGAGATAGTAAAAAAAAAAAACCTTAATAGCGTAATGGTTTAATAGACATGCTTTTCTCAAGTTTTTTATTTTTGCTGTGTGTGTGTGCATGCGTGCGTGCATGTGTGTGTTGATGAAATGGAAAGGGTTTCAGCTGCAGATTGTGTTGTCTGGCAGCAGAAATGCCGATGGTGCGAGTGAGCGATTCCGTGGATCTGCTCGATCTGGATTAGTAGAAGTAGAGATTCCCTCGCGCCGAACACACGACAACATGCTGCACACACTCATGATCGCTGTTGCATTGCCATTGTGGAAAGGATGTGCCTGAGGTCATGTAACCTGGGGCACCACTAGCAGTTTTGGGCATGAAAACATTTTCGTGATGGGCCCTTTACCTGGTCGCTGAGGGCTCCCAAAGACTGCGGGCCCCCAGAATTGCAATAACCCCCCTCCCACAATTTTGATATGGTCCCCACCCCAGTGACCACATCATCTCACTTTCTATCTCTCTCTCTCTCTCTCTCTCTCTCTCTCTCTCTCTCTCTCTCTCTCTCTCTCTCTCTCTCTCTCCCTCTCCCTCTCTCTCTGTCTCTCTCTAACATCTCTGCACTCTCTCTCTAATCATCTATTTCTCTCCTCTGTTTCTCTGACCAATTTAGCTCCTCTGTATCTCTGACCTCTCTCTCTTTAACTCACTCACACACGCACACACACATTCACTGTCTTTCTCTCTACTGCTCTCTGTCTTTTTCTTTTTTACTTTCACTCTACAGTGTGTTTAGAGTATATTTGCATTGTTAAAGCAACTGTAGAGCAGAGCGTCTGAAAGCTGTGCAAAAAAAATCTGTCTTGTGTTAATCTCGGCGACGTTTAGGGTTTGATTGGAGCCGTAATCTTTTTCTCTCTGTAATCCCACTGGACAATGTTGTGTGATTAGAAATAGTCAGATCTTCGGTATTGTAATGAAGTCTCTCTCTCTCTCTCTCTCTCTCTCTCTCTCTCTCTCTCTCTCTCTCTCTCTCTCTCTCTCCATCTGCCTGTCTCTCACTCTCTCTCTATGTGTTTTTCTCTGTGGCTCTAGAAGCAAAAGATTAGCGTGCGCTATATGTTAAGGTTTTGGTCTACATGTGATTGTTGTGTGTGTGTGTGTGTGTGGTCATGGACTCGTCTCCGTTTGTGGAGTATCATCCGCCCGCGCGGGACGCCTTCTCTTTGCCACCGCACCTGCTGTACGTGAGCGCCGGCCTGCTCCTCGTCCTCGTGGGCACGTATGCCATAGTGGGTCACCTGATCGACGACCTACTGCATGACATGGCAGGTAGTGCAGTACGGCCTGCGACCCGTGTGCGGTGGCGTGTTGTGCCCAGTCTGTGATTGTGTTTGTCCTCCAGAGGTTTTACGTGGAGCTCTAACAACCTCTTGACCCAAACTAATCTAAACCAAACTAATCTATTGTGTCAAATGTCAATGATGTATTCACGTTATTTTTATGCTATCTGCGTGCTATAATGTGTCTGTTGATAATGCTATAATGAACTGTGTGTACACACATTTGTGTCGAAAGAGAGAGATGTATTGTTTTAGTATTTGTTTGTGTGTGTCTGTGCACGCATGTGTGTGAATGTGAGAGAGAGAGAGAGAGAGAGATTGAGCCTTGATGGTATTTGTGTGTTTTCTCAGACTGGGTTTTGGGTGCTGAAGCTGGAGGTGAGAGCGTTTGTGAAGAAGTTCTGTCCCTGCACTCGGACCCGTCTGACCCTCTGATGCTGTTGGTGATCTCCCCATAGTTACTGCCTTCTGGTCACCTGCTGTAAAACGCTGCAGAGAAATAAAGTCTCTTGCTATGACAAACAAATCGCTCTGTCTTTTGTGTGTGTGTGTGTGTGTGTGTGTGTGTGTGTGTGTGTGTGTGTGTTTGTGAGTGAGTCATCTCTATAATCTTCTAGATCTTTCTAATGCAGCTCAGAGTCTGCACATACCAGCCCGTATAGTATGTTCATACTGTGCCTGTGTGTGTTCAAGACTTCCTTAACTAGTACTCCATTGCTCAAGCCGCTGATCCAAGAGTGATTTGTTCATGCCTTGTGTTAGTGAACTCTTTAACTAAAGGTTTTGAACTTGTCAGCTGAGAAGCAACTGTGACCCATGTAATCTGTCTGAATCCAGATATAATCTGCTCATAAGTCCTGTGACCTTTATGGTCCCAGCCAATCACAGGGCAGCATTCGCAGCTCCTGATGAGTCTGCAGGACTCCTGCTTCATATCATCTTCATGTTCCTCCATTAGTCAGGAAGAGATGGACCTTCCTTCGTCTGCCGTTTGCTGCTGTGTCTGTCTGAAACCTCGAACATGACACTGTCACCATGACGGGCCCCCGCGAGCCGCCCCTGATGCCCCCGCCAGCCTCGGATGAACAATTTTTCAAGAGCTACGTCCCACCGGCCCGAGACGCCATCCACCTTCCCATTCATGTCTTTTACGTCATCCTTGCCTCGATCATTATTGTGACCACGATGTACGCCATCATTGGACACCTCATCAAAGACCTGATCCACGACCTGGCAGGTGAGAACACACATGTCTGCAAAAATGGCTCAAACTTTGCATTAACGGTTTAAAGTTGATGTCAGCGAGTCTTGTTCTTCTGTAGATTATCTTTTTGGTCTGCAGCCAGAGGAGGTGCAGATCAACCTGTGTGAGACCAGAGACAAGTTCATGGCCGACTGGTGTCCAGAGACCAGCCCGGAGCTGGAGGAGCTGGCCCGTGCAGAGGAGATCAAGGTGGTGATGGAGGGAGGCAAATACGCTCCGGCTATCTGGGTTATATCTGATGGCGTGGAACCACGGGCTCCGCGCTCTGGCCCCCGGGTGGCTTTTGGCAAAAATGTGTAGAGTGTGTTTCAAAAAATTGTAATAATATGTATATAATAATAAAAACCTCAACAGAACAATCTCCTCTATTAATAGCCATTTTAAAATGGTCTGCACAATGTCAGTGCTGCATTTAAGATGGTGAATACTAGTAGGTTTTTTTTGTGTACATACAGTCCGTATACAATATATGGAAGGATTCATGGATGGATATATAGATGGATGAATGGATAGGTGTGAGTGTGTGTGTGTGTGTGTGTGTGTGTGTGTGCCGGTAAATAAATAATTGTGTTCTGCCCAAAAAATGAAAAAAAAGAAGAAGAAAAAGAGAAAAAACAAGTGCAGGCCATAATTATCGAAAACCTTGGCATTAACCTTGGCAAAAACAAATCAAATAGTGGTATGAATGTAATTATTATATGTGTTTAAAATGTACTAATTTCAGTACTGAGGTTTTTAGAGCCATTTAAGACCTTGCATTTTTCCTTTAACGCTGCAATATACAAAAAGCACAATAGTTAATAAAACCTCTATCTGGTATTTTTTTCCATTCTTTGTACAATTTAAAATTGTAAATCATATATATATACACTGTTATAATATATATATATATATGTATATATATATATATATATCTATACTATAATATATATATAACATATATACAAAATAATATAATATACACACACACACACACACACACACACACACACACACACACACACACACACACACACACACACACACACACACACACACATTATCCATTGTGGATGCACATTTTCTGTTAAATGCAGATAAAGAGGAAAAAATTGTGAAATTGTGGCCAAAGCTCGCGAGACGGTGGATCGACGCGAGAGCGCGCCGCGCACGCGCGTCCGATCTCCTGCTTGGCTCTGGTTTGGTCTGACGTCTCTAGGTCAAACAAATCTTCAATGATCTCAATGAAACCGAGCTGAACCGGGTCCTTTGCTGTGCGATCATCGCCTGCAATCGGTCCCGGTTCGTACTGTGCGCATTAATCAACCGCTCAGAAGAAACATGACGGGGTGATCGCCAGTAGTGTGCCAGTGTTACACCATGAACTGGGCCGATGGAACGGGGCTTGATCGGTGAGGTTTCCCGCGCCAAGAATGCATTTCATCCATCTATCCATTTTTTCATCCATCGACATTTCCGCTTTGGGTCGGAATATCAGTCTGCATGAAATCACACATGCGCACCCACATTACACACACTCTGACTCTCTCACACACAAACATTTTCTTCAACACTCGCTCACATTTTCTCGCACAAACATATAACGTCATACTCTCTTTCACCAAAGAAACAAACTGAATAATCTGTCGCAAACGCACGTTCTTTCTCACGCTCTTAGATTAGACTTTAGTTTTGTAGTTTAAATGTAAATTGAATATTAAGTTAAAAGTAATTATATAGAATCATTCAGCACGCGTTTTAACATCCTCGCTGAGTAAGAGAAAACTGTTGTAGCTTTTTCATTGAAATTTCTGAAATGAAGTGTGATTATCTGACCTGAGGAAAACTCTTCATTACATCAATTTCATTAGTTTTCATCCTTCAAGTGTCTCATCACATTTTTCCATCAAGCATCAACCTACTGAAAGTGTTTTTCCTGTATTTTCCTACTTGTGTGTCATACTGTTATGTACATTCACGCTAATGTGCCTGAAGAAAACGCTAGTGCAATTTTACAGTTTGTGTTATTAACCACTATACATAGAGCTAGTTGGATGTGGTTTTGGATGTGGTACCAGCTTAGCTTCAGAAACACAGGTGACGACATCACGGACACGCCCCCCTTGTTTGTATAGTCTAACCTGCCATATGTCATGTTTTTTTGTGCTTTTCTTAGAAAATGACCAAATCAATGATTAAGGACCTTCACTGAATATTTGATCTCATCTGTTGTAACTCCTCAACATTAGAGAGCGAGAGAGAGAACGTTCTGGCACATTTTTCATCTCTCATCTTTGATCTGATGTTTTTTTTAGAGAGTGTGTTTTAGATGCAGAGGGGAATAAGTGTGGAGCTGAATCTCACTACACAGGTCAGAAATATGTTCTCTCACACACTGGCTATCTCTCAATCTGTGACTGTTTGACTTCTGCTCTTGACTTTATCTGTCTCTTGCCTTTATTTGTCTCTTTTTTCAGTCTGTTATTTTTTTTTCCTTTTCTCTCTTCTTGTCTTTGTCGCTTTCTATTTCTCTTTGTCTCACTCACTGTAGCTGAAATGTGTTTGTCCTCAGACTCTCAGGCTGAAGACTCTGCTGAAGTTCCTCTTCAGACTCACACACTCAGAGAGTTTGAGCAGGTGAGATTTTATTGGAAAAAATTAATCAGAATGTGTCTGTTAAAAAACAGACACATTCTTTTAAATCTAATAATCAATATCTCAAAAGATTTGTAAGAGCCTTTTTTGTGGAAAAGATATCCAGTATAGTGAAAACGAATAAAATAATGAAAAAGTCTTTTATATGTTTAGTGGAATATTTGATATGTTTGTTTTTTTTTATACTTTGTTTTTTTCTGTTTGCTTGTTTGTTTACATTCTTGTCGAATCTATATCGCTTTACGTTTTTGAGACTTTTTTTTTATTTCATCATATATGTATAATTTTGTTGAGTTTATGTAAGACTAAACGCAGTTTGTGTCACTCTATGAAATTCAATGTGTCTCAGTCCTTCTCTTCTGTCATTTTCTTTCTCTACATGTGTATTTCACGCTCTCTGTGATTTCTCTCTCTCTCTCTCTCTCTCTCTCTCTCTCTCTCTCTCTCTCTCTCTCTCTCTGTCACTCTCTCTCTCTCTCTCTCTCCCTCTCTCTCTCTCACTCTCTGGTGGGAGATCATCTTGCGTGTCTCAGTGTGATCTGTTGTCAGTCAGTCGTGTACAGTAAAAGCTGGAGCTCAGTCCTGAAGCTCATGATGGAAACCTCAGCCAACGGCGCTGTTTGTGCTTCGCTGTGCGGCCATGGAGAACTCCAGTGGTGTAAAAGATTCATTGTGTGGATGATGTGAAGGACAGGGTGCTGAGTGTGCTGACAATGTCCGACACTTTCCGAACTGTCTCCCAGCACCTGACTGAGCTGAAGAAGGAAAACTTCAGCCTGAAGCTGCGGATCTACTTTCTGGAGGAGAGGATCCAGCAGAAGTATGAGGAGAGCAGTGATGAGGTCTACAGGAGGGTGAGGCCTTTACACCAAAACAATGGCCTTTAGTATTACATTCAGAACTAAACTTTGTGATAGAAGATAATTCTGTGAATATTTGTTTAACTAAAACAACATACTGAAGCGTTAACATTTTGAATTGGTCTGATGTTTCTATTGTCTGAACTTATTTACTACTATACACTTAATTGTGTAAATGGTGTGTGTGCACGTGCGTGTGCGCCCTTATGCGCGTGTTTTCCTCAGGTAAACAGCCACAGCTGTTCATTTCATTTTCAACTCTGCATGCCACATGGCTAAATATAACACGCACGCACACATACCCTCCCTCTCACACACACTCACTTTCACACACACTCTAACATCTCATCTACACACACTGACATTCTTCAGTAGACACACACACACACACACACAATCCTACTGTCTCACGCATCGGCTGGTTTTGTATCTCAGAGCAAAGATGGAGCTGAGCCTCTTGCTGCTTAATTTCAGAACATCGAGCTTAAGGTGCAGGTGGAAAGTCTGAAGCAGGAGCTGCAGGAGACACAGCTGGAGAGAACTCGGTACGTACAGCCGTCTCTCTGACTCTTCGTCTTTCCTCCTGTCTGTATGTCTGTCTCTATGCGACATCACTTGAGATTGTTTCTCATTTACTCCTGTGGACAGTACGACGACAGATGGGCAGAATGAGGCGGAGCTGCGATGTGAAGAGAGACAGATTCAGCAGGTACACATAGACACACACACACACACACACGCACACACTGATGAAGATGATGACAAACTGTCTTGTGTTTGACAGGACTCTCACCTATCCTGCAACAAGACGGAAGCTGTGGATGATTCTCACTCGGTCCTGATGCAGACACGTAGAGATGAGAGAGATCTGTCTGAGGACAGTGTGGACAGAGAGAGGTGAGATGAGGAGGAGGAGAAGGAAGGTGATAATCTACCAATGTCATCCAGCAGAATCCTCGATTGTTCTGATATCTGTGTGTGCGTGTGTGTGTGTTTTGTGGATATATGCAGCCTGGAGCAAGATGATCAGGTTCTAATGATCTCCGAATTAATGGAAGAGAGGGACATCCTAAAAAAGCGATTGAGACAGATGGAGGATGAGCTGCTGCAGAAGGAGAGAGATGCCGAGGTGTGTGAGACCTTCCTTACACTGGATGTTTCACTAACAGGTGATGTGAAAATCAAGAGAATTCTTTTTTATGTAGTTCTACCAGGAGCAGCTTGGACAAGAGCGGCTTCACCTGCAGCAAGAGATGCAGGTGTGTGTGTGTGTGTGTGTGTGTTATGCAGTAATAGCTTTACACACACTCCGGTGTTTCAGACTCTGGCGGAGGAGCAGCAGGCGCAGCTGGACCGCTACGAATGCGCCGCCGGACAGTGTGTGGACGAGTTACAGAAAGCGCAGCTTCAGGTGGAGTCTCTGCAGAACAAGATCCACGAAAGCGAAACCAGCAACAAGGTTCAAGTAGTATTTTAAGCGGTGTGTCTCAGTCTTGATTTGTTTTTGGCTGTTTTTGGCTTTAACCTTACTGTTTTTTATAATGCAGGAGCTGGAACAGAAACTGTGTGAGATGGAGTCCCAGTTTAAGTCCATCAGACTAGATGCGCAGGACCAGGAGAGAACCATCCAGAACTTGACGGACATGCTGAGAAGCCAAGGCGCCGAGGTGACGGTCCCGTCACATGTTCTTGCCTTCTCACAAGATGCTGATGATTGTGATGTGTGTGTGTGTGTGTGTAGAAGTCATCTTCAGCTCTGGATCAGCTCCGCCGGTCATTGATCTCCTGTGAGCTGGAGCTGGAGACGAGTCGCACTGCTCATATCCAGAGTCAGAGACACGTTGAAGATCTGCTGCACTCAAGAGCTCGTCTGGAGAATGAGCTGCAGGATGCGCTGCACCAGGGTGATGCCACCAACAAACACAACCAGGTGCCACAAACTGCAAATCTAAAAGATCTCACATTATCACTGCAGGAGATCTTTTTGAAGCATCTGTCTGTCTCCCACTCTTATTTTTTTCGACCACTGTGAGTAATGCGTTGCTCTCCCTGTTACTCTCTCTCTCTTTCACACTCTCTCTCTCTCTCACTTTCTTTCTTTCTTTCTTTCTTTCTTTCTTTCTTTCTTTCTTTCTTTCTGTCTCTCACAGTGAGTGATGTAGTTTCATCTCTCCCTTTCTATCTCTTACTGTGAGTGATGTGGTTCTCTCTCTCTGTGTGTGCTCGCAGGAGCTGCGTCAGACAGTGGAGCACCTGGAGTCGGAGCTACAGGTGAAGACATGTCAAGTGAGAGAGTGTGATGCATCTGCTCGTTCTGAGATTGCGGCGCAAGATAGACTCATCTCTCAGCTCCAGGAGATCTTACAGCAGCGAGATGCTCTTCTGCAGGTGATCGCTGCTCACTTTCTTACCAGACGTACACACATGCCAGATTTCACCACGTGATCTTTTCGTCAGGAGTGTTCTGAGCTGCTCGATCCCCCATGCGGCCAGAGAGACCTGCAGCTGGACATGCTGAGGAGACGTGTCAGAGAGAGAGATGGAGCGCTGCAGGTGTGAGGCACATGTTCTCCAGAAGCACAATAGCTGTGCAGTGTCTCTTGTGTAACGTGGTCCTCAAGCAGATTTTTTATTGGTGTTTGATGCTGGAATGTGTGTGTGTGTGTGTGTGTGTGTGTGTGTGTGTGTGTGTGTGTGTTTCAGCGCCTGATGGATGAGAAGTTTCAGTGTCTGGAAGAGAAGGAGTGTGTTCTGATGCGACTGCAGCAGACAGCGCGGGAGAAGGACCATGATTTGGAACGACTGCGCCATGTTCTCAGCAACAACACGGAAACCATCACTGTATGTAACTATGTCTGAAGAATCAGGAAGCACAGACACTTTAGTGTGTGTGTGTGTGTTTATGTTTGTGTGCAGGGCTTGAATGCATTGCTTCAAAAGAAAGAGTTGGACCTGAAGCAGGCGCAGAAAATACTGAGTAACCTGAAGCATCAGGGCGATGAGAAGCACATCATCGTCTCACAGACTGTTCACACACAGGAAACCAAGGTCGGGAAACACATATTTTCTCGCTACACACTGATGCTTTTCCTTGTGATGTTTTTTTTTTCAGTCATATAAATGTCAAACATGCATAAACCTTACTCTTCTAAGGCATAGGTGTATTGAAGCACAATTGTCTCATCTTAGTTTGTCTATTTGATTTGACTTTAAAGGTTCTGACGGTCATATGTGTCAAACTCATGTCAACACATCACCCCTAGAAAAATGAAGCACAGCTAATATGTAGATCAACTACAGATCCCATAATGCAGTGCTTTAGCTGCATTGCTTTGTAGAAGTAACTGTACCTTCTCCCTGTTGCTGCTGCAAACAAAAGAAATGTCCCCTTTGTGGGATCAATAAAATCAGTCATTCATTCATAATTGTAAAATTGTGACATTTTCTGATTCTTTTTTTTTTTCTTTGGATTTTATGCTGCATATTCTTATGGTATTTATAAAGTGTATTATTGTGACAATATGTATGGAGGACAATATTTTTGACGCTCAAAAGCCTGGGGGCTGCTTATAATCGCCAATTTCAAATATGTGTGTAAATATAAGCCCCCATTTTTCCGTTTTCAGGAGCAATCACAAATAAACAAAAACACGTCTTTATGCAGCGGCGCGCATGTGCGGCTATATAATAAACAATGGTCCGTAGGCAGACCTATACAGTATAAGTATAAGTATAAGTTTTTATTGGCTCAATATCAGAAATAAAGAAGCATTAGACACGCCGCGACACTTAACAGAGACAAAATAACACTGGGAGAAGGAAGATTAAACTAAATACAGTACAATGTTTTATATTACAACAGAGACTACAAACTACGACTGCTTGGCTTAGCTTAAAGGTAAACGGGTACAACGTGACATCACAGAAAGAGTCGAAACAGCCGAAAATGAAGAACATTAGCAAGGAGTAAAAAAACAGGAACACAGCGTCAGTTAAACAGAGAGCTTAAAACAGGCCTGAGCTTGAAACAATTGCTTTGCGCATGTGTGGAGTCTGACTGCAGAGCAAAGGGTCTTGGTAAATGAAGTCTTGACCACTAGAATCAACTTTTTGTTTTCTATTTTTTAAGTAAAACGATTTCAA
Organism: Paedocypris micromegethes; assembly: GCA_028031935.1. Lineage (NCBI taxonomy): Eukaryota > Metazoa > Chordata > Actinopteri > Cypriniformes > Paedocypris > Paedocypris micromegethes. The sequence continues at coordinate 31,744,049 of CM051493.1, forward strand.
AATGATACGAGTGACAAGTTAGGTTTGTCAAATAAAGAAAAAAGTGTAGAGAATGTTAATGTAATTGTACCAGAAACTAATGAATTGATTCATTTATTAAAAAAAAATCTGCTTCAGGCAGGAATGTCAGAGTATGTTGGAGAGCTGCTGGATCACTGCACCCGCACCAGAGATCAGGACATGGAGGTGCCACACAACGTCCACCAGTTCCAATCAAGCCGCCGCTTCCATAAAGTTCACCCACATTTTTGGTTTCTATGGCAGGACCGTGGGAACGAGATGGTCCGGCTGATGTCAGAGCCCTCAGCTCAGATCCAGGAGCTACAGCAACACCTTTGGTGCCGAGAGCAGGAGCTGGAGGAAGTGAAGTGCGAGAGGGATACTGCGGCGGCTAGAGAACTGCAGAGGCTTCAGCAGCTCCTCCAGGAGAAAGATCTCCTCATTCAGGTTGCAAACACTCGAGAACTTTCATCACTCAACCTTCTGCCTGAATTGATCCAGTGACATGTGTTGTGTTGTGTGTGTAGGAGATGAGGCAAAATCAAATTTCCGGCATCTCTCATGGTGAGCCTTTCTCTGGTCATGTAGACTATTTTTAAATCTAAAGCTGGGAGTTGTGTTCCAGCTCAAAGTTTTTTCCTAAATGTCTTTCATATGATGTCCTCACAAGACTACACTAATGTGCTCTTGTCCTTTTCTCCTCTTGTACTCAGGTGTTTGTTCTGGTGACTTGGAAGATCAACAAGAGAGCGAAATCAAACACTGCCAGGTAAAGTGCTCATACGCAAGCACGCATACACAATTCATTTAACAGCAAATAAATACAAAAACAAAACAATGTATTTCTGTAATCTTTCATCTTAGGTTTTTCCATTACCTTTTTTTTTTTTATAACATTTTTATTATTTCCTCAAAGATTTTTAAAAATTTTTATTCAACATTTTATTTAAATCGTTTTTTTTTTAAATTAATTTCTGGTCCAACTTTCTAAAAGAAAGCATTCGCATTCCTTCTTTTTTGAAGACAAAGGCAACGTGCTTCTGATTATGACTAGCTCTAGTGTGCAGGATCAGAATGTGTGTGCATACAGACATTTAGGACAAAGTGGAGCCTTTGAGGGGCATTTATGTTCTGTTTTTAAGTCAATTGGGTGTCCACTATAATATAGCGAACTAATAAGCGCAAGTGTTTATGCTCTGCAGATGCTGACTGAAGCTCTGAGAAGTGAGAAGAACGACAGTCAGACAGACAGGTCAGGACACCCGTTTCACTCCATCTGCAGAAGAAGATGCTGAGCAAGATGCTTCTCACCCCACAGGTGCCGGAACACTGGCACATCGATTGTGGAAGTGGTCTCACAACGGCGGCGTGAAGGGCTAAATGGAGGTGGGCCGAGTGTCTAGGGCCGAAACTGTGTTCTGATTGGTGGAGGAGTGGAATGCATGTTTGCTTTGTGTTTGCTGTAGTGTTGCTTTCTGTCTGCACTATTTGGTGCTTGGATGTTCTTGATCATGTCTCACTGATTTTCATCTTCACCTTGTGTTACACTTCACCTCCTCCTGACCACGATTAGAGCCCCCCCCTCTCTCACCCCCCCCCCCTCTCACTCTCTCTCTCTCTCTCTCTCTCTCTCCTCTCTCTCTTTCTTTCCATGACTATCATCTTGACTCTGTCTGTCTCTATCTGTCTATCTATTTATCCATTGATCCATCCATCCATATATCCATCCATTCCATTCTGTGTCTATATCTCTTCTTCTAATGGCAGCTGGACTACTTTTTTTATTCAAATCTTTGTCCCTTCAACTGAAAAGGCAACAATTCTGTTGTTCAGTTCCAATTTTCTGTTAGCTTGAAACCCTTGAACATGCAGAAGAATATTTCTCCCTTTGCTCAGAAAAGCGTGAGGGGTGAGGAACCCGACAGAAGTTCATCACACATGCATGTGTCACATGTCTGCATGTCACGAGCCTTGTTCTGCTCAAACACAAGGTACAATCATATTCATTCAGTCTCCAGATTGGGATTGAGGAATATCTAGCCCTCAATGAAAAGTCTAGTGGCTGAATGTTTCCTCATACGGTGTCGGGATTTGTTGTGTGATTGTAGAAATTGATTGTCTGAAAAATTCTGTGATGCTCTAGACTCCTGCACTCAAGAAGAGGAGGATGAAGATGGTGTTGATGGCAGCAGTGAAGATTTCACAGACAGCATCGAGGACGTCATAGCACAGAGCAGCTCACAGGTGACAAGAAGAGTCTCTGTGCAGATTTTCTTTTTTTTAGTTTTTTTTTATGGCTATTCATGATGCAAAATAAAAGTCCGGAGCCCTTAACAGGTGTGAAATATAGGGACTTAACAGGAAAATGCTAGTTCGACTTGAAATTCAACTTTAAAGTGCATTTTGTTTTGTTTTTTTAGCCATGATTAATGTATCATCTATTAGTAGTAGTAGTAGTTTATTGTCATTACAGCATTGGGGTACAACATTGTAACAAAATTATGAGAGAGGGCCGCAGCACATTCAGCGCGCCGCCGCTGTCTTCTTGGAAGAAAACAGAGCGAGAGCAGAGCATTTCAGACAAACAGTTGCAGACATAGAAGATTACATTTTACTACATTACGCAAAGGTCACGTGCACTGGAAACTTTTTTCTTGAGAGCAATCTTCTGATACACCAGCGTGATGCCTCCGCCAATCTGTATCAGTCCGGTGAAAAAGCAAAATATAAATTGATCTTCCACATCCTCAAAGGACAACGATTTCAGGAAGCTCGAGCGATGAGACTCGGACGCACCAAGCTGCGAGTGTCCCATAAGGTCAGGTCAGTTCCCCGTGAGGTTCCTTCTTTGGGGAAAACATTTTCCAAAAGCGCTCAGTGACCAATTTAAAAACTTTGTATTCCTTTGAAAGTAAAACCAGCAGAGCTTAGAAAAAAAAAAAGACAATAGCCTTGCGATAGATAGCAGAGCAGGAGAGAGTAAAAGACACGTCTGCTCATGTCGACAGCCGGAAGAGAATTGGTATTTGTATTGGTTGACAGATTGTATTGGTATTGGTATTTGTCCACAGGTTCTTAAGTTTGTGGAATTTTCTGCATACAAAGTCTCATTTGACAGGACATTGAGAAGTAGAGCAGACTGCATAATCTCAACCAAATCGGTTCTATTATTCAAATTTATTTGACCATTACAAAAGGTTTTGGTGCAAAAGTCACATCAAAAGGCTGCAGAAGGTTGAACTCAACATTTTTAATATAAACAAATGTTAAAAGTCGCATGTAATAATTTGCCGTTCTTCACCCATCAGGAAGCCAGAGTCTCGGATTCTCCAGTCAGCTGGATGGAAATGTCTCAGACCACGTTGGAGGTGGATCAGAACATTGAGGGTGATGAGAGTGAGAAGATTGAATGTCCTTCACCCGCTCATACCAGGTTTCTTCACATCATCTTCTTTAATCCTTCTTCCTGCATGCCCTCATATGACCTCTCACCTTCTAGGAATGTTCAGACTAGTTTGTCTGGAAAAGGTCAAGCTCATAATCGCAGGAGGACAGGAGAGAATTCAAGATGTCAAGCTATGTTACAAGTGAACAATACTGGCCAACGAGAAGCAAGACAGCGCTCAAACTCTCACACATCACTCAGAGAGGAGGAAGAGGACACGGGAGCCATTGGTGGTGCTCTGGGGAAGCGCGGCCCGCCGTGTGTGAAGCAGATGGAGGGCGGATGGAAGAGGAGACGTATTCGACCTCATTCTCTGGACCTCGGATCTCTCCTGTCCCGCGGACCTGCAGCCAATAACAAAGCTCAGGTATGAAGGTTCTGCTGGACTCAGATAAGCAGTTCTGCTGGACGGTGACGCGAGTATCTGCTTGCCTCAGGTGGAGCACCAATCCACAGGCAGATGTGCTGGTGGGATTGGAACAGCTGTTGGGATTTGGTCACATGAGGATATGTGGCTTTTGGATCAGTCAGAGCATCTGCGCAGTGTCCTGGAGACCAGTCGCGATCTGCAGGAGAGGCTGATGGTGTCTGAGGCGACGGTGCAGGCGCAGGCGGAGCAGCTGAAAGACTACAGAGACCTGCTGAGTGAGCACACAAACATACACAGAGCAACACTCTCGCTAACAATGCACACACTCTCACTAACATTACACGCGCAGTGAAACACATTTACACACTCACAGTAACACACATTTCCTAGCATTACGCACACTCAGAGTACGACACATATACACACTTAAAGTACACGTCCATATTAGCATTACACATTCATAATAACATTAATTTACAAACTCAAACACACAGGCACACTAACAGTAGTAACTTATAGTAACACACATTTACACACTCACTCAAACACACACACGCACACACACTCATGGTAACACTCACATTTATACACTCAAACTCACACCAAGAGTACACGCTCACAGTTACATGCTAACATTACCCGAATTCACAGTAACACACATTCACACACTCAAACACACATGTACCCTAGCAGTACTCATATTTGCATTTACACACACAAACACACTCAAAAACATGTCGTTGGCCGTGTGTGTGTGTGTGTGTGTGTCAGCGGAGAGCACAGTCCAGCAGGACAGCAAACAGATTCAGGTGGACCTTCAGGATCTGGGGTACGAGACGAGTGGACGCAGTGAGAATGAAGCAGAGCGATACGACACCAGCAGTCCTGGTACAGCACCTTTCTGTGTTTAGTTATGTTGGATATTATTACTGTTTTTATTAAGGCAGTCATGTTTGTTTACTGTGTTTACCTGTCACGTAACAGCGTTTAAAGTCATTGTTTTATTAATCAAATAATTTTCAGATTTCATGAAATTATTTTTCATGGTCCTGATTTATTAATTGAAAAGTGTAAGTCAATAGAAAGAAACTGAATTGAATGCAAATTCTGAAATAATAGATATTATAGAGATAAAATAATAGAGATGTAAAAAAAGATGTAAAGAACAGTCACTAACGTAAAAAGAAACTTAACATTTGTCCAACTACATTTGAATCAAATTAGGTTTATTGTAAAAGCACATTTGTTTTATTATGAAGCGGTGCTTCTGTGTGGCAGAGTTGGACGAGTGGGATGGATTGGGCCGCGGACGATGTGCTAAAGACGCCGCGTCTCCGCTGGTGAAGGACCTGCGCGCTCAGCTCTCTCACTGCCACAGGGCGATCCGTGGCCTTCAGCAGCGTGTGCGCACGCTCTCCATCACCTCAGACTATGCTTCCAGTCCCAGCAAGGTGAAGCGCGTTAGTTCTCGACACACTGGGCCGGTGTCTTTATTTTTCGCGTGAAAAGTTTTAACAACTCATGATCTGTGAGTCTCATTCACGCGGCTAGAAAATTACAAGAAAAAATATATAGAAAAAAATGTATTCACATGTCAATCTCTATACCTGTGAATCCAAAAGAGCCTTCATGACACTTTTTTGGCTTTATTATTTTTGTATCCAGTCATTTTTCTGTTGTTTAGTAAGAAGTAAGACTAAACCTTGTTCATGGAGAACACAATGGAACGCATGTTTGAATCTAAGGATGCTGTTGAACCCTTCACTCTGATTGGACAGCTGAACTGGACGACTCGCTGTGGTGTTGCTGATGATGAACTATGGCAGAGTGATGAGTGGCAGGATCTTCTGACCCGTGTGGAGATGCTGGAGATCCAGATGAAGAGCTCTAGGCTGGAAAGGATGAGCAGACCAGAGGAAGGCAGATTTGCCTCTTGGCCCGGGTGAATTTTCTTCTATGTATTATCTTGTGATTTTTCTTCTATCTAGCGTGCAAATGTTACTGTCACTCCATCAGCAGAACGTTTCCGTTCTTGCTTGCACAGAAAGTACAACACACTTATCCAGGCGCAGGCTCGAGAGCTTTCGCACCTGCGGCAGAAGATGAAGGAAGGACGAGGCATCTCCCACATTCTCACGCAGCATCTAAGCGACACCACCAAAGCCTTCGAGGAGCTGCTGCGTGCCAACGATATTGATTACTACATGGGCCAGAGCTTCCGAGGGCAGCTTTCCCAAACCAGCTCGCTGGCCCAGAGATTACAGGTCAAGATTGGCGCAGGTTTGTTTCTCGAGTGACATGGTTATCAGATTATTTTTGGAATTGAGCGTGGAAAATTAGATGACAAACACAAATTTGTCTTTTTTATATTCACTGGACATCCATAGTAGTGAAATTGCATTGATTTCTAGCCATCAAAGACTCTAGAAGAAAGAAAATTTAACTTTACATGGAAAAAAAAAAACATTTAAAATTATGAATAAAGCAGAGCTAAACATTAAAAAATGAAAATGTTCCTGAAAAACAACACACTGTTAAATGTTAACATTCAGTTTGTATCATATTATCAGTAGTTATGCTGTACAAAGCAATATGAATTGTATTGTTGAGGAATAGTTCTCAATAGATTGTTTTTCTTTGTCTTTGGCTGTAAGGTGATGATTCGGAACCACAGGATGATAAAACGGGCCACGAGCTGCTTGCTCTGAGGTGAGGAACCTGAAGTGACGTGCATTGATTTGGTTGAATGATTGTAAATAATCTCACGTTTTCCATGTTCTGCAGGTTGAGTAAGGAGCTACAACACAAGAATCAAATCATCGAGTCTCTCCACACCAAGTTAAAGCACTGCCCGGACACACCCTGCAGCAGCCATGCCCTTTCTGAGTCCACCGACCAATCGGAGCACATCTGCTCTGCATCTGATGATGGAGGCTTTTCCACTGAGGATGTGAACAATAGGAGTGTGGCTTCTCCAGGCAGTGCAAAACGTAAGATATCAACTTTTTCAAATTCAAACAAACACCGACTTGTAAAGTACATAAACCTTATTTATCTCAGTTGACTATTCACTATAATAGAATTTTCTTGATCTGTGTATTATTTCTTATCAAGCATTTCTTGTAGTAAATTGTTCAATCTCATCATAGTTTTCAAATAAATAAAACATGAATAAATTAATATGTAATCATTCAGACTGGGACTAGTGAGCTGGTTCTCTCTACATTTATTTTTTTTTTCTCGTCTTACATCGAAGAGCTTTGTTTTCTGCTGTTGTCCAAATTGATAATCAAATCTTCTCTCTTTACAGGCTTTACCATTCATTCCCAGCATGCACCAAGACTTGGCAGATGCACATCTGTGCCGAGCAGCACGATGCAGAATGAGAGCAGTGTTTTATGGGAAAAGGAGAATTTGCTTCAACCATTCAGAGGCCTTGATGTATCATCTTGTTTCCCAGGTCAATCAGGTGTATATCAGTCTCGGTGATGAGTGAAACGTTTCTCATGACTCGATGTTCTGACAGGTGTGGATGTGACAGAGAAGCACCTAAGAGAGATTCGCTCGCTTCGTCACGTTTTGGAAGATTCCATCAGAAACAACGAGACGCTGAGGCAGCAGTTAGAGACTCGGCTGAACCTCGATGGTGTGTATCACAACCACAAATGTCATCGCTGATCTGATTGCCTGTGTGAACAAGAGCCGTGTGTTTGACGTGTGTTTTGCACCTATTTAGTTACGTGTATTTTTTACGAACAATAAATCTCATCATATTATAAAGTGCACTATCAGTAAATAATTATCCTGTTTTTTAATTATTACAAGAATATCACCTTATATTCCAAGAAATACACAATTTTCATTTTTAATCTGATGCAAATGTGACGAAATTTGCTGAAATCATTACTGAAACACTACTAAGTTTATATATTTTCCAACCTCACCTTGTCACTTTCACAATATTTTTTTAATCACTGTTTGATTATTGACTATTCAAAAATTGGCACAGTTTGAGATTTATCACACACCATGGCACATGAAAGAGTACATTTTGTTTTTACTCTTTTTAAAGAAGAACAACTACTAAAAAGTAGGTCCTGTAATTGCAGTGTGTGTGTGTCCGTGTGTGTGGTCTGCCTACAGCATCATCTACAAACATCAGCATCCAGGGTCAGGAGACATTCTCTCAGCTGACAGGTGAGCTGCTGATTGGTTAACAGAAGGAGAACATCTGAGGGTAACAGATGTTTCTCCAGCAGTCAGCGGAGAAGAATCACTGCTCTCTGGACAAACTCGTCTGAAACGGGCCGAGCTCGAGGCCGAGCAGCTGAATGGAGCGTTGAGGAAAATGCAGGCACACAACCTCCAACAAAGCCATGAGATTCAGCAGCTTCGGCAGGAGAGACAGCGGAGTCAGGAGCAGGAGCACAGGTGGGATGATGACGTCTGCGAGGGTGAAGCTGGAAGAGTGTGTGGTGACGTCTGCTGGTGTTTCTAGGCTGCAGCACGAGGCCGGTTTACTGCAGCAGCAGCTGTTAGAGAGTCGCCAGATGTTGCGTGCACTCCAGTGCCGCCTGCAGCTCAGCCCCCCCGCAGGTGATGCAACGCTGTGGCTCTTAAACCTCTCTTTACTGCGGTGGAAGCCGGGCCTGTGCTTGCTGTCACCATTTACGGCTTCAGTTTTAAGTCACATAAAGTGCTGTTAACACATCATAAACATGTTATTACCGCTGCATAAAATTACCACTTTTCCTATTTTTTCGCTATATTTTGTCTCACTATCCTGTTTGCTCTCACTTTATTTTACTCGCTCTTACTTCAAAAATAAAAATGTAGAATTCAATTATAAAATAACTTGATAATTACATGTTGGAAGATCATTTAAACGGAATGTTGTCCTTGGGAAAGAAGGAAACTGAGTTAAAAGCTCAGTTTTCTGACAATTCAAACTGGCTGATAGCAAATGTCCACCAACATTTAATGACATTTATAACTACACACTGAATATCTGAGACTGTCAGTAAAATGACTTTTCACATTTTGGTATTCATTTTTCTGTTTTTTTACTGATCTCTTGTCAACATACTACAGTACAGTAGCCTCCAATGTAAGTGCAAATTAATCCTGCAAAGTCTTTTCACGTACTTAAAATTGGCCACGCCCACCATGCAAAGAAAATAACCTCAATGAGTCTCAACACTGCCAAATTCAAGCAAAAAAAATCTTCAAAACATATATCAGTCATGTCAGGCCTAGCTAAAAACATGCCTACTTCTACTGGATGTGTACTACAGTGGTTGGCTACTGTAAACCAGTCCCTAAAAAACCTTTGTAGATGGTGGTGGCCACTCAAGAAACCCGTCAAACTGAAAAAATGACTTTTCTGCCCCTTCAGGGTTGGGCTGTGAGTTCCAGGAACTGCTGGTGGAGGTCCGTGCTGTCCGAGCACAGCTGGAGCAGAGCGTTCAGGAGAATGGTGCCCTCCGCGCTCAGCTTCAGAAGCAGCTGTGGCCGTCAACCGCCTTTCCCACAAGCCCTCTGCGGGATGTGCTTTGCCGCCGTCAGCTCCTTCACGGTACGTTCTGTGCAGGTCATTTAGTTGGTGAGTGAGAGCTATAACTTCCATTTCCACCTCGTGTTTTGCAGATCCGTCTCCATCTCCCCCCGTCAGAGACATTGGTCCGTTCCCTGGTGGTCCACTGTGCTCGCCGTTCTCTGAGCTTGAGGAGAGCAATGTGAACGCAAATGGTGAGCGCAAACAATTAATCATCTGTAAATGTGGAATTCACTTAAGGTCCTGACGTTGAATTACTGGTCACAATTGTTCCAGAATCTTCTCGTTTTTCAGACACACTGGACACTCCTCATTCTGATCTTGAAACCTTTGAGGGCTCATTTGCCAGCCGTAATGGGGGCCACGTGATGGGGCAGGTGGAGGACTACAGCGCCCTCCTGCAGCAGGTGTTGGAAGGACGGGCTCTGGTGCAGCAGATGGAGACATCGCTCAGTTCCGGCCTGATGGACATCAGCAGTGAGAAGGTGAAGATGGATCTGATCATATCACACCCCATTTGCTCAGTGTTTATATGTTCCAGGGACTGGATTACAACACCTTGAAGATGCTGCACTCTGACACCAAGACGCTGCGGCAGATTCTTGAGGAAGCGGCTTCTCTGCTCAAGATGTTCGGTCGTGCCGCGCTTCCCAGCACTGAGAGCCCTGGTCGCCGCCTTCAGAAGGTTGATAGCCTCAATTTGATCTTCTGCAAATGCTTTGTTGTTAAATCAATGGCACGTTCTTTCTCAGGAACAATCCATGCACAAGGAGATTCAGGCTCTGCGTTTGAGAATTTCCCAGCAGGAGGAGGTTCTACAGGGAACCATCCAGCGTCTGCGCAGAGCCAACAAAACCAATGAAAGCATGGAGATCTTCATCGTCAGCCAATGTGAGTCGCTCAGTACTGATGTTAGTTTTATAGTAAAAAGATGATATAGAGGGAGATTATATTACATAGATGAAATACCAGGCGGAGTGTTTTTTCACTGCAACTTGTCCAAATGGAATAATAAAACAATAATTTGTTTGAATGTGTTGAAATTAAATTATTTGGTAGTCAGAAGGAAAGTTTTGGGGACCACTGGATTAGCGGGAGAAACAGACAGATAGTGAGAGATGGAGGAGAGACGAGTCAAAAAAGGGATGAAGAGATAGATTGACAAAGAGATAGGGACATGAGATTTTTTATGGTGAGTTAATGTAAAATTGTAATAGAGCTGCAACAAGTAGTCGACGCTGTCGACTTAATCGATTACGTAAATACGTCGACGCAAAAATCGCGCGTCGAGTAGTCGCTTTTTGCTTTCATTTTTTTTCAAACATGGCGGCGCGGGAAACAAACGGAGCAGACGATGGCAAATATGTGGTCAAAAGTGTGGGAAACATAAATGGATGATCGAGGTCTCTGTCGTTAGGACACATTTTAGCTTCAGGAAGGAAGACATAGAACAAAATAAACTTTTAATGACGACACGAAGGCATTGCTAATTGAACACAGTAACCGGCTGAACTAACTGAAAACTGGCGAGGCGCGAGCGCAACTGTAAGTGTCTGTTTGATGTTTCTCCCATGTCTTTTAATGGGAATTTAAGAGCTGCTGTTTTAATTAGTGAAATCTGGAAAGATGCGCTCAAGCTAGATTTGATCGCGCGCACCGTTACTGCTAATCTGTTGTTTACATTTGATACATTGCATATGCAGGAAATACACAGGATACACTATTCATATCTTATTATAAATAATAATAGTTGTTTTATTTAGAAGAGAACTGCTCATTTTCCATGTCAATACGAAAATATTTACGCACTGTGCTTTAATTTCAGTTGTTTATTAAATAATCATATAGAAGATCTGCGTTTAGTTAAATTATTTTAAAACTTGATTTGGAAAAAATAAATAAATAAAAAGAAGCGTCACCTCTGAGCAGATAGACATGCTAACGTTTTTGCATTGCAATTGTGTGTGATTACATTTTTTAAGAATAGATGTTTTATGTTGCACTTTAATATTTACAGCCAATCTCACTGAATTCATTTTGCACTGAATTTGTGTTAGGAAGTTATACAGCCTTATAATTAAACAGAGAGAAAGAGTGGAAATAAAGAACAGTTTCCTCTCGTTGACCGATGCGTGTTCTACAGACAAAACATTGCTGATTTTTGGACTTTTGGACAATTTTTTTCTCTCCTGCTTTTACGTTTATGCTTTTTTTTTCTCTGTTGTGTTAAACTTATAAACTTATTTTGTATAATTTTTATGTCTTTATTTTAGCCTAAATTTTATGATTGTAAGGGATGTTGAAACTTACTATGTAGTTTTGTGCAAGATAAGCTTTAGTTTTTAAGTCACTTTGTTGTTGGCTGAATTTAAATGCACTTTAAAAGGGGGCGGGGTTATCTTTAATCAGTTTAGGTGTGTGTGTTTGTGCCCCATGTTCCATATGGCCTTTGTGTTTAAAAAATAGCAAATAGCATGTTTATTTAATTTTTATGAACAAATAATCGTTTGGGCAAAAAATAATCGCTAGAATAATCAAAAATTAGTCGATAGATTAGTCGACTAATCGAAAAAATAATCGATAAATTAATCGAAAATAATTGTTAGTTGCAGCCCCTTTTTTTCATTTGTTTTTCAAAGTGGATTTCAGTATTTTTGGCAGGTTTTAATGAGCTTGACTCTTTTGCAGTGTCCCGGACTCGTGATGTGGTGAGAAAAGCCAGACAGAACCTAGAGGTGAGCGTCTCTTCTCGTTTCATCTCGGCGCCCTTTCTGTGATTTATTTTTTTTGTTCCATCAATCAATCATTCATTCATTCATCTTCATTCATTTTCTCTGGCTGCTTCCAGGGAAATAAGATGAAGATTTCATCTTTAAGCTTCACCTCTTCCTCTCTGTGCCGCCATCAGGTCTGAGTTGATCTCAATGCCGTCATGTGGTTTGTGAATGTGTTTTGTGTTGTAGAACACGTCTTCAAAGGAACGTCTGCAGAACCTTCTGGTTGGGGTGAAGCCCTGATGTTGCTGGTGGATTTCCAGATCACAACTGAAATACGTCAAGCTGATTCCATGTCTGCGTGTCGACGTACAGTAAAATCTTGTTATAACAGACTCTCCTATAACAACAACAAAAAATATCCGTTACTATTGAACTATTACAGTCCGTTTTAATTAGCACAATAAACCCTGGATATAACGCTCAGATTTTTTTCTTCGTTTTGCTTCTAGCAAATAATCCCAAGGAAGCGTTTAACTGTTGTTTTCCACAACAACTGACAGAACGCACGTGCCGGTGTCATGTAGATATGATGGCTAGAGAAACGTCACTGATTGGCTGATACGGATGTGATTTACTGATACTTGGCCTAAATTGATTCACTGGTAGGATGGTTTGATCGTAATTTCTTCAAGATTTTTGAAGACTGTTATAATGGGATTTTACAGTACTGCTCTTATTAGACACCGTTCTCTATACAAATTATACTTTTATTGATATTTCAGTACCAGCTTAGTCAGAAGATTAGATCTACAGAAGATTATAAGCCTGTTTGTATGAGACTTTCATTCGCCTTAATGTGCCAAAGTTGGAGCAAGTCATTTTTGCTTTAGGCAGTTTTTCACTGTTGAAGGCAGATTTCTATTGAAAGCTATTTGAATTTGGTTTTGTTAAACCGTCGATGGAGTTTCCCACGTGGGAAAGCATGAAGATGATCAATGCACTTTCCCGTTTCTGGACTAGAAATCCCACGTTGGCCATCATCCAATCACCATCAAGAGTATCGAGCTTTTAATGCTGTGCACTTTTAATCACACATTGTGTGTGTGCATTTGGTGTTGTGGTAAAATATATCAAATATATATCTCATTGTGAACAATTATTCAGGCTTTATTGGTCTCTTGTGTTTACAGTAGATGTTGACCTTGCACTTGTTACTAAAAAGCTTGTGAACAGCCTTATCTGTATAAAAGCAAATAAAAGGGCATTGAGCATGTGAAATGTCTCTGGTTATACAATGACCACAAGATTTTAAATGAATAAAATTGTCAATTCTTAATTTTAATCAATACAATACGAATTAATTAATTATTTAATTAATAAAATATAAATGTAATTAAATATGGTAAATAAAAATTTGTATTTAATTATTTTATTCATTAAGTACTTGTGAGTTGTGGGTCGCAAGTGATAAACCACATGATGCTATTCTCTTCACTTCAGCGAAGAAAACATCAAAGAAAACAATAAATAAGCACAATTCATTTTTGAGTACTGCTCACAAACAGTGTGTACCATAACAAAAACCTAAACATCCAAAAGACATGATAATAAAGACTTCAGCATCCATCTTATTCCAGCCCAGAGCTTGAACACATTATGAAGTTACCCCGTCTACATGCAGACGTCACTCTCCTGCACAAAAACTCCTGTTTCTCTTTTCTTGCGCACGTTTCTCTTTTCTAGCGAAGAGGAAAATTTCCTTTCGCAGAATTTACACTTCTTGCGCAGATGTATCTTTTCTGAGCAGATATGTCTCTCCTTGTGCGGACAATTCATTAACCTTGTGCAGACTTTTCTAGCGCAGATGTATCTTTCCTTTTGCTCAGGCATGTTGCGAAGGCGTCTCTCTTTCCTTGCCCAACGGTTACAATCCTTGTCTCTTTTAAAGGATGTTGGCTCACAATTTGGGTCATCACTGGTCCAAACCAACACATCCGTTCAAGCTAGTTCCATTCACATGTTGGCGTCAGACATTCTGACTGCGCTTCTAGATTATTCTGCCTTTCCCTCACTCGTCCTGCAGCAGGAAGTGTTGGCAGAACAGAGCTCTGACCTCCTCCCCCTGCGGGTCGTCTGCGGCGGGCGAGACCTCGTCGGCAGGCTGTGGGTTCTCTTCACGATGCACTGCCTCTTCCCAGCACTCCTGGAACTCATCACCATGAACCTCGCAGACGTTATGTAGCACGCAGCAGGCCAGAATCATGGTGGGCACCACGTCCACGCGGCAGTCGTTGCGCTTTAGGAGGCACTGCCAACGGGCACGCAATCGGAGGAATGCCTGGTCCACCACGCTCCGCGCCCGCTCCAGCCTGTAGTTGAAGAGCCGGTGAGCCGCTGTCAGCCGGCTGGACTCAGGGTAGCACTTCAGCAGCCAGCTCTTGGAGGGAAAGCTGGCATCACTCAGCATGAGGTAGCCCAGCTGGTGGCCCATGAAGTTCAGCGGCGGGTCTCGGCACATCAAGTCGCCCTCACAGCAGCGTGCCCACAGGGTGGAGTTCTGCAAAATGGCGGCGTGTTCCGTGCTACCCGGGAATGCAGCGCACACGTCCCAGAAGCGACCGAGGCCATCCACGGCACCTTGCGTGATCACTGACAGCCAGCCGCGGCTGTTCCAATAGCTCTCGCTGTTGCTTGAGGGCGCAATGATGGGCACATGGAGGCTGCCCACCACACCCACACAGTGCGGGAAGCCCCAGCGTGTGGCAAATAGCCGCGCGGCGTCCTCCATCTCCTGCTCGCCGGGCGTGCGGAGGTACAGTGGCCGAAGCAACAGCACGATGGCGTGGCACACCTCACGCACGCACTTGCAGACGGTGGAGCGGCCCACGCCGAACAGACTGCTGATGATGCGATACTCCACGTTGGATGCCAGACGCCACAAGGCCACGGCCACGCGCTTCTCCAAGGGCAGGGCGGGGCGCAGCTGCGTGTCCTGTCGACTCAGGCGGGGCTTCAGCTTCCCGCACAGCAGGAAGAAAGTCTCTTTGGTCATACGGAACTTCTCTAGCCAATCAGATGGCTGGAATTCTTTCATCACCACTCGCTCCCACCAATCTGTGCTCTCGATGCTGGTCCAGACACGCGGCCGGCGTGCAGGAATGTCACTGGAGGGACGAGCCGTCTGAGCGATCATCATCTGAGAAAACATCACAATCAGAACCGTTCGAGAAGGGTTTAAATACCAATCAGCCAGTTTATCCAGCATTATCACAAAACCAAGCAAACTATCAAAAATGAACCTCTGCACAGCAATAAATTGCCATTTTCATTTTATGTAATTTGATCACATTGTTCTTTATTTTGCATCATGTGGAAATAACCAGCATTATGCCTGTGCTATATTTACTTCAAATGAACACACACACACACACACACACACACACACAAAACCCAGAAATCACGAGTATTATTGATATTATTACTTTAAACAATAACTTTAAATGCAGCGAATTAGTTTTTAATGCCGAACACCTCTGCGCGCAAGTGCACACTGACTGCAGCTAGTGTTGTGATGCGTTCGAGAATTTAAGTTTTACCATCATCATCCTCTTGTGTCTCTGCTGGAAATAACGTCGGTGTGTGATCCGCCGTTGCAACTCGCGTCTTCGCTGCGCATCTGCGCGCGCCATGTCACGACGCCGCTTCAGCAGCACGTAACTAAGGGTGAACATGAGCAAGCGTAGAGTTTCGTCGTTCGCCATGTTTCTGTTATGTCCACTGAATGTGACGTCACCAGCCAGCGTCACTCAGACATATCTTCGACGTATGCGTACTTTACTTGACATGACAATTGTGTATGACTGTTTCATGACTGGTGTCTATGATTATGTTTTATATATATATATATATATATATATATATATATATATATATATATTGTATTGTAAAAAAATATTTGTTTTGGTAAGTTCACCCAATGTCAATTCTGTCAAAAAAATATTTTGATGCATTTGGGTCCGTTATACCTATTTGACTGCTGATTTGCAATTTTTACACAAATAATTTACATCTCTATTCGTCTAATTTTTCAGGTAGAAATATTCTGGTTAGTGCGTTTGCTTTTACTCTGCCAAAAATCTAGAGTAAAAGCAACTGCACTGATTGTCACTTTCTACTCGTGCAATACACCACTGCGGTACCCGCCACTTTATTCCCCTGTGCAATAAGAAACTTTTGATTTTTTGTACTGTTGTTTACTCTTGCTGCTTCACATTTTTTTTCTAAGCATTTGGGGTACTTTTCTGTCCTCGTGTAGATACACTATATTTAACTTATTCAATGTGTACATTTTCTTTTTTTTTGTTGTTGTTTGATACATTTTTATTCTGTCATTTTCCTTATATTGCACCAAACGGACTAGTTTTCTTAATTTCATTGTACTATGTGATGCAATGACAATAAAGGCATTCTGTTCTATTTTAGAGGATATCGTTTGTTTTACATATGAGTTTTATGAATGTAGTTAGCTAGTTGGTGAGGTAGTTAACGTTTCTTAAACTAGTATTTATTCTATTATTAGCGTTTTTGTGTTATTATTTTTGTTTATGTGTCATTCTTTGATTTCTCATTCAATCGTTCACTGTTTTAGATTTTAAAATGAAGCTCTAATGGTCTATGAAAAACCATGCAAAATCTACACAAGTGTTAAATGTGTGTTTTTCAATTGGCTGACGCTCGCGTGAGCGCGCAGTGGTCTCTATATAAACACTCGGGGCGTTGTTTTTCCTCGAGACGCACGTCTTCGCTCCGGTGACGCGCGTGCGTGTGTGGTGAAGGGGGCGCGCCCTTAATGGCGCGTGATGCTCGTCACCGTCAACATCAGCATCACCTGTTGATCAAGAGATGGAGGTAAGAAGCATCATCGTGTCGGGGAATAACCCAGCGTGAAAAGCGTTGACGGACTGTTGGTGTCCGCGTGCGGGCATGAGATTAATATTGTGTACTATATCGCGTTCTTAGTAGGTTTTTCGCGCTCAAGCTGAGAAACCGCGCTAAACGAATGAATGAGTAGATGCATGAAAATGTTACATGATTTTTTTCTACCTGTGGAGTGCTTAAAAAGCTGTTGTAGTTGTGTGTGTGTGTGTGTGTGTGTGTGTGTGTGTGTGTGTGAGAGAGAGAGAGAGAGAGAGAGAGAGAGAGAGAGAGAGAGAGAGAGAGAGAGAGAGAGAGAGAAAGAGAGAGAATTTGTTTTCATTATGTTTTTCTGGACCAGGTCACGAGCTGTTGCCTTGATTTGTTTGTGTGATTATCTGCAGAACCAGAGCCACTCCAACCTGTTCACACCAACAATCATTCCTACGCTCCCTAGCAACAGTGAGGCATCGTCATGGTAACCACCCGCTCCATTTAATTCTTAGGCCAGAAACCAAGCGATGGAGCAGGAGGATGATGACTGACGTGTGACACTTCTAATGACAGTAATCAATCACTAACATGGAGAACAGCACAGTACACTGCCACTCCTCACGTAAATCACTCGCTCGCTCCCTCTCTCCTGTGGTCGTGACACACTTCAGCCGACTGAAGAGAGAGATCTGTTCAGCTCTGCCGTGCTGTGTGGAAGACTAGTGATTTTGTTGTGAAAATTCAAAAACAACAAAGTCCAGTCTGCCGGTCAGCGCTGCAGTGATCACCATGAAGATTCACAACGCACTCATCTTTGTTTCTGTCTCAGAAAAGAAGGTGAGGACCAACATACTGTACCTCAGGTGAAGCACTCTTGACATTACCGCTGATGTTCTCTTGGCTTCTCTGTGTAGATTTGACTGCATAGCTGGTCAAGCTGATTTTATCTGGAATAAAATATGTTAGAACTGTTTCTAAAGCAGAAACAGAGCAACTTCTGAAGTCAAGTTGTTTATTTATGTAGCATATTTTTGCACAGTGGTAAATTAAAGTGCATAGGAAAATTGATACAATTAGAGAGGAATTAAAAACGGCAATTAAAACATGTGGTGTTAAAAGGGGTTTCAAACTGTATTTAATAAACATTCAAAGCATATGTGAAACAATCGGTTGTGAAAATGCAAATTTGGTGCGCACCCTGTTAAATGTGAGAAATAAAATAGATTTTATAATACAATACATTTGAATACCCATCCATTTTCAACCGCTTACATAATTTCTGCGTCACAAGGACACACACTCTGGATTGGTGGCCAGCAATTTGCAGAGCAGGACACACAGACACACACATTCACTCACACCTACTGTATGGTCAATTGTCCAAGGCAACCGGAAACACAGAAACCCAAGCAAGCACGGGGAGAAAATGCAAACACCACATAGAAACACTCAGAGGAACAAACGTAAGATCCTTCTTGCAGTGAGGCAACAGTGTATGTATAACTATTTGTAATTGGATTTAAATGAGTTGTTTGCATATTTTGATGGAAAAGAGGTGTCCGTATTTCTTATTTTACCCTAAAATTATGAAATTTGCTTTTCTGCTTTTATTGCTTTTTTTTGCCAAGGGTAAATTATCTTTCAAATTAAAAGAGTAAATATTTAACATTCAATAACCCTAAATAACCTAAATCTAGATTGTTTTAAAATGTTTAGAGTTCTTAAGAACAATTTTGCAATCGCTTTTCCCTTATCAGGGGTCGGCACAGGCAAAGCATCCTTTTCCACCTCATTCTATCCTGAGCATCTTCCACTCTGACCCCAGCCAGCCTCATGTCCTCTGTTAGCACATCCATATATCTCCTCCTTGGTCGTCCTCTTGCCCTCTTCCCTGGCACCTCTATCTCCAACATCCTTCTACGAATATTTCCACTATCTCTCCTCTGCACATGTTCAAACCATCTCAGTCTGGATGACTCTCTGACTTTGTTGCTAACACAGGTAACGTGAGCTGTTCCTCTGATGTGCTCGTTCCTTATTCTGTCCGACCTCGTCACTCCAAAGGAGAACCTCAACATCTTCATCTCTGCTGCCTCCATCTCAGCTAAACAACTGTACTTCCTTAGATTTCATTATTTCGTTTAAAGCACTTTTTTGTCATTGTCTGAGTGGGTTAGACTGTAGACTTTGTGTAAATGTTCCAATGTTCAAAACTGCAATACATTTCAAATTGCATTTAGAACTTAATATTTAATATAA
Source organism: Paedocypris micromegethes (assembly GCA_028031935.1). Classification (NCBI taxonomy): domain Eukaryota; kingdom Metazoa; phylum Chordata; class Actinopteri; order Cypriniformes; genus Paedocypris; species Paedocypris micromegethes. The sequence goes on from CM051493.1 coordinate 31,763,302, forward strand.
CAATTATAGTAAGAAAAACAACAACAAAAAATACGTATTTACGTTTTTAAAACGTTGCAATAAAGGACTTTAACAAAGATTTAAAATGTGTATTTTAAAATAAAATCTTTTCCGAGTTGTTTCAAGTCTGAGTCTATTTAAATGTAAAAATATAAAAAAATTAGTATGCGCAATGATTTTGATCATAAAAAACATATTTTTACTGATTCGGTTGAGGAATCGCGATATAATCCAATCAATACATTTTTTATTGCAAACTTTTTTTCGGCTTTCTAGCCCGTGACGTCAGAAAGGCGCGCCAGAAGTCACGTGACTGAGTACGCCGCCTCCCGAACGTCAATGCCAAACGGGGAACTACCAAACAACAGAGACGCCATTTTGAAAGAACTCTCAAAATGGGAGTCGATCGTGGATCGAGTCTTTTCCGTCTAAGTAAAAAGAGTCCCGGGGCTGCGTGACAGTTCCATCGACTTAGCGGACATTTGTTACGCTCTGGAAAGATGGATATAAGCACCGCGGTGTTTAACGCGGCGAGAGACGGAAAGCTGAAACTCATCCAGAAGTTATTGAGCAACAAGAGCACGGAGGAGTTGGAAGCGCTCGCGGAGGAGAAGACCCAGGGGGGGACGCCGCTCCTCGTCTCTTCCCGCTACGGACACCTGGATGTAGTAGACTATCTACTAGAGCACTGTAGGGCCAATGTTGAGCTCGGGGGCTCGGTTAACTTTGACGGTGAGACGATCGAGGGAGCACCGCCGCTGTGGGCGGCATCGGCGGCCGGTCACCTCCCGGTAGTGAGGAGCCTCCTCAGACACGGAGCGTCCGTCAACAGCACCACGCTGACCAACTCCACACCTCTAAGAGCTGCCTGCTTTGATGGCCACCTGGACATTGTTCGTTACCTGGTGGAACATGACGCTGACATGGAGGTGGCCAACCGACACGGACACACCTGCCTGATGATCTCGTGCTACAAGGGGCATCAGGAGATCGCCGGCTTTCTGCTGGAGCGAGGGGCCGACGTCAACCGCAAGAGCGTGAAGGGCAACACTGCCCTGCACGACTGTGCAGAGTCCGGCAGCCTGGAGATCATGAAGATGCTGCTGAAGTGCAACGCCCGCATGGAGCGGGACGGCTACGGCATGACCCCTCTTCTGGCAGCCAGCGTGACTGGCCACACCAACATCGTGGAGTACCTGGCGCACCAGCCGCGTGCCGGCAGAGAGGAGCGCATTGATGCCCTGGAGCTGCTGGGGGCCACGTTTGTGGACAAGAAGCGAGACCTACTGGGCGCCATGCGGTACTGGCGGCGAGCGATGGAGCTGCGGCAAGCTGGCGAGAGAGACGGCTTCCTGGCCAAACCTCCGCCCGGGCCACCGGTGGCAGCCTACGACTGTGCCCGAGAGGTGCGCACGGATGAGGAGCTGGAGGCGCTGATCACGGACCCGGACGAGATGCGCATGCAGGCGCTGCTGGTCCGAGAGCGAATCCTGGGCCCTTCACACCCAGACACGTCCTACTACATCCGCTACAGAGGGGCCGTGTACGCCGACTCGGGTGACTTCCGCCGCTGCATTGGCTTGTGGAAGTACGCACTGGACATGCAGCAGAGCAACCTGGACCCTCTCAGCCCCATGACGGCCAGCAGTTTCCTGTCCTTCGCCGAGCTCTTCTCCTTCGTGCTGCAGGACCGGGCCAAGGGAGCCTCCGCCGGCCGCGTCTCTTTCCAGGATCTGATGGCCGTCCTCGCCAAGAGCGTGCGGGAGGTGGAGCGCGCGATGGCGCAGCAGGACAGTCCGCCGGACGTGGTGCAGTTCACTAAAGCGCTGGCCATCATCCTGCACCTGCTCTTCCTGCTGGAGAAGCTGGACTGCGGGGCCGAGCAGGAGCACCAGAAGCGCCGCACTGTCTATCGCCTCCTCAAGCTGCATCCCCGCGCCCGCAGCGGCCTCACGCCACTGCACATGGCCGTGGACCAGGAGACCTCCTCGGTGGGCCGCTACCCGGTGGGCCGCTTCCCCTCGCCGGCCGTGGCCGAGCTGTTGCTGGAGTGCGGGGCCGATGTGGATGCTCGTGACTGCGACAACAACACGCCTCTGCACATCGCCGCTGCCAACGGCTGTACAGAGATCATGGCGGTGCTGGTGCGGGCCGGGGCACACTTTGACACTACCAACGCGCTGCAAAAGACTGCGTACCAGCTGCTGGAGGAGCAGAGCGGCGGGCGCCACACGCTGCAGCCCCTGACATACACCACACTGCAGTGTCTGGCGGCCCGGGCCGTGTCCCGCCACAGACTCCCCTACAGAGGCCTGATCTCCGAGCAGATGGAGGCCTTCATCGAACTGCATTAACTGACGCTCTTGCCGGCGATTGATCTATGCACTTCAACTGCTGCGTTTCAGTGGCAAATTCTGTTTTTTTTTTTTTTTTTTCTTTTTTCTTTTTTTTCCTCTTCCTGCTGTCGTTTTTCTCTTAACTTTCAGCTGATGTGTTTTGCTGAGTTTTTCTGTCTGTCTCTGAAAACGCTGCAACTGGAAGCACATTCACCAGCAGAGGCTTTGACTTTGTGCTGGACAAACTCTTTAATTTAAGTCTCGTTTTGTGTTTGGTGATGCCTGAATAAAATTCAGTCGCCCTTATGTCGACCTGTGTGTTTCTGTTCCGTGTGCTGATAATCCTGCCGTGACCATTCAGACTGCAAGCTATAGAGTTGGTTTCTAAAGTTGGTGTGTTAAACACGGTTCAGACAGTGTGTTCTGGTGTGTTGTGTGACTGAGGCTGATTTTCCCACAATGTCGCTTCTCGGCAGAAACCTGATCGGGCATCTGACGCGCTGAGCCGATATAAATAGAATGTGAACTTAATGTGTTGTTTCAGTTTCTAGGCTGCTCTGTCCTCCACAGGACTCCGCTGCTGGTGTGACGACGGGTCGTGAGTGATGAGACTTACCTGCACTTTGCTGAACCAGCAGCACATCACTCACGCAGCGGTCCTGGGGTTTCTCCTCACACACACACACACAACTGTCTATGTGGTCTCCTGTGTTTGACACAAAGCCAGACGCTTAGAACCCGTCCAGCAGAGATGGGAGAAATTGATTAAATAAAGCCTTCATGAAACACAAAATGCATCTAGTGCTTTTATTACAAGAATATTAACATTGTTCTTGGGTACTTGTGTTAATTACTGAATTATATTAGATATAATTTATGAACTCATCAAATGATTTGTATTTGCTGTGCACCGGACAGTGTCTAAAAACATCGCTTGATTCCGCTGAAGAGCGCTTGTCATCTTTCGACCTGGAGGGGGCGCGAGAGCATCAGAAGAGATTTTCACCGGCAGCCTTATTTACTTAAATTTTGCTTTCCTTTATCCCCTACACAAAAGGTCACAAAAGTACACTAATCACACGAAACCAAAACAAAGAAGGGAAAAGATTATACGCGAAATTGACAATAACAAAAGAACATCATCTTGTAGACAAGTTGACAAAAAAAAAAAAGAAATGCACAAGGATCACGGATGGCTATAGAGTAACTGCATGACAATATGTACAAATGAAACAGTACAGTATTTTAAATGTTTTTAATACCAAATTTTTAATTATAAATTCACACCAATTACTATTACTCTGTTATTCATGTTTTATAACTAATGTCTTATATTGCATCCATCCTTAACAGCTTATACTATTTCTGGGTCACGAGGAGCAGGAGCCTATCTCAGCAACTTCGGGCCTGACACGCTGGTTCGGCTGGCCAACTATTCGCAAACCGAATTTTCAATTTCTCGGAATTTGTCTTAAAGACGCTGATGACTTAAAGGCGCGTGACAATGAAAATCCCTATTACACGATGATCACAAGATTCTTCAACGAAAAACAATAATTGCAGAAGTGAGTCAGATTAAGCACCGTTGTAAAGAAAAAAGATGAAGGTCCAGTCGCTGAAACAAGATTTTGCTCTCCAACACTGCTTAGGCAATCCTCTTTGTTCAACGAATATTTGTAATCAACTTTCAATATATTCTTTAATAAACTCAAATTTAACAGCTAGGTCTCTGCCGAATTTTTAACACGCGCCAATTTGGTCCACGCACACACA
>CM051493.1:31770588-31775588 GCA_028031935.1 Paedocypris micromegethes
CCCCCCCCCCCATTCACTTACTCTCTCTTTGCTCTCATTCTTGGGTGGTGTGTGTTTAAGGTTCGTTTTTATGTGATTTCAGGAGTTCAGATGATGGAATCAGGACATAAAGCTTGAGGAGAGAGAGAAAGAGCGGTGAGTGTGCGACTCAAGACAGCTAAGCGACAATGTGTGTCTGTGTTTCTGAGCCCTTATACTGATGTCTTTCAGGAGTATCTTCATCTGCTCTGGACTTTAGGGGTCACAGAGGTCACAGGGGTCATGGCCGTCAGGGTCCCACTGCTGCTGCTCGTCTGCATCTGCCTGCACAGCTGCTGTCACGCCAACTGTAAGTCTCGATTGCTGTTGCCATGGTGTGAGTTTTAATGTAACCATGGAAACAGAAACGCATTCTCTTAGATTTTCAAATGAATGATGAGTTTCTGAGCAGTGACTGATGGGAGAAAAAAAACTCACTAGGAATACAAAGGCCATGTCAAGAACCAGAGTGTGTCACGTCACCTGATAATGATGTCACTTCCTCAAGGCTGTAGTCATAGTAATGTGCTTTTTTGAGGGAGAGAGAGAGCGAGCGAGCGAGCAAACTCATTTTCTGGATGAATCTGTGACAGCAGAAGAAGAGAGCTCAGTATATAACGCACCTCACAAGACTGTCTTCAAATTTTTCTTCCTCTTTCTCTCGTTCACTTTCAATCTATCTGTCTATCTATCTAATCTCACTTGCTTTCTATTTCTGTTTCTCTATCTTTTTGTATTCACTCATTTGTATTATTTTTGAAATATGAATCTCTCATTCACTCTTTCTCTCCTCTGCCGCTTTCTTTTTCTTTTGTTTTTTTCTCCCTTTCTCCTCTCTGTTTTCTTCTCTTTCCATCTCTCTCTACATCTATCGCTCCTTCTCTGGATCAACATCTCTTCACCTGTGGGAGGGGTGGGGTGTTGGGGAGATGAATGTCACGGGAACAGCTCAGTTTAACTTGCCGCCATAGCAACAGAACTCCGGAGGGGCAGTATCCATGACTTCGTTTGCCACAGTGTGAATCTGATCCTCCTGCCTCAGTGTTAATGATGTACAGGTCCGTCACTCGCCCACTCAGAACAGGAAGTAACTGATGAAGTTTCATCACGCGTGTGACAAGTGTGTAGCAAGTTTCGCTCCTAATGTTACTGTTAAGGCTGCATGAACAAAAATGCACTCAGTTTTATTATATTTAATATTGCCCATTGTCATAGTAACCATCAGTGTGCTAAAGATGAAACATTTCTTCTGCTGATGTCTCTCTTTCTCTCCACTGCAGCAGCGCCGCGGTTCACTAATATCCCATCAGATCAGATTGGCGTGTCAGGGGGAGTGGTGTCGTTCGTGTGCCAGGCAGCTGGAGACCCCAAGCCTCAGGTGTTCTGGAACAAGAAGGGCAAGAAGGTGAATTCACAGAGGATTGAGGTGAGAGACTCGTGTGTGTTCACACGCACACAAATAGTTTCGTAACGGTATGTGAAAGAGTGAGTGTGTGCAGAACATAGTGAATGTTTGTGTGTGAGAGTGAGTGTACAGTATATGACAAAGTGGGAGAGAGTAAATGTAAGAGTGCTTATGTTTTTGGAAAGAGTGTGTGCAAAAAAGAAAAAAAAATTGTTCATACTGAAATATTAAGATTACATGAGTGTGTGCGCGAGCGTGTTTGTGTGTCGGAGTGTGTCTGTGTTCACGTGTAAGTTCCTCCTCCACACCTGCGTCCTCAGTGCGGGTGGGTGGATCTTAAAAGATGCAGTGGGGATTGACTCATAAATATTCAGATGAGCGCATGATTTTCTGCTGATGGAGAACGTGATTTTCTCTCTCAGATGATCATTATTAACATAAAGCTTTAATAAAGCTTCTGAAGATCAGGCGTGTGCTGGACTGCAGCTGCTTCTGATGAGGCTTGTGATTGGTTGATGTCTGCCCTTTCTGCTCATTGTTTCAGACTATAGAGTTTGATGAAGGGGCGGGGGCAGTGCTGCGAATCCAGCCACTCAGAGCACCACGAGATGAAAATGTTTATGAGTGCGTCGCCAAAAACAGTGAAGGAGAAATCACTGTGACCTCCAAACTGTCCATCATCCGAGGTGAGACACCACAATATTCTCATCAGCATCATCAATACCTCCACCTTCACACACATCATCATCCCTACATTCTTCACCATCATCATCACTATAATGAGTCAACTCTATTGAGTCAATTCATTCTTACATCCTCCATCAATACAGTAATTACAGTGGTGATAATGATAATGTTGTGCGATAGTGTTACACATCATCCACTACCTTCCGAATCTCTACCATTGAACCAACTTCACCATCATCATCATCATCATCATCATCATCATCACTATTGTTCTGAACAAAATGGGACTGTACTTGTGTCTTGTAAAATAACGGAAAGTTTATTGGAACGGAAGCTCATGCTGTTGTGAGATGCAATTTCCTCGCTGTGGGGCAAATAAAGATATTTTCATTCATTCATCTGGAGATAAAGTTTTTAACTGTTAATATTACAATTAGATATTGTCATTTTACTATTACTGTTGCACCCAGAGTTAGTTTTCTCATACAGTTTCAGTTAGTAACTGTAGCAATTACAGTATAGCTATTATCACATGCTCAATATTTTTATTGTTACAGATACCGTATTTTCCGGACTATAAGCCGCTACTTTTTTCATATGTTTTGAACCATGCGGCTTATACAAAAGTGCGGCTATTCTGCGGATTTCTTTCCACCACTAGGGCCGCTCTAAGCAGATATAATTTTTATAAGTTTTAATCAGCAAAGTTGCTGGTGTTAAAGAACAGGTTAGGAAAGGATCAATTTAGTTACATACATGTGCATTTATAATTCAAAATCGTTCTGTTCCTGTAGTAAATACAGTGAACCCTCGTTTATTGCGTAAAGTAACGGAACACGAGCGACATTCGCATCTCGGTGCCTGACGCATCTGCAGAGGCCCTTCACCAGCCGCTACCAGACGCGCGGGATGCGCGCGAGAAAAGACCTCGCGGTCGTGCACGAATATTTCGATATATTTATTTTATAATGTATGCATACCTAATTAAAAAAATCCAAGAAGCCGTGAATCCGCAAACATATGTAATAAAGAAAAAAAAAATCTAATCCAAAAACATACATATCTGTGGCTTGCAAAACTCTCCAGGTTCGACTGAAACCCTTGTTCCCTGTCAGGTAATGTTGTCCCCAGTAGTGTCAAGTGAACAACTGGAAAGGGAACTTTTTTTAATAGAGTGGATGCGGCTTGTATGCAGGTGCGGCTTGTTTATGTTTATTTAATTTAATTTTATTTATTTATTTATTTATTTTTCAAAAATAGAGCAGATGCGGCTTATAGTCCAGAAAAAACGGTACTGTCCCTCTATTTCCCTCTACTAACACACACACACACACCCACACACACACATACACACACACACACACACACACACACACACACACACACACACACACACACACACACACACACGCACACACAGGTCTTCAGGTAATAAGGCAGGAGGTGAGGTAATAAGTAATTGTGCTGAGGGGATAATCAGTGTCTGATCTCCGCTGCTGGTGGAATAATCAACAGTCATTACTCATCACCTGCCCACTGAGCACAGGAAGTGACTGAGTGAAGGGCCACGTCAATATCATGTCAGGCACAAGCACACTTCAATCACTACAAAAACAACACATAGTCGTCATGATTTGGACTTGATTTTATTTCTAGGTTGTTAAAGTTAAAGCGATAGATTCAGTCCTCTCTCATGAAATCACTAATTTGTCAGAAAAGGCATGGTTAATAAAGTCTCTCTGTGTCTGTCTGTCTCTGTCTCTCTCTCTCTCTCTCTCTCTCTCTCTCTCTCTCTCTCTCTCTCTCTCTCTCTCTTGTGTTTGACAGAAGATCTTCTGCCCTTCGGCTTCCCCAGCATTGACATGGGTCCTCAGCTGAAGGTAGTGGAGAGGACTCGTACAGCTACCATGCTGTGCGCCGCCAGTGGGATTCCCGACCCCGAGATTTCCTGGTTCAAGGACTTTCTTCCGGTAGAGCCGGCGCTCAGCCAAGGCCGTATCAAGCAGCTGCGATCAGGTACACCAGATCTGAGATCATGGATCAGGTCTGTCAGCTTAAGGTCATGTGATCTAAATGTTCTAGGACATACAACTATAAGAAACACATTTAGCTGATCCTAGAAAACGTTGACATCTTTTATTGAGTCAGACTGATGACAGTCTGTGATGACAGATGGTCTGTGTGAAATGAGCAAGTTAGTGGCGCCAGTGGCCAGAACTGAACTAAACAGGGCAAAAAGAGATCTGATGTGACTGAGAGAGAAACCTAGAGAGAAATTGGCTTGGAACAGGAAGACATCCAGATTGACAGATGCTGATGCAGAAGTGTCTCAGTTTATGCTTCAGTTCCAGCCAATCAGAATGCAGCTTTCAGACCACAAGCGTCCTGGCATGTCCGTAAAAAGAGCATCATCTGTCACTCAATATTGTCCCTTTTTTTCTCATTGTGTCTGTGGGTGATTTCTCAGGAGTCTTTGGTGAGTATCAGATTTTATTCTGACCAATCAAAATTCTCCTTTAGTCTCGCCCCCGAGAAGCGCCCCCTGAACCCCACGGACACGACCTCAGTTCCTGCACCTGATCCTTGATGAGAGTAGTCACCCTCACCTCACCCGCTCGCCCTCGCCTGGCCGCCACACAGACTGGGTTGTTTAGCGGAGGTTGTTTGTAATTGCTCGAGGGCAAGTAGTACTCAGAGAGAGCTAGAGAGAGAGAGAGAGAGAGAGAGAGAGGGAGGGAGAGAGAGAGAGAGAGAGACAGAGATTTTCAGAGAAATTCAGCCCTTCAGCTCCATCTGCCCTCGTCTACTTTCCCTTGATTCTCTGAGCTGCTTCTGTAATGTCTGCATGCACCCCCACCATCTCTCTCTCTCTCTCTCTCTCGATCGTCCG
>CM051493.1:31778088-31839301 GCA_028031935.1 Paedocypris micromegethes
ACAGAGAATGAGTTAGCGAATGAATGAATGTGAGTTATTGATTGTGAGTTATGGTGAATGTTTGAGAGTGAGTGAGAGTTAGTGTGGCAGATGAAGATGGTGTCAGTGGCCTTTTTACTCTCTGTGTGTTTTCCTGGTTTTCTTCTCTGCTTTCCATCTCAAACCTCTTTACACCCTCAGAGCTGCGAGAAGGTTGGTGTGTTTCTGTTTTTACCCCTCTTTCTTTCGTTCGGCTCTTGAGCTGAAAACATCCGTCAGGCAGTAAAACGTGTCACTGGAAAAACTTAGGGCGTCTGTGTCTCGTGTTGCATTATGGGATGTCATTTGAACTGCCCCGTTTTTGCTGCACGTGTTTCCATGGAAACCCAGCAATTGGAAATTCCCCAGCGTCTGCATGAGCAGCGTCGCATGCCTGAACCGCGTCCAATGTTTTATTGGCTCCCGCTGTGATATGCACGTGTCGCATCCTCCCGGTGTGTGATGTGTCTGTGTGTGAGTGTGTGTGCTAGTGCATTCTGGGAAGGATCAATCTGGGTAAATCACTTGATCCTGGCCGAGAGTGTGTCTGTGTCTCTGACTCGCTCAGATGTTTTTCTGTAGTTCTCCAGCTGCATGTGCATTGCATGTCACCAATTTACTTTTACTATTAGTGGTTGTGTTGTGCAATTTCTTGTGTCATGTTTAACTGACACTTGTGCGGCTATATGTTCGTAAGAGTTTGATTTAAGAGTGTGTGAGAGAGAGTGTGATATACGTTTTTGTGATGGAAGGATTGATTGGTGTGTGTGTGTGTGCATGTGCTTGTTTGTGTATTGTTTGGTGTGTGTTTGCGTTTTGAAGAAGAGAGAGAAAGTGACTGTGTAATTAACACAGTGTCTGTGTGTGTGTGTGGTTGGTGTGTGTGTGTGTGTGTGTGTGTGTGTTTCGGGTGTGTGTGTGGTGTTGTGTGCGTGTGCGTGGTGTGTGTGTTTTGTGTGTGTGTGTGTGCGTGTGTGTGTAACTGGCCTGGACTCGATCAGTGCTGTTCCTCTCACACACTCAGAGATTATTTGAGCTTCTGCTTGTGGCATGATGTTGTTCACGCACTAACCCGCATTACCTGCATCTGTCCCCAGTTCTTCTGGATGATTCTGTCTTTGTGTTTTCAACCATCCAATTCTGGGTGTCCTCTAGTAAGCGTGTCATCACAACCAAACCCTCGGCCAAGAGCAGTCAGTTGCTGTAGAGACAGATGCTACAAACAAGGAGCTTCCTCTCAGCCGCCTGAGCCTGGTTTCTCTCTATCTCTCTGTTACTCTCTCTTTCTCTCTCTCTCCCTCTCTCTCGTTTGTCTGGGCGAGTGAAGACTGATGTGTTTTAGAGACTTTACCTTTTTCTAATCCTTCCTTTGGTCAGTGCTGCCCCCTGTGCGACGCGTTCAGGCATGAGAAAGACCTTCCAACTCCACTTTTCAGACCCCAGACCAAGAGCAATAGTTTTGTCTGATAATGTGTCTAGAAACCTTTACTGTTTCAGTTGGTCAGAAATCATGAGTTTCAGAAGATTGTGGCTCCAATTAGTCAGAGATTCTGTGTTTGAAAGCCTTCAGCTCAGACCGGTCATTGTTACCCCTCTCTCTCTCTCTCTCTCTCTCTAAATCTCTCTCTCCACTCTCTCTCTCTCTTTTATTGTTTTCTGGCTGTCTATTTATCTCTCTCTTCTCAACTCTCACTCTCTTTTTCTCTTGCTTTTTCTTTATTTCTGTCAAACTTTATCGCTCTCTCTCTGTCTGTCACTCTCTTTGTCTCAACCTCCCTCTGTTTCGCTCTTCATTTCTCAATGTGACTCTCTTTTTATTTTCCATCAATCATTTTGTGTTTATCTTCTCCTTTTCTCTTTTCATCTCACTCTCTCTCACTCCCTCTTTATCTATCTCTCTCTCTCTCATTAATTGTCCTCTGGCTGTCTCTCTGTCCTCAACTCTCTCACTCTTTATCTCTTACTCTTTTTTTTTATCGCTTCCTGGCTCTCTATTCACCTGTCTCTCTTTTGATCTCTATCTCGCTTTAATTATCTCTCTCACTCTTTATCTCTTGATTTTTCTTAATCTCTCTGACTTTATCTCTCTCTGTCTGTCCCTCTTTTTATCTCAACCTCCTCTGTTTCACTCTATCTTTCTCTCAATCTCAACTGGTCTCTCTCTCTCTCTCCCTTTTTATCTTTCATTTTGTATTTGTCTCTCTCTCTTCTCCTTCTACCTCTCTCTTTTCATCGCTCTATCTCTCTCTCTCTCTCACTCTCTCTGTAGTTCGGCGAGTTCCTCCGCGCTTCAGTATCGCTCCCAGCAATCATGAGATCATGCCGGGCGGCAGCGTCAACATCACCTGTGTGGCGGTGGGTTCTCCAATGCCATACGTGAAGTGGATGCTGAACTCTGAAGACCTGACGCCGGAAGAGGAGATGCCAGTGGGGCGGAACGTCCTGGAGCTGAACGGTGTGCGAGAGTCGGCCAACTACACCTGCGTCGCCATGAGCAGTCTGGGAATCATTGACGCCGTGGCTCAGGTCATTGTAAAAAGTGAGAACGATCTCTCTACCAGGGCAGAACGTGTGTGAAGCACTGTTGTTCTCTGAACATTTTCAAGATGTTTCAAGATGAGTATTTATTTCCAGATCTGCATATAATTTTTCCCTTTCCACTACTCGTGTAGCTTTACCCAGATCTCCTGGGACCCCCATCGTTACAGAGACGACACCGACCAGTGTCACCATCACTTGGGACTCTGGGAATCCTGATCCAGTCTCTTATTACATCATTCAATATCGGGCAAAGTCACCGGAAAGCAAGTTTGAAACCGTGGATTCCATCACTACCACTCGCTACAGCATCGGCGGCCTCTATCCCAACACAGAGTACGAGATCCGCGTCTCTGCTGTCAACACCATCGGACAGGGGCCGCCCAGCAACAAAGCAGAGGCTCGTACCGGGGAGCAAGCCCCCGCTAGCCCCCCGCGCAACATCCAGGCCCGGATCATATCCCAGAACGCTGTGATGGTGCGGTGGGACGAGCCGGAGGAGCCAAACGGCCTGATCAAAGGATATCGTGTCTATTACACCATGGATCCATCTCAACCAATGAGCAACTGGCAAATCCAGAATGTCCAGGACAGCGTGCTGACCACCATCCACAGTTTAACGGCATCAGAGACCTACAGCATTCGTGTGCTGGCCTTCACTTCTGTGGGAGACGGGCCATTTTCTGACCCGGTCCATGTGAAAGTGCGACCTGGAGGTGAGTTACAGAGCCCGTGAGTGGTAAGAGGAGTCTGAGTTTCAGATCTTCTAGTTCCAGGCCAGCCCGGAAGGTTCCAGGTGGGGAAGGTGACAGACACAAGCGTCGAGCTGACGTGGGAACTGCCTTACTCGAAGGAGCCAGTCAAGAGCTACGAGCTCATCTACAAAGCCCCTGCTCTGGGCCTTCAGGTTAGAACATTTCACTTCTGGTCTGGGATGCTAGCATCACAAAATAGTGTTACGCCCTGGACAGAATCATGAAGTTTTTAACACTCGTTTTAATCAAACAGGAGAAGAAGAGCTTTGAGCCGAGAACCTCATATCTGGTGGAGGGTCTTCGCGCCAACACTGACTACACCTTCTCCTTAGCTGCTATTTCCAACCGGGGCATTGGGGCCTTCACCACCGAGATCAGTCAGCGCACCGCACAAGCAAGTACGTTAGCCCAGCTGTTTCTCCTCTTCCTCCTGCCACAGGCTTCTGTGCTGTGGTGAACGTCCTGTGGCTCCACACCAGTTCTAGATGGTGTTTGTACTTATGTTTGGATGAGAAGCTCCAGTGAGAGTTGTTGAATCTCGTCCTGTTCGTCCTGTCGTTCTGTATCTGTCCTGTTCTGTCTGTTTAGATGTGTTTCTGGATTTTCTCCACACACCGCTGAGCTGGATGGGATGATCTTTTTGATTGTTGTCTGATTATTCAATTGGTTGTTTTTAAACCCACTGAATTATGTTGTGGCAATGATGCCATGATCCTTTTGACTAACATTCCTGACTAACTCCAGGTTGTAGATTGTTTCTCTCAGACAGTTTCTGTAAGTCTTGAAGTGTTGGACTGAAGAAGGGTAAGGTTCTCACGCTCTCTCTTTCTCGCTCTCACTCTCTCTCTCTTTCTCGCTCTCTCTCTCTCACACACTCTCTCTCTCTACTTCTCTCTTTTTTCTCTAACTCTTGCCTGTTTCTCAGGTGCAGCTTTGTTTTTAGTTTTTTTACCTGTTTTTAGTCTTATAAACTCAACGTTTGTTGTATGTGTGTTCACTGCAGTGAGAAAGTCATTTTGATGTGTGTGTTGGTGCAGGTTTGTATTTCACACTGAAATGCAGTTTCCTTATTCACATGTTTTCCTCTGAGACTGTTAAAAACATGTGATTGACAAATAGTTAAAGACGTCTGACGTCCTGTTCCGAACTTGATGCTTCCTTCATCATCAAGCATGTTGCCTGGCAACAGCAGCATCTGTGTCACACCCCCGCTTGCGTGATCACTTGAACTGATGGACAAACTCTTCACCAAACATTTCATTTATTTTCATTTTACTGCATTGCTCCTATTCTTTAAATCAATAATCTTCTGCTTTGCTGTAATTTGAGGTTGGTAATTGGTTTTATTGATCTGTTTTTCTCTTTCTCCTCCTGCGCCGTTGACGCCGAATCATTTTTTTCTGGCTCAATCCTTCTCCACAATCACGATCGTTTCTGTTTCACGTGCGTCCGTTCCCTTCAGGTCCCGCGGCTCCTCCGCGTGACGTACGCTGCTCCGCCACGAGCTCCACTTCTCTTCTCGTAAGCTGGTCTAAGTCCACCGACATGCCACACGATTACCAGGTTCACTACCAAGTCAGTGGCAGCAACGAGAGCGCCCTGCCACAGACGCTACGCGTGGAGTCGGACACAAACTTGATAGTGACTGGTCTGCGGCGCTGGACCATGTACAGTGTCTCTGTGGCAGTGCTCACGTCGTGGGGTAGCGGCCCTGAAAGCAACCCAGTCTCCTGTCTCACGGAGGAAGATGGTGAGAACAAAATCAGGCAGAGAGAGAGAAATGAATGGATGGATGGGTGGATGAATGGACAGACTGTGTGTGTGTGGGCAGTTCCCAACGCGCCGCCCCGACAGGTGAAAGTGGAGCCGGTCAGCAGCACGTCCATCAGAGTGACCTGGCGCTCGGTGGATGCGGGACAGCGGAACGGGCAAGTTCGTGGATATCAGGTTCATTTTGCGCAGATGCAAAACAGCGAGGCTGGAGGACAGCCACGCATCAGAGACATGATGCTGGACGATGCCCAGGTGGCTGAACATTCTTACACGCACAGTCGCTTTTAGAAAGGTAGTTTGTGTTTCTGATATTCTGTGTGCTTCTCTCTCATCATTGCTGTGGTCGGGCAATCAGAGGGATGGGGACGATGCAGCACAGTATGTGAGTAACTCTAGATGATGGCTTCAACAAGGAAAGAAGCAGCAGGACGTTGTCGTGTGTGTGTGTGTGACAGGAGCTGCTGCTTGAAGACCTGCAGCCGGAAACGCTTTACTCTGTGAGCGTTGCAGCCTACACCATCAAAGGAGATGGAATGAGAAGCACCTCTCAACTAGTGCGGACCACTGCAGCGCGTCAGTCTCTTTGTCTTCCGCTGTTTGTCACAACTCTAATCTATTCTGACTTTCTATTTTGCCTACTGGCTTCCTTTTGTCTCCGCAGTTCCAGCTCGTCCCTCCCTTACTTTACATCTGGTGAATGAGACGTCTGTACTCGTCCGCTGGACCTTTCAGCTCTCCTCCCGCCCTGTGGAGATCTTGAGCTTTCGTCTCACTGTGAGCCTGAGGAACACAACTGTCTTCCTGGTGGAGGTAGGACCAGAAGTGAGGAAGTTCAGCATGAGCAACTTGCAGCCGGGCGGCTTGTACAGCATCAGACTGGCGGCCAGGGCCGACTCTGGATACGGAGAAGAAGCACAAGAGGAGCTTGGGGTGCCTGAAGGTCCCGACTGGGTTCCGCAGTTGTCAGAACTTGCCAACGCCACTTGTTGCTCGCTGCAGTTTTTCTGGACTCCCCTACCCAAACAAGACCCTAGTCTCACTGGGTTTGTGCTTATGTACAATGAAGCTGGAGGAACTGGAGAGCCACGGACTCTGACATTACCAGCAGACGTGTCCAGCTACACCATTCATGCCCTGAATCCCAACTGCTCATACGTCGTGAGTGTGTCGACTCAGAGAGCCAGTGGACCCGGCCCATTCAGCCCGAAGGTGCTTTACCGAACCACAGCCTTTGAAACAGGTATGGCAGTGGATGAGGAACAAAGAACCCAACAAACCCTTGAGATTCCACCAACACCACCCTGAACCAACCCCACCCAAACCTTTAGCATTGGAGTGTTCTGTTCTCCCTGAAGCTCCAGGTGAGTTAGTAAGTTCATGGTCCCTTCCTCTGGGATACTCTTCAGTTCACGGTAAGACGAGGTAAGAGCTGCTTCACCCCTTTATCTTGCTCTTCTCTTCCT
The DNA here is from genome assembly GCA_028031935.1 of Paedocypris micromegethes. NCBI lineage: Eukaryota > Metazoa > Chordata > Actinopteri > Cypriniformes > Paedocypris > Paedocypris micromegethes. The sequence goes on from CM051493.1 coordinate 31,784,636, forward strand.
CACTCGTCCCAATCCAGCTCACGGTGTGCCACAGGTGTGTGTGTGTTTGTGTCACTGGGTTTAATGTTTTCCTGCCTTCATCAGCAGAATCAAGTCCGGTTTTTCTAAGCTATCACTCCACTCACGTTCACCTTCTGAATCCCCCCACAATCTGTCTGGCGCAGGGTCCGGCTTTTTGGAGAATCACGTGTGTCATTGCCATTTGTGTTTCAGATGTGCCTAGGAACTTTTCTGTGAATCTTGCCACAAAAACGAGCGTCCTGCTGACATGGGATTTTCCTGAAAGCAGCGCCCCCTATCGCTTCACTGTAAGTCTGAAGAGCACACATCCTCACAGTCACAGATTATCAGGACAGTTTGCACATTCTTTGTAAATAGTTGTTCGTGTTATTTCCAGGGTGTGAAATAAACATGGGGAAACAGTCATTATAGTCTTGGCCATGTTCAAGTCTCATTTAAAACTAAGGTCTGAGCTTCTTGACGTTTTCTAGAGGGAATTTATGAGACCTCGTCTGTGGGCAGAGTTGACCAGCATATATAAACCCACAGGTTTGTTGTTATCCTGCATGCTTTTAATGTGGCTGTGCCGAGCTAAACAGAGATATTGTGGTTGATGGATGGGTGGACAGGAATAACAAGGAGTTCTGTCCAGGTTTAGTGGAAGGTGCCGTTTGTCAAGCTATAAAAGTGTCTGTGAAGCAAAAATTGAGGCAGGAGGAAATGAGCTGAAAAGCCATGGTTTTTAATGTCTGAGCCCGACTAAGCTTTGTAAATTGAAAAGTGTAGTGGACCGATCACTGATCTTTGGGGAGCGCAGTTGTCTCAAAGAAATTGATTGGGCACAGTTCCTTTTGTCAGTTATTACGATTGTATGGTGCCACTGTGTTGAACATAGAGCAGAATGAAAATAAAGATATGCTCACCATCAGAATTACCTGCATCTTTGCGAATTTTTTAAAACTGTGAGTTTATGCAATAAAATTGATTGTATTAAAAATGCAACCTCCAATCTAAATTTGTTTTATTGGGAGCATCTCCGTCACATATACAACACACAAGAATACACAGAATACCACAACTATATACTCCTAATAACTTGTGTGTGTGTGCGTGTGTGTGTGTGTGTGTGCAGGTCGAGTATAACCGGCAGAAAATGGAGGTGGATGCTCGTCTGAGGAAGGCAGTGATTCCAAACCTTCAGCCAGACACAAGCTACGACTTCAAAATCACCAGTCCTGAGGGGAACATGGGGGGTCTGCGCCACCGCATCCACGCCAAGACCTCACCACCCATCCTGATCCGCCGGCCAGAGGTGGACCACACGCGTGACACTGAGGCCACTGTCACCATCATCCTGCCCTCACTCGAGGCTCGTAGTCACGTCAGGTATGATAGAGAGACAGATGTGCTGAAGAAGAGCTGATTTTGCATCTCGCACTGCTGAGATCTCAGCGTGTCCATCATCTCAGTTCTGACACTCATCCGTCTGGTCTTCACGGCATTGAAAGTTCATCAGCACTGAAAACTCAAGTCTCAGCTGAATTCCACTTGCTGAGTTGTGGTAAATGATTAACCTGCTGTTCTCTCAGAAACATCTACGTGGTGGTAGTTCCTCTAAAGAGAGCGAGAGGAGTCATTCGGCATCTGAAGAGCCCAGACGAGATGGACCTGGAAGAGGTGAGTGTGTAGCTCTCACACCGGTCGGCAGGTGTGTGATGTTTCCTGTGTTTCAGCTTCTGAAGGACATCAGTCAAAAGCAGCGGGACCCTCGCCAGCGTCAGGTGGACCTGCGGAGGGCCTACATCACTGCTCGCTTCACTCCAGGAACCCTGCCAGCTTTCTTCACCCTGGGAGACCAGCTGGACTACGGAGGGTTTGAGAACCGGGCGCTGGAGGCGGGTCAGGAGTACGTCTTCTTCATCTTGGCTGAGCTGAACTCCACCACCGGGGTGAGACTTTTGTTTGATACATAGCGGAATGTTCTGGAGATGCGAATATGGAATTGTATTAAAGATCACTGTGGATTAAGAGCCTAAACTGTGCATGAATAGATGAAGTCTATAAATTAAGGCGACCACCTCTAAAAAATCAATTATTGCTCAGTATTATTAGTCCAAACGTTTCTTTGAGATGCTCATGGCCTAAGATCTTTTGAGACGCCGGGCTTGTTGTCTATAGGCAAATGATGGTGGAGTTTCTGTGATGGACGCATGATGAGATGCAGCTTTACGTACCTCGAGCTTTCAGTTTTCTGTAAAGTCCAAAAACTCTAGTAGAGCACCATGGCGTTCTAATTTTCAACCCTACCACCGTGGTGACCTCCTATTAAATAGAGATGTCCTTCAAAAAGAGGTCATTCAAATACTTTTATTTCCACGTAGGAGCAACACAGAGAATAATTATCTAATAAGTTGAAATTAGGGCCATTTTGTGTGTAACGGTGCTCGTGCTGTTGTGACACACCCCTGTTTGTGTGTGTGTGACTGTGCTCTGCTGGTGTGACACTACCGTGTCTGTGTGTGTGTGTGTATGTGTGTGCTTGCGTGTGTCTGTGTGTGTGTGTGTGTGTGTGTGTGTGTGTGTGTGTGTAACTGTACTGTGTTGTTATGACACCAACGTGTTTGTGTGTTCAGAAGATGTTTGTAGCCAGTCCCTACACTGACCCCGTGATCGCCCCTGACTCGGACCCCCAGCCGCTCGATGCTGGTGACGGCCTCATCTGGGTGGTCGGACCTGTTCTTGCTGTGGTCTTCATCATCTGCATTGTCATTGCCATTCTGCTCTACAAGAAGTGAGTCAGATGGATGACCTGGAGTTTTCCTCCTGAACAACAAGCGAGTATATTGAATCAAAACTGATCACGATGAATGAAAATGAACCATGAAAGAAAATTAGATTTTTGTAGTGTACAAAAATATCTCTCTTTCATTGACTCATTGACTATTTTTCTCTATGACTCTCTCGCTCTCTCTTTTTATTTCTATATATATGTATCTTTCTCTGTTTACTTTTCTTTGTCTCTATGTCTTCTCTATCTGTCTCTCTCGGTGTCTATTTGATTGTGTGCCTCTTTCTATCACTTCTCTCTCTCTCTCTCTCTCTCTCTCCCTGTCAGTCATCAGTAGCAGCAGAGACAGCAAACAGCGTTTGTCAATCTCTGTTTAGTGCAAAACCATCTAGAATAAAACCTTCAGGCAGGAAGAGCCAAGTCAGCAGCAGTGACGTTAGGACGAAATGACTTCAGTGCTCTGAATTTATCTATGTCTCTCTCTCTCTCTCTCTCTCTCTCTCTCTCTCCCTTCTCGTTGGGACTCCAGTAAGCCGGACAGGTGAGAACTTTCATATTTTTTTTATTGTCTTTATTACTAAGCGTGTTGTTCTTTGTTGCATCACTAACAGTTGTAATTATTATTTATAATTGTGTGTGTGTGTGTGTGTGTGTGTGTGTGTGTGTGTGTGTGTGTGTGTGTGTGTGTGTGTGATCAGCAAGCGTAAGAACTCTGAACCGGGCACTAAATGTTTGCTGAATAATGCTGAGCTGGTATCACATCACCCCACCGACCCCGTTGAGATGAGACGCATCAACTTCCAGACACCTGGTGCGCTCACACACACACTCACCTCACACAAACACACTACTCACACACATGCTCAAAGCACACCGACACAGACACTTACATTATTACACACGCATTCAGAGTAGATTTGATTCTGTGTGACTAATTTCCATGACTTTTGATCCCGCAGCCATGTTGAGTCACCCACCAATCCCCATTTCTGACCTGCCCGAACACACAGAGCGACTGAAGGCTAATGACAATCTGCAGCTGTCGCAAGAATATGAGGTGAGAGATTATCCTCCCAGGTCCATCTCTCCCTTCTCTTTCACACTCACAATCACTCTCTCTCTCTCTCAAACACTCACAATCTCTCTCTCACACTCACACTCTCTCTAACAAAAATGTACAATCTCTCTCTTCCTCACTCTCACACACACATATTCTCTTTCTTTCTCTCTCTCTATCACTCTCTTTCGTTCTCTGTGATCTCTCACTCTATGACCTCAGTTACACAAACAAACACACACACACACACACGACTTTCTCTCTCCTTCTCACTGACTCTCTGTATGTACAGTATTTCTGTCTTTCACGCTGTCTCACTCTCACCCTGTCTCTCTTTCAGTCCATTGATCCAGGGCAGCAGTTCATGTGGGAACATTCTAACCTGGAGGTGAACAAGCCAAAGAATCGCTACGCCAACGTCATTGCTTACGACCACACGCGTGTGATCCTGGCCCCGGTGGACAGTACGTTTGTCGATCACATGACCCGGTGTTTTTCACAGCTCAGCACGACTCGAATCTTATTCTTGTTGTTGTGTTGTCAAGGCATCATGGGTAGTGACTACATCAACGCCAACTTCATTGACGGGTATAGAAAGCAGAATGCCTACATCGCCACACAGGGTCCACTGCCCGAGACTTTCGGAGACTTCTGGAGGATGGTGTGGGAACAGAGAGCTGCTTCTGTTGTCATGATGACAAGACTGGAGGAGAAATCGCGGGTGAGAAAGAGTCTTTCTTTTCTCCTCTCGTTCTTTTTCTCTTTCTCTGTGCCTCTTTGTGAATGTGTGATTGTATGTGAAGAAAAGCTTTGTGTTTTCTGCATAGAGAAAGAGTCTCTATCAGTGGTGATAGTTCATGAGTCTGATGGTGTGTGTGTGTGTGTGTGTGTGTGTGTGTGTGTGTGTGTGTGCTGCAGGTGAAGTGTGATCAGTACTGGCCCAGTCGTGGCACAGAGACTTACGGGTCAGTTCAGGTCACTCTGCTGGACACCATGGAGCTGGCCACGTTTTGTGTGCGAACTTTTTCCCTACACAAGGTGTGTGTCTCACATTAGACTTGTGGTGTGTGTGTGTGTGTGTGTAACAGCATATCTCTCTCTGCTTCAGAGCGGCTCTAACGAGAGAAGAGAGGTGCGACAGTTCCAGTTCACGGCCTGGCCGGACCACGGCGTTCCTGAGTATCCCACTCCCTTCCTGGCTTTCCTGCGCAGAGTAAAGACTTGCAACCCGCCGGATGCCGGCCCGATCACCGTCCACTGCAGGTCAGGGATCAGCTCCAGCCGTAATGTGTGTGTGTGTCTGCGAGAGGGATTACGGTGATTACATTGTGTAATCTGCTGCACATCTGTCAGAGACGTGTGTGTCGGTGACCACAACACTTGCTCGCCGTGGGATTAGCAGCTCACTTTCTCTCTCTCTCTCTCCCGCAGTGCTGGTGTGGGCCGCACCGGCTGCTTCATCGTGATCGACGGCATGCTGGAGCGCATCAGGCACGAGCGCACCGTGGATGTGTACGGTCACGTGACGCTGATGCGCTCACAGAGGAACTACATGGTGCAGACCGAGGACCAGTATGGCTTCATCCACGAGGCTCTGCTGGAGGCAGTGGCCTGTGGAAACACAGAGGTGGCCGCACGCAGCCTGTTCTCCTACATCCAGAAGCTGTCGGGCGTGGAGGCGGGCGAGCATGTCAGCGGCATGGAGCTGGAGTTTAAGGTGAGAAGAGCAACGTTACACTAGACTAGCCACTCAACTCCCTCATCTGTCTGACTTGTGTCATCATTATTTACCATTGGATTTCTCTCTTTGTGTCTTTAATCTCTTGCTCTCTCATTTTTTTCGTTCTCTCACGTTTCTCTTTTTCTTATACTATTGCATGCTGTGTGTCTCTTTCAAACCCACTCTTTCCTTCTCTGCCTCGTTCTTTCTCTCTTCTGCTATCTAATCATCTGTCTGTCTGTTTAATCTAATCCCCTACTGTCTGTTGTTGTCTGTCTTTTTCTCTACCCATTTGTCCGTCTTTCTCTCGCTCTCTCTCTCTCTCTCTGTCTCTCTCTCTCTCTCCTTGTCTTTATCTAAATCTTACTTCTTACTTCTTATAATTTATCTCACTTCCTCTTGTGTATCTACTGTTCTCTCTTCTACTCTCTTTCTCTATTATCCCGTATTTTCTCTATTTCCTTGTAATGTTCTCTTTTATACTTGCTACCTTAATAACTCTCAATGTTTCTCTTTCTCCCTCCTCTATCTGCTTCTCCCTCTCTTAATCTTTTTGATTCTCCTTTTTTTCTTTCTCTGCCCTCTGTCTCTTTTTCTTTCACTTCTCTCTCTTTATTTTTCTTTCTCTGCCATTCTCTTTCTCTCCATCTCTTTCTGTCTCTCACTTCCTCTCTTTGTCTCGCAGCGTCTCGCTAACACTAAAGCTCACACATCCAGATTTGTGAGTGCAAATTTGCCCTGCAACAAGTTCAAGAACCGGCTGGTGAACATCATGCCATATGAAACGACACGAGTGTGTCTGCAGCCAATCAGAGGGCTGGAAGGGTCAGACTACATCAATGCCAGCTTCATCGATGGATACCGGTGAGGAGACGGGATGAAGGAGCAGATGTGTGCTGCTGTGTGTGTGTAGTGACGGTGCAGTGTGTGTGTGTGTTCAGGCAGCAACGGGCCTACATCGCCACACAAGGGCCGCTGGCAGAGACAACAGAGGACTTCTGGAGAATGCTGTGGGAACACAACTCGACCATCGTGGTGATGCTGACCAAACTGCGGGAGATGGGCCGGGTGAGAGACACACACACAACACACACACACGGCGTTCTGAGCGTGTGTGTTCCTACAGGAGAAGTGCCATCAGTACTGGCCCGCTGAGCGTTCCGCCCGGTACCAGTACTTTGTGGTGGACCCAATGGCTGAGTACAACATGCCGCAGTACATTCTGAGAGAGTTTAAAGTCACTGACGCCAGGGTGAGTGCAGTCTGATTAAAGTCTAAGCGTCTTAATCTTCAAACTCTTTATTCTCTCTCTCTCTTTTTGTCTGAACCCCCGTCTTTGTAATTTTCTCATTGGCTCACCCATCTCTTTCTCACTTTCTCTGTCTTTTGTTTTTTTTTTTTGATCCATCTATCACTCTTTCGTTATCATTTTTATATCTCTATCTTTCACGTAGTACATGATGAATGACAGAAGCGCCCTATAGGACTTCACTGAATGACTCTCTCTGTCTCTATCTTTCTTAATAGGATGGTCAATCTAGGACCGTTAGACAGTTCCAGTTCACTGATTGGCCAGAACAAGGAGTTCCAAAGTCTGGGGAAGGTTTCATTGATTTCATTGGACAGGTTCATAAAACAAAGGAGCAGTTTGGACAGGACGGACCAATTGCAGTTCACTGCAGGTGAAACACACTCACAACAGTGTGAAAAGCCTTTTTGCTGACTATCTAGGACACAGACCCAGCATTTACCAATGTTTGTATGTGTGTTAGCGCTGGTGTGGGCCGCACCGGGGTCTTCATCACCCTCAGCATCGTGCTGGAGCGGATGCGATATGAGGGAGCTGTTGACATCTTCCAGACAGTGAAGATGCTGCGGACGCAGCGGCCGGCAATGGTGCAGACGGAGGTACGGTAGTTACCACTCACTTACCCTGACAATGAACCATCTAATCAGAGCAGATCGTTCACACAATTTCACTTCGTCTGCTGGCTCATTGTTTTTCTACATTTCTTCTTCTTTTCCTCTCTCACACTACTTTTTCATCTCTATCAATGTTTTTCCATTTTTCACTATCTTTCTTTCTCAATTAGTTTTTTAATTTTCTTTCTCTCTCTTAGGACGAATATCAGTTTTGCTATCAGGCAGCTCTGGAGTACCTGGGAAGTTTTGATCACTATGCAACATAAAACAGCAAGAAGAGGAGAAAGAGGAGGATGGGTGGATCAGTGACCCGGACAAGCTTCAGAGAAACACTTTCTGCCGGAGGAAACGCAGAGAGTCGCTGCGCAAACTATTACCTCAGTGTTCAAGTATTCAAATCAATGTCGTGCTCTGCTTTTTAGAAATATTAACTGTGGATGAAGGTCTTCTTCGCTCTAAGAGGAAAATGTTACATGTAAAGAATTATTTAAAACAGCTACAAAAAAAACTCAAATCAAAGCCTGGAAAATTGCTGCACCCTTCAGGGGGGGTTTTCTGAACTATTTGTGCGTCTGTGTGAGCGGAGGGATGACCTCTGACCCCTGTGATGTCATCATCGCCATTGGGAGAACCCGAGCGTCATGTTCTCGGGGAGAGGCGGTGTGTGGCACCGTGACTCCAGACGCGTCGTCTCGCCTCCACCGTTCTCCTGCATCTGTTGATATATTCTGCTTGAGTTTTGGGGCTGTATTTATTGGTCTGTAGTTGAGCAGCTGATGTGACTGTACATGCTCAAGATGTACGGCCTTGTGCTTCGTAACCTCTGATATTTTGATATTTTTCCTGTGCACTGATCGTCACAGAGGAAGCAGATGGCCCTTAAGACCTTAACCGTCCTCCAAGCCCCCGCATCTTGCCTCAACGGAGCTCACTGATTGGCTCAAAAGTGAGCGGTGATGTCATCGGCCATAAGCACATGACTCCCTACATTCGCTCTCTGATAACAAAGCACACGTTCCTCCGGGGGACGAGGTTGGGCTCTGGGTCGAGGGCCCCTGCTCCTCTCTCTCACTCTCTACACTCTGTGATGGGGAGTTCTGTCTGTAGATACGTCAACTTTCTATTAAAACAGAAGTGATGGATGTTCGGAGGTGAGGGAGTGTCTGCGTCTTCTTTCACGGCCTAGAATCTAGATCCATGCGACTGTTTTGACATGTGGGAGCCTAGAGAGAAAAACTGAGAATTAAAGAAATTCTGAGAGAAGGAATGAAAGTCAGTGTGAGTAAAAGAGACAATAGATTTCAACAAAACACTAAGTAGTTATCTTTGGCTCTTCACTGATAATCTGACTGAAGTAGCTGAAGTTGATCGCCTGATGGAACAGCCATATTAACAGCCTGATGTATTATGATGTATAATGGTCAGAACTCACCTGAAGAGCGTCTGTTTCACTGTTTTTTCACCTTCACTGTTCCCTTTCAGGACTGCAGGCCTTTGTTCACTATCCAGGGCTGAAGAAATGCACTGAACTTATGCTAAACCTATCATGTGTTGTTTGTGTGTGTTTGCGTTTGTGTACACTAGAAATATTGTGCTTTAATGGACACTGTCCATTAAAATATTGTGTGTCATCATGAAAATGTTTTAAAGAAGTGTCTGTGCGAGAGAGAGAGAGAGAGAGAGAGAGAGAGAGAGAGAGAGAGAGAGAGAGAGAGAGAGAGAGAGAGAGAGAGAGAGAGTGAATGTGCATGTGAGAGTTTTTAATCGCTGGCCTCATCTCTCATTCCTGTGTGGCGTCTGTGCTGATCTGGTTCTCTGATCTGCAGGTCAAAGTTGAGTGCTTTTGTTTGTATTTGATTCTACTGGTTTCTAAAAATGATACGTCACAAATTCATTTGTATGCTTTTCAGCAAGTTTACAGTGTGTGTGTGTCTTTTTTAATGTGATTAATGTGACATATTGTTATTTTATAAGGTATAAGCGCAATAAGCGCGAAACTTGTATAGCATCAAACCAGAAGTACATAAAGTGACTTGTTTACAGATTAACAGCAAAAGATAAACATCAATGGATGTACAGTGTGGACATGTGTTTGCAGAGGAAATATTCTCAATGTTAAGTATGAATGTAATACTGATTCTTACTTATTTTAGGTAATGAAATTGTGCTGTCTCTCTCCACAATTCATATTTCTCTTTCTCACTCATCTCTGCACACACTCAGCATAAGACACCTGCTAGTGGCTAGTGGGCAAGTGGAGTTTACTTTCTTTCGACACGCGACACTCACAAACACAGACACACACGCGCGCACACACACACATACTGTGCTGGTCTTTTGTTGGATCTTCACGCGTCAGTGAAGAGAAGATCGTCTTGGTTCTTTATCAACAGGAAATCTAAAGCGACTGGCTCATCCGCCTCATTGCTCTGGTTACGTATTAGTGTTTCTGTCCTGCATCTGTTTGTTTCTGAATCGTCCGAGCAACACTCTGTCTGAAGTCCACTCGATCACAGAAAACAATGCTGTTTGGAATTGGACCTAGACAAGGTCACGAAGTTGTTGTGAGGACAGGCGCGTTCGCTTCATGTAGCGTCTTCGTGGGCGGGGACGGGGCGTGGTCAGCCGCGTTCAGAGCGGAGTACAGTATAAGATGCAGTTGATGAGTCGAACCGAGCTAATCTTCTGAATAGCCGATCTTCTGCATCATGAGCTCCGGTAGAAGAATAAACCGGAGGTTTTCTCTGGACAGCTGTGGGTGAGTGACATTTACTGCACAGTACGCATAGGACTCACTCACTCGCTACTCTTCATCTAATGCACATGCTAAAAAACCACCTATATGTGCACGTACTTTACACAACTATAAACACACACTTATCAGCGTGAACATCGTCTGATTTTAATTGGCAAAACCTTTTTCGTTTAATGACATGTTTTCTGTCGTGTGTGTACGTCTTCTCTAATGAAAGTGAAAGGTCAGACCAGTTTCAGAGCCAGAAACTTGCTGAACCAGTGTTTAAACCACGAGTTTGGTCCAGCTGCAAAATCGTTCCGGAACACCAGCAAGACTCACAGACTTCTGTTTTCTGTCCAGGTATTATCCAGACATCAGTTCAAAGTCCACAAACAGCATCTTGAGAAGGTCTTCAGACAGCCGAAGCTTTCAGAACCATGAAAAACTGCATCCAGACAGTAGTGTCCTACACAAGTCGATCAGGTGACACGCCAGCCCATACAACATGATTGTCACAGGCTTCCTTCTGTTCTGACATGTTCTACCTGTCTGTATCCTGCCATAGTAATAAAGTTGGTGATCAAGACTACGCTTTACAATTGTGTGTATGAACCTCTACAGATCAATGATGCTGGAGGACGAAGGTTCCGATCGACATGATGGATCTGTCTTACACAATGTTGGTATTAATAAATCATGTTGTGTGTTGGGGTGTCTGATTTTCTCCTGTCATTCTTCGGAAAAGAACCAGAACAGAATCTTCCACAGACTCTTTCCTGAGATTCCAGACACAGAGGTTTTAGGACACGGTGAGAACATCACAAACATCTGCTGGTATTTTTTTAATTACAGCAGGCTGCCCACTGCTCCATGATTGTGTGTTCACTTCACTGTGTGTATGTGGACTTCACTGGAGGGTGTATGTGCACAACTGTGTGTATGTGCACTTCAGAGCACAATTTCGATGTGGTCCCTAGTGGCCACATTGTGAATCTCACTTTACTTCATTTCCCTTTAGCTTGCACATTCTCTCTTTTTAATCGTATTTATCTTTTACTTCTCTCTTAGTCTTCACCTGTGCTCTGCAGAAGGAGGTGATTTATCATGGTAAGATGTATGTGACTGGTCAACATGTCTGCTTCTACTCATCCGTGCTGCTGAAAGAAACCAAGGTGAGATGGACGGACAGAGAAAATGAGTAAGAAGGAATAGGATAAAAAAAATAGTGTATGTTCTGCAGATCACCATCCACTTCCTGAACATCAAGATGGTTAAAAAGAAGAACACTGCGAAGATCGTTCCCAACGCCATTTCTGTTGTCACCAATGAAGGACACAAGGTTTCGCATTCACGCTCGCCCACACCGTCTGGAATCCCGCTTTTCTGACGCTTCTCTCACACTTTTCTGTGTTTCAGTTTCTCTTCGTCTCGCTGCTGAACCGAGAAGCATGTTACAGACTCCTGCAATCACTGAGTGTGCAGGTCTGACCCCTCCACCCCAGCCCCCCTCTCTCACTCTCTCTCTCTCGCTCACTCACACTCTCTCTCTATCACTCGCTGTGTATGTCTCTCTTATGTGACTCTATCCTTTCTCTCTCTTTATATTACATTTTATGTCACTAGGTCTCTCTTAGTCTATCTCTATTTTTCAGTCCACAAATAGCAGCTCTCCCTCTAGAACAGAAGACTGGCCTGATCTCGACATGGACATGGTAACATACAGTGTGTGTGTGTGTGTGTGTGTGTGTGTGTGTGTGTGCGCCATTATGATGTTAACTCAAGATGTAAAGAACATTAACCGCCAAGGGAGTTTTTCTTAATGTGGGTTGTTATTAATGACAGTCTAGCCCGGAGGAGAGTCTTGAGAACCTGCAATTGTCTCTGACTGAGGAGACCGAAGGAAGCAAGAGTGAGTTTGACCTCTGATCATTTGTGAAATGTGTGCGTGCCCTGGCTAAAAAATGCCTTTTTGCAGTAAGAGTGCATGAGGGTCCAGCTCAGCCTGAAGAGCCCAGCAGCTTCCACACTTTCCTCCTCTTCTTCCTCTTACTGTGAGTATCCAACACCTCCTCGCCAGCCCCACACCTACAATCCCTTGCATGAGGCGCTCTATTGTCTGGTTGTGTGTTTGTGCAGTTTCTGCTGTTGCCTGCTATCGTCCTGCTATATCGGCCTTAGAGTTGTCGCGTTGGAGAAACAGCTTGGCAGCATGATAGAGTCAGTAAACACACACACACACACACACACACATGCTACTGTGATTAAGGGTCACATGACTCGGATGGGTCACATGACTACTGCTCCAATTGCTCAGCTTGTTTCTGTCTTTAGAATAACTTTTAAATAACATTAATTGCATCTCCAAAAATCTACAAAACTTCTCTCAAAAATGTTCTGAAATTTTCTTTAATGTTTTTGTGGAGAAAATCTTTTCATCTTCTTCAGGTCAGAGGAGACGTGACACTTCTAAGTCAAGATGGACTAGGAGACCCGTAATGTGCAAAACGAGAATTGAAGATGATGGGAGTGTTTTTGTCTTCACTTAAGGACAAATAGTTATGCTAATGTTCAGAGCAATTTATGTAAATGTTATATGTAATTATTACATGTGCAGATTATGCAGGCATTTTTTCAGTTAACAATAAACTCGTTTTATTTCAACTAAAAATCTCTGGGCTGCATTCTTTCATTTTTAATTAATTGATTAATTTATTTATTGCGTCTGAATGCACGTAGAACTGTGGGTAATTGGTTACATCGTCTAGTTTTGTCTTCTGGTTGTTATTCCAGTCAAATAAAAAAATGTATGTCTTTAGTTTCTGTAGCATTTACGTAACGTGATTTTCGAATTTGTGGTTCTTGCAAATATTAAGACTTTATAAAACACATCAAAGCTGCTGATCTTAGTTTAACCGGATTTGTTCCTGATACGTATACTGTCACTCTGCCAGCTGCATTTCCGCTTCTTCCGCCAGGTGGCGACACACGTGAAGTCACCGAAACGGCTGCAGGCGCCGCACCACAGAAGAAAAACATCTCAGCGTTCAACCAAAACAACCAGCGTCATGGAGTCAAATGATGCAGGTAATAAGCTTAGAGCAGTAAACAGTGGTTATAAATAATAATTAATCTTAGCATGTTTCATATGAGTGTGAGTGTTTTGGTAATTAAGTGATTTGTAGAGATGGCGAATGGCTTCAACAGATTAGCAGCTACTGTCAATAACAGAATACGTCCGAAAGTTGTAGACTGAATTATGTTTTAGATATTGATAAGCTTTAATAAGGTGTCAATGATTTTCACTGAAGGTGCGTGTGTGCATATTTGTTTTTGTATTTGTGTGTGTGTGTGTGTGTGTGTGTGTGTGTGTGTGTGTGCGCGCGGCTGCGCGTGCATGTGTTGAACACTTTGATGGGCTTATTTCTGTGCTTGCGTGCGTGTCAGGTCGAGGCGGCTGGAAGAATCATCAAAAAAGTAAGATGACGGTGATCATGAAGCAGGAAGAGTTGATCGCACAAAGGAAGAAAGAGATCGAGGCCAGACTAAGAGAACAGAGTCAGCAGCAGCAGCAAAACAACAGCGGGTGTGTGTGTGTGTGTGTGTGTGTGTGAGAGAGAGAGAGAGCAAGAGAGGTAGTGTGTAACTGTGTATTCTGGATCAGGTCTCCTGCATCACAGGCATCTTCTCCATCATCACTTTCATCCACTTCAAACAAGTTTGTGAACGATGGCAGTTTTCTGCAGCAGTTTATGAAGATGCAGCGAGGCCCGTCCAGCACGAATGCAACAGGTTAGGCTCTGCGTCCAATCCGGGGATTTTCCAGGGTTGTGTGTATTAAGTTGTGTTTCTTCAGACTCCAGGAGTGACCCCGCTCCGCAGAAGAGGAGCGCTCTGGCCGGGAAGCGTCCGGGCCTGGGTGTCAGCAGCATGATCTCTCAGTTTAAGAGCTACTCACAGGGCAAGCGGACTTCGCTGCCAGCTGCCCGGCCCAGTGTGTTCAGTGGTCCAGATGAAGATGAAGAGGATGAGGAGGATGACTCTCACTATCTGGAGCTCAAAGGTATCTGTCAGCCTCCTGACTGTAGGGCTGGACTTGAGTGTGAGGGCCGACAGTGGAGCCGCTGTGACCCTCAAGCTCTAAAAAGGACAAAAGCCTGTTCTGACGTTGCACGGCGACTGCTTGTCCTTTTTGGGGCTTTGCTGATGGAGATTGACGGGTTCTGATAGGCTGCTTAAAGTTTCCCCCCCAGAGGATGAAGACCAGAGTCTCATCATAGAAAAGCTGGCGGCATTCGTGGCTCAAGGTGGTCCTGAGCTGGAAAAGAAGGCAGTGGAAGAATACCGAGACAACCCACTCTTCTCGTAAGGCACCGCTCACACACCCTTCCCATATTATTATTATTGATATTTCTGTTGTTTCTATTGATAAATTCACACTAGCTTTTTCTTCATGTCTTTTATTCAATATCTCCATCTCTTTCAAATTCTGCCCTCATATGACAACCCTCATATGTCTGTCTCTTCCGTCTGTCTTGATCATCATCTGTTTTTTTTGTCCGTGTTTGCCTCTTATGATGACTTTCTGTCTCTATATGTTTCTGTTTATCTATTTTTTCGTATCGGCCATTCTGTCTACACAATCTGTATTTCTCACATATACCCCCCAGGTTCTTGTTGGAGAGGAACAGTAAAGACTATCTGTACTTCAGGAAAAAAGTGGCTGAGTGCAAGAGACAGGCGTCTGCACAGACAGATGGTGAGACATGAGAGAATCAGAGAGAGACTATCGAAAGCATGGGGAGAGAGAGTGGATGGGTGTCTTTCTGCTCAGACTTGAAATTAACTCAAAATGGCAAAAGTTCTTGTCCTACTATTCACCAAGAAGAATTTTCTTTGCACAACAGCAGAATATGATTAGCTGCTGAGTGTGTGTATATATATATATATATATATATATATATATATATATATATATATGTGTGTGTGTTTATATATATGTTCTTTCTTCTTACATGATGGTTTTTGTAAATATTTGATGTTTTTGTCATTGTATATTTTTTCATCCAACTGTTTGGTTAACACAGCTCTGCTACTAACAGCTCGATAGAGAGAGAGAGCAAGAGTGAGTTCAGGGTTCTAGACTGACGTGGATTGTGTCTTACACTTCACTTTGTATGGTGTAATTGAGACTTAAGGCTGCTCGCTCTCTCTCTCTCAAAATGGAGTTTGTGTAGTTTGAGTTGGTGCTGGTTCTGATAGGCTGCTTAAAGTCTCCTCCTCAGTGGACGAGGGCACGAGGAAGGTTGCAGAGAAATTGGCACGATTCGTGGCTGACAGCAGTCCGGAGGCAGAGATAATGGCCACGCAGCAAAATCGAGATAACCCTGTCTTCAGGTCTGGTAAACCACTCATCGCTGATTGCATCATGTGCTTGTCTCAAGTCACCTGCTCTGTCTGTCCTCAGCTTTTTATATGAGCATCAGAGTGCTGCTCATCGCTTCTACAAGGCTAAAGTCGATGAGTTTCGTCAGGCCCGTACTAGTAACATAGCTCCACCCCCTGCAGCAGAAGTTACACCACCTGCAGCAAAGCGGAAGAGGAAAAGTCGATGGGGGGCAGAAGATGATAAGGTGGAACTTCCGGCCCCCTCACTGCTCAGTCCACAAGTCACGGCAGCCCAACAAAACGGCCCCACCTTATCAGGTTACTCCACCCACACTAATGACATCACGTGACTGTGACCCCACCTGAACACACATTTCTGAATGTTGAAAACAAACATGATGTCAGCATAAATCAAAGAACTAGCAATTAAAATAAAATAGAAATACACAAATACAAATACACAGGCACTCTGTGTACCTTTCCAACTATACCTAATTAGATTTACACAAAAATGAAAGGAGAGGTGAAAATAAATAAATAAAATAGTAAAAGTTGATAAAAATGTCAAATATACATTACATAACTGAAAAGGTTAGTAAGACTGTAACTTGAGTCTACATTGGTGTTTTTATGATTCTCATAAATGGTTCTCGAGGGTGATCAAAGTGTTCTGCTTTCCCTTAGCAATATAAATTAGTCTCTCCAGTCCTATGCAGTTTAATACTGATTTTCTGTTTTTACATTTTCAAAGATGAATCATTCATACCCTTCCAACACAATGCAATAGCTCTTCTGACTTTGAGGAAACCAAAATCATGAAGTGTAGTCAGTTTAAATGTAAAATCAAGTGGGCATTTTCCAAGAACACAGAATCTTGCATTTCAAGCAATCTCAATACTGAACATGTTACAATAACCAATTATATCACATTTTCGTTCTCTCACTTTTTTGTTTTTTCTTTTCCTCTCCTTATGAATTTTTCCTCTCTTTCTCTCTCTATCTGTTCGTCTGAAACACTGACCTGATCACAACTAAATGTATTATAATGTTCCTTTATAATCATTGGTGTGTGTTTGTCTGTGTAGAGCATGAGCTGAGCAGTCTGGGATATAAGAAAGGAAAACCAGTGGGTCTAGTGGGAGTGACAGAACTGTCTGAGGAACAGAAGAAACAGTTGAAAGAACAACAAGAAGTACAAAAACGCACATAGTGTCTTTCAGCTGTTTTCGGGATGCATCTAACTCTTGGTGTGTTTTACGTATCAGATGCAAGAAATGTTTGACATGATCATGAAGCACAAGAGAGCGATGCAGGACATGCAGCTGCTGTGGGAAAAAGCCATTCAGAACCATCAACACGAGTATGACAGTGACGAAGAGGTGGATTCTGAGGAGGGAACCTGGGAACATCGGCTCCGACAAATGGAGATGGAGAAAACCAGAGGTCAGAGGTCACTAGCAGGCTTCGGTGTTGCCAGTCAGGCTAGCGATTAACTGTGTATGTGGGTGTCTCTCAGAGTGGGCGGAGCAGCTGACAGAGATGGGTAAAGGGAAGCATTTCATTGGTGACTTCCTGCCTCCGGATGAGTTAGAGAAGTTCATGGAAACTTTTAAAGCCCTGAAAGTGAGTGTGTTCTGGCCTGTCCCATCACATGTGAGTGTGTGAGTGTTTGTTTTACACCTGTGCTTGTGCTTGTGCAGGAGGGTCGTGACCCAGACTACTCGGAGTATAAGGAGTTCAAGCTGACGGTAGAGAACATCGGCTTTCAGATGTTGATGAAGATGGGCTGGAAAGAAGGAGATGGTCTGGGCTCGGGCGGCCAAGGCATCAAGACCCCTGTGAATAGGTGATGACCTGTCACCTCCACACACAGCTCTGATATGTTATCTCTTCTTCACGCTGTGTACTGGATGTGGTGTGTGTGCAGAGGCTCGACAGCAGTGGATGGTGCAGGGTTCGGTGTGGAGAGACCAGCGGAGCTGAACAAAGGAGATGATGAGTATGATGCGTTCCGTAAGCGAATGATGCTGGCGTATCGCTTTCGACCGAACCCGCTGGTGAGTGTCACACACACACATCTCATCTTTGAGATCACGTTTTGGGGAGATTGTGATGCTCTCACACTCAGACAAATTCTGTTTTTTACACAACACTCGCTGGCATTAAAGTAGCGTTGGGCATTTTAACGAAAGCACAGACATTTTAATGATCCATTAAAACAGAAGTTTAATTAACATGTGGTTGTTTTTTTATCTGTACAGAACAACCCACGGAGGCCATACTACTGAACCTTATCATCATCATCACATCCAGCAGTTTTCACCGTGATGTGTCCTTGTGCGTTTTTAAACCTGATTTTGGTTCTTTAAAATAAAGAGGCATAAGGAACATCTGAAACCTCTGAGTTTCTTAAAACTTGAACATGAGTTGTCCCTGTTATTCTTGAACACATGCATCACTGTGACCCCAATGAAGTATTCAGCATCTTCATTAAAAAAAATTTGCTGGTCTCATCGCTGTCTTAAACACATTTTCTTTATTTCAGCTGAAGGTCTTATTATCACACTTGACACTTTTCTCCACCTGCCTACACACATTATGGATTATTGCCCATAAGTTCTTTAGCCAATTTAGACCAATTTCGATATGGTTGTGCAAGTTACTTCAAAATTGTAATCCATTACATATTACTTATTACTGTTTGTAAAAAGTAATAAGTTACATTACAATATTACTGTCTGAGAAATGTAATGTATTACATTACTTATGTATTACTTTTAAGTTACTTTCACCAAGTAGAAATTAACGTCCCTAAATAACAAAATGTACCTTTTACTTGTACAGTAATTTGTTACATCCAGTAGAAGGCATAGTTATGTAGCCTATAATGACTGTGGCCTGTCCAAGCAATAATACATAGTCTATAATTGTAGGGTGACCATAAATATTGATTTCCAAAAAAGAGGAAAAATTTTCCTGTAATAAAAAAGATAAATCAGTAAAAACTTAAATATGAAACAATTTTAGTCTGACTTTTCACAATAAATTAATTAATAATATGAGATGAAGTTCTAATTATCAACTCTTTTGTTTGAAAATCCAGCTTCAACAATATACTGTATTGTGGCGATCGCTGCCGCGCCCGCAGGGTTTGCCCGCGGAGTTCGCAATGACGTCATCGTGTTTCCCACAATGCTGTGTCAGAGTCCGGTTGTTTGTGTTTTTAAATGTTATTTTCATTGTAAATACGTGTTCTCGTGTGGTTCTTTTTGCATGGTTGTGTTGTAGTTTAGATTAAGTTTGTGTTTTTGTTGATCGTTTCACTGTTATTTGTAAAAATGGGAAAACTTACCAGGAATGAAGAGTGCAGCCATCATAATGGGCCAGCAGGGTTTTGGGAGTTTAGAGCAAGTGCGTGTGTGGACTGTATTAAAGCAGAGCTTTAATAAAGATCACCATTTCAACCAAGTTGTGTTTGTGTTCTTGCTGATACTTGTAGTCGTGCAGTGTATGGGACACGAGTGTCAGAATTACCTCTCCTGACCACTGTGCTCTGTAGTGATGCCTGGTCAACCCACGAAGATCGCGACACTGGTGTCAGAAGTGGGATACAACGGCTGTTAGCCAACGGCCACCATGGCGTATCAGATAAAAGAGAGTGAAGAGCACACACAGGACTGCTGGCAATCCCAGGAAGGGTCATGGAACATGGAAACCTGGCAGGAAGAGGGCGTCCAGCTGCCGCTCTACAGTGGCGCAACGCCCCTCGCTCCCTACCTGGCCAAGCTAGAACTTGTGGCTTACCTCCATGGATGGAGCACGGTGGACACCGCAACCTACTTGGCCGTGGCCTTGGCAGGACCAGCCATGGAGGTTCTTCTCGATTTGTTGCCGGAGGAGAGATTGGACCTGACGCCGCTGACGGAGGCCCTGGATCGGCGGTTCGGGCAGAGGGTGTCTGCCTACAGACGCCAGGTGTGGCTCGACAAATGCTACAGGCGAAGAGGAGAAAGCCTGGGAGCATTAGCCGCCGATGTTCAGCTCCACTGCCGTCATGCCTACCCCACCTTTTCGACCATGGCTCGTGATGAGGTGGGGCTCCAGACCTTTCTCGGGGGCTGACTCCAGAGAACGGGCTGCCGAGTTGCTACTGGCGGTGACCCCCACTGATCCAGAACCGGAGGAGGAAGAGCCGCAGGCTGACACGGCGCCTGCTAGCTGGCCTCCTTGCCTGGACTTAATCGAGGAGGAGCTTGTGGAGCTCCCTGGTCCAGAGGAGGCAGAGACTGGTGCAGTGGAGGTTCCGGTGTGTGAGGAGCCGGAGACGTCTGCAGCGGAGCGACAGGACAGAGAGACGTGTGCTGCGGAACAGCTGGAGCGGGAGAGCTGTGCAGTGGAGGTTATGGTGGTAGAGGAGTCGGAGACGTCTGCAGCGGAGGTTACGGCAAGTCCAGAGCGGGAGGCGTGTGCCATGGTGGATGCGAGGCCGAGCCAGATGGAGACTGTTGGGACTGCTGCTGTCACGGGCATCGGGGTAATGCAGGGAGACGTGGACTGCGAGGGGTTGGAGTACTGCAGGCCGGAAAAGGGAGCCGCCGCAGAGGAACTCAACCGGGAGAAACCTCAGTTCCAGAGGGTCTCCACAGCTGACCATCACTACGGCAAGGTCCTTTCAGTTGGGCTAAGACCCGCAAAGTTCTGCCGAGATCTGGATTATTCACCAGCCGGACTGTTGGCCGACGAGTCTGGGTCAGTCCGCCGGGTGTTTGTCCCTGGTGGCCCGGTCATTTGTACAGTGACCCACACACGCAACCGAGACCAGAGGATTGCCCGGAGTATATAAGGGGCTGCAGTCTGGGCCTAACTTTGTGGCCTGATTTTGATGACTTTGGACTCGGGTTGTGGGACACTTAACCCTCTGAGGTGGGGGCTGTGTGGCGATCCGCCGCTGTGAGGGCTGTGCTGGAGCAGAGCCCCAGAGGTGTGAAAACCCAGCAGGGGGTGTGGAGTCACAGCAAGGGGGGTTAGCCCAGTGCTTACCCACAAAGCACTGGGGTTTCTGTGTAAATTGTGTATATAAGTGTTATTTTCAGTGTGTAGATGTTTATTTTATGTCAATCTTTTTATATAAGTGTGATGTGTGTAATGTAGGGTTCATGTTTGTCTATTTTTATAACTGTTTATTGTGGAATGGTTTACCTACCATGTGTGCAAGGTGTAGTCAGCCTAATGACCTGGCTGAAGTTTCTGTGTGTTCTTTAAGTAGAGTGTGTGATTAAAGTGCTTAAATAAAGACCACCACCTCAACTAAGCTGCCTGTCTCTGTGTGTGATGTCAGCAGATACTCGGGGTCGTGCGGTGTATGGGGCACGAGTATCTTGAAGGCATCAGCGCTCTTCGGGAAAGCCAACGAACGGAAATCGTTACAATATATTAGTGTGATAGTGGTGTTCAAATAATTATAATAATGTGATGATGCAGGATAACGTCATCACGTTGGCAATAACTGTTCTTCCTGCTTTATAAACGTGTTAGAGTGTGAATAAAAGCCGTTGCTGAAACAGGACTGATCTACGTGGTTTTGAAACTATTACATGGTGTCAGAAGTGTCCCTTTTGAGGAAAGAAATTCCAAATGGATGGCGAAGTTTAATCCTCCCGACGGCTTTGCGTTCGACCGGCCGCATGACTGGGCAGACTGGAAGCAACGCTTTCGCAGCGCGTCGAAATTAAACAAAGAACAAGGAGAAGTCCAGGTCAGTTCACTGATATATGCAATGGGCAATGAAGCGGAGCACATTTTTAATTCGTTCACGTTCGACGAGGAAGGAGACAAAACCAAATTCGATGTCGTTATAAAGAAATACGACGAATATTTTTTCCCGAAGCGGAACGTGATTCACGAGCGGGCTTGTTTCCACCAGAGAGTGCAGCGCCCAGGAGAAAGGTCTGAAGCCTTTATAAGAGCTCTTTATGACTTGTCTGCTCATTGCGATTTCGGGCAACACAGGGATGAACACATAAGAGACAGAATTGTCGTGGGCATTCTAGATAAAGACTTATCACGAAGGATGCAGCTGATGTCAGATCTCACATTAGCTACAACAATTTAGAGTGTGCGCCAGAGCGAAGAAGTGACGATGCAGGTTCACCAGCAAGGTGAAGCAAGTGCGTCAGTGCAAGAAATTGCCCACAAGAAAATGGACATTAAACAGAAATGGAGACCTAGACGAAGAGATGATAAAGAACAAAGTGAACAGACATGTGGACGCTGTGGTAAACTCAGACACAAACAACGAGAAATGAGTCCAGCAATTAAATCAACATGTAACAAATGCAAAAAGATGGGACACTGGCAGAAAATGTGTCACAGCAAGATTGTGAGAGAAGTCAAAGAGTCGGTGAAAGAAGCACAATATTTCCTCGGAGCTGTCACAGATTCACAGAAGTGTGAGGAACAGTGGACAGTAAATGTTTTTATTGGCAAGACCTCAGTCAAATTTAAAATTGATACTGGTGCTGATGCAGACATCATGTGTGAAGAGACCTATAACAAGCTGTTACCCAGAAGAACACTGACACAGTCCCACATTACTCTGTACAGTCCAGGGGGTCAACTACAATGCTTAGGCAAATTTCAAGCCAGTATAACATACAAAGGAAGTTGTTACACGTTCCCAGTGTACGTCATCCGGGGAACAAATGTGAATAACCTGTTAAGCAGATCCACTGCATCGTCTATGGGACTTGTGAAACGTATTGAAGAAGTTCACAACGCGTTTGGTGAGCATGGAACTGTCAAAACAGAAGCTGTAAAAATCCGTCTAAATGAAGACGCTCACCCTTACTCCGTAAGCACAGCACGACGAGTTCCACTACCTCTGATACAGAAAGTGAAAGAGGAGCTGCAGCGCATGGAAGAAAACGGCGTCATTGAAGCAGTGACAGACCCCACTGACTGGTGTGCACCTATGGTACCCGTGCCAAAACAAAATGGAAGGGTTCGCATTTGTGTTGATTTAAAGAAACTAAATGAAGCAGTAAAGAGAGAGAGATATGTTCTCCCAACAGCAGAGGAGATAATCGCTAAACTGAGCGGTGCAACAATTTTCTCATCTCTGGATGCTGCATCAGGGTTTTGGCAGATACCGCTTGACCCAGAGAGCAGCAGGCTGATGACATTCATCACTCCTTTTGGCCGGTACTGTTTTAAACGCCTTCCCTTTGGCATCACCAGTGCTCCAGAAATCTTCCAACGCAAGATGTCAGAGATTCTTCAAGGACTTGACGGAGTGTCAGTCTATATGGATGACATATTAGTATACGGAGTGGACTTGGAACAACACAACACGCGTCTCGCCAAAGCCCTAGAGAGAATAGAGTCTTGTGGCTTAAAGCTGAACCGTGAGAAGTGTTTGATGAAGAAACAGCAACTTCACTTCCTTGGTCAACTAATTGACAGATTAGGCGTGAGACCTGATCCAGAGAAAGTTCAAGCTATCCAGGAGCTTCCGCCACCACAAAATGTCAAAGAGTTAAAGCGCGTGCTTGGAATGTTTAACTACCTGGGAAAATTCGTCCCTAATTTGTCAACAGAATGCAAACCATTAAACGAACTGTTAAGGTTCACAACCACATGGACATGGGACTGTGCTCAGGAGACAGCTTTTCAACGTGTCAAAGACATAATTTCCACTTCTCCTGTTCTAAAGTTTTATGATGTCGCATTGCCTACAGCTGTCTCAGCTGATGCCAGCAGTTATGGCATAGGTGGTGTGTTACTGCAACAACATGATGGAGATTGGAAACCAGTGGCATACTGTTCACGCACGCTATCTGATGCAGAAACCAGATACGCGCAGATAGAGAAGGAATGTCTGGCGAGTGTCTGGGCCTGTGAGAAATTTGAAAAATACTTAATTGGTCTTGAAAACTTCAAATTGGTGACTGATCACAAGCCATTGGTACCTCTTATGAATAAGAAGGACTTGGACAACGTTCCATTGCGATGTCAGAGACTGCTCATGAGACTCATGAGATTTAAACAAACTGCTGAATATGCTCCAGGTAAAACCTTACTCGTCGCTGACACATTATCCAGAAGTCCACTAACCTGTCAGGAGCTTGATACAAACACGCATACAGATGTGGAATGTTATGTTGCAGCTGTGACAGAAGGCATGCCCGCCACAGGCCAGAAGATGGAAGCCATCAGAACAGCGACACAGACAGATGGTAGCCTGCAGACGTTACTGAATTACATCAGGTCAGGTTGGCCTGTCCACGTGGAGAAGGTTCCTGTGCCGATTCGACAGTATTTTCCCTTTAAAGACGAGTTATCAGAACATAATGGTATATTAACGAGGGGGATCCGCATGATAATCCCGAGTGTCCTGAGAGCCGATATTCTAGATAGAATACACGATGGACACCAAGGACTGACAAAGTGCAGAGAGAGGGCCAACACAGCTGTTTGGTGGCCAGGTATTTCGACAGAAATTAAACAAAAAGTTCTGTCCTGCCAAAGATGCAATGAATCGAAACCTACACAGCGTAAAGAACCTCTCATATCAACCCCACTCCCAGATAGACCATGGAAGAAACTGGCAATTGACCTGTGTGAATATAAACAGCACACATACCTTGTAGTGTCAGATTATTTTTCCCGTTTCATAGAGATTCTCCACATGCCTACTATCACATCCTCTGAAGTAGTGAGAAAACTAAAATCTCTTTTTGCAAGATTCGGCTGCTCTTTCTGCAAGATTTTGTCTGAGATGACCTCGTCGACAGTTTGTGAGTGCAGAGTTTGAGGACTTTGCAAAAGAATTTGACTTTTTGCACTCTACATCTAGTCCACACCATGCACAAGGAAATGGACATGCCGAGAGGGGAGTGCAGATTGCAAAGAAAATTTTGCAGCAAAAGGACCCTCTGCTGGCCCTAATGAGCTACAGGGCGACACCTTGCATCACAACAGGAGTAAGCCCAGCTGAACTCCTCATGGGAAGGAAGATGAAGACAACACTTCCAACGCTTGAGACTAATCTCCGTCCAAAGTGGCCAGACTTAAAAGAGGTGAGGAGGAAAGATTCGATGAATAAGCAGAAGCAAGCTTCCTACTTTAATCGTCATCACGGAGCTAGGCCCTACCATCACTGAGGCCTGGAGATGCTGTTCTCACAAAGCTGCTGCCCACTGCTCCGAGTTCATGTCGGATGGGTTAAATGCAGAGAAAAAATTTCCCCACTGAGGGACTAATAAAGGTTGAATTATTATTAATTATTATTATTATTAGATCACCAGAAGACATGGGGGACACCTGCAGTGGTCAGGAAAGAGAGTTCCACTCCACGCTCTTTTGTGATTGAGACAGACCAGGGGATGACGCTACGACGCAACCGCCGCCATCTGCAGATCATCACTCCCTCTAGTGATCCATCAGTGGATTATACCAAAAACTCCTTCGATCCACAATCTCCCGAGGTTACTGAACTTCCTGAGACTAAAGAGGTGCAGTCTCAGAGCCCTAGTGTTACAACAGATTCTAAGACAACCAGATTTGGCAGAAAGATTAAGCCAGTTTCCCGGCTGGATCTGTAAATATTCCTGCATAAAGAAAGTTATTTTGTTTAGTTTTTCTTGAATAGTCATAATGGTTAAAAGGGGTTGCTTTGTTATTGAAAAAAAAAAAAAGAGAAATGTTTGAAAATGTTTTATTGAAAAAAAAATTATGATGAAAATGCTAAAAGGGGGAGATGTGATAGTGGTGTTCAAATAATTATAATAATGTGATGATGCAGGATAACGTCATCACGTTGGCAATAACTGTTCTTCCTGCTTTATAAACGTGTTAGAGTGTGAATAAAAGCCGTTGCTGAAACAGGACTGATCTACGTGGTTTTGAAACTATTACAATTAGTGTAATATGTTACTTTTGTAACACGTTACTCCCAACACTGGTCCCTACTGGTCATATTGACCATTGAGTGGTCAAAACATTCTGTTTTGATGTGTTTCATTCTGTGGAAGAGGAGGAAGAAGAAGAAGAATTTCTTAATGGTCAGTGTATCGCGTGGTTACAATGAAATTGGGAATACTACACTGTTTGGCACCAGAAAAGGGAATGAACAATCACAATGGAGATATAAGATGTATACACATTGAATAAAATGGAATATAGATAATATAATATATCTAAAATGAAGGAAAAGTACAACAAATGTTTCAATAAATAAGCAAGGATTCGGAATGTGATACGATTAAAATATACAACAATATAGAAAAAGCAAAATGTGCTTATCGCCCAGAAGAATAAAGCGCCAATATCCATTTGCATCACAGTTTATTGCTCAGATGTATGTTGTTCAAATGACAATAAAGCTGCTTTTACTAATGTTATTATCAATAAAGTTGGTCCTCTGCAAAGAGGCCCTCAAGAGCTCATGGGCCCTTAGAATTCTCTTAAGTTTCCCCGCTTAACGGCACTAATTATCGCAATGTTACAAAACGGTATTTGTATTTACAATGAGGACAGGTCAATGTATTTAGAGGAACGTTTTTGACATAATCCATCGCTAGATATCAGCGACGTTCACGCTGAGGGCAGGGAGGTGGGAACGTCGTGTTCTCGCGAGATTTGTACCACTCTCGTGTTGTTGTTGTTGTGGTTAATGATGGCGGCAGGCGGAGAGGCCCCGGACTCCTGGTATCTGGCACTACTTGGGTTCGCGGAACACTTCCGAACCTCCAGTCCGCCCAAGATCCGCTTGTGTGTGCACTGTCTGCAGGCCGTCTTCCAGTTCAAGCCTCCGCAAAGAGTGGAGGCCCGGACGCATTTGCAGCTGGGCTCGGTGCTCTATCACCACACGAAGAATAGCGAGCTAGCCCGGACGCACCTGGAGAAAGCGGTGAGAGAGCTCAGGAAAGGCCGATGCTTCAGTCGAACCCGTAGGCCGCATCGCATAGACGATCATTTGTGTTCACACAAATTCTGCAGTTATGTTTGTTTAATAGCGACCGCGTTGCTAACCAACAAAAGTATCGTTTTTTAATGAGAGAATCTAAACGTAAAGGTTTGTTCTCATTCAGTTTTGTAATGTTTTTTCCTGTTTCTCTCTCTCCCACAGTGGATGATTTCTCAGCAAGTATCCTTCAGCGCAGTAACGCTTGTGTTTAGAAACTGCTGTGATTTTGGTTGCAATGCATTTTCTTTAGCTCAGATGTGTAGGTGGCTCAGTTTGAGGATGTGAAGTTTGAGGCAGCCAGTCTTCTTTCAGAGCTGTTCTGTCAGCAGGTAAGACCAGATTGCCCCAATTCCACTTCTTTTACTTATGCTGTGATGAGTATTAACACTCAGTTCTTGGGTCAGAACCAGGTGGACTCTGCGAAGCCTCTGCTGCGGAAGGCGATCCAGATCTCGCAGCAGACCCCGTATTGGCACTGCAGGTTGCTGTTCCAGTTGGCGGTATGTCACACTTCCCCCGGCCTCACATTTCTCTTCCCCCTCCTGTCGTTCACTTTTGCTTTCTCTTCTAGCAACTGCACACGCTGGAGAAGGATCTGGTGTCTGCGTGTGACCTGCTCGGCGTAGGTGCAGAATATGCTCGAGTCGTGGGATCTGAATACACCAGGTAACTCACTCACTTCCTGAAACCCAGGCACTTGACCTTTGACCTCATCTCTGGTTGGTTGTTTTTCACAGGGCTCTGTTCTTACTGAGCAAAGGCATGGTGAGTGAACAGATCTGCTGATTTGTCTCATGCTCTCTGATGGTCTGACCCGTTTCTCTTTATGTCCAACTTATTCCTTGCACTCTGTATTTCTCTTCTTGCTTTCTCTCACTCTCATTTTCATGTCTGTACTCTGTCTCCCTTTATCCCATATCTCCTGATCTCTCTCTCTCCCAGTTACTGTTGATGGAGCGCAAGCTGCAGGAGGTTCACCCTCTACTGACTCTGTGCGGTCAGATTGTGGAGACGTGGCAGGGGAACCCCATCCAGAAGGAGTCTCTGCGTGTGTTCTTCCTGGTGCTGCAGGTGACGCATTACCTGGACGCCGGGCAGGTGAAGAGTGTAAAGCCATGTCTGAAGCAGCTGCAGCAGTGCATACAGACCATCTCCACGCTCCACGACGATGAGATCCTGCCCAGCAACTCGGCCGACCTCTTTCACTGGCTACCCAAAGAGCACATGTGTGTGCTGGTGTACCTGGTGCGTGCATATCCTCCTCTGATCGACTCTGAGGAATAATTGTGATTCACTCTTAGCTGTGATTGGCTCGTTGACTGAACTGTGATTGGTTGTTTCAGGTGACCGTCATGCACTCCATGCAGGCTGGGTACCTGGAGAAGGCGCAGAAATACACGGACAAAGCATTGATGCAGCTGGAGAAGCTAAAGAGTAAGAATGATGATGATGAGGATGATGATTATACTGAGTGTGTCTGTATGTGTGTCAGTGCTGGACTGCAGCCCGATCCTGTCTTCATTTCAAGTAATTCTACTGGAGCACATCATCATGTGTCGCCTGGTTACAGGACACAAGGCCACAGCGCTGCAGGAGGTAAGTGCAGAATGTTTGTGGTGATGTGTTTGTGTGTGTCATTTTATGGACATATATGAAAGTGTCTGTATTAGGGCTGCATGATATATCGCAAAAATACCGTTATCGCAATAATAGGGTACACGATACTTGTATAGCGGAAGTTGCTATTAAATAAAAAAAAAGAAAAGGCGTGTCAAGCGTTTCATCCAAATCTGACCATTCTGCCCGCCTCCCAAATAGACGTTATACTATTGGCTAGACCGGCTAAAGAGTGAACCTGAATGAGCAATGCGCAGACGAGGAGAGGGCACAAATGTGGCAGAAGGAGATGCGTGTTTAAAAGATAACTGGGACGAACTTCTGCCTTAAAAAGGGCATTTCTGAAATCTGGCAGTAGTTTGGCTTCAGCAGAGAAGATGTGTCTCAAGCATAGGTACTGTGCAAGTCGTGCCGCAAAACTGTGGCCACGACGAGAGGAAACTCTCTGATCTACTATGAGCGGTTTCTGTCAGACCGCTCATACGCTCGCGGCGCGCGGACATCGAGCAAAACTTATATATGGACGATCATTTAAATATTGTAAAGGAAAAATGATCTTGCATTATTTCTGTCGTATTTTTGGGCAAGCGCGTTTTTATCTCGTGGGCAAGATGACACCGGACACATGTGACGGACAGCCGCGCGCGCGATCTCGTGCAGCAGTGGTCACGCACCCTAATAACCTTCAGACCGTGAAGGTTCCTGAAAAACCTGAAAAAGGATTTTATTCTGAAGTGGGTGTGCGTGTGTGTGTGTGTGTGTGTGTGTGTGTGTGTGTGTGTGTGTGTGTGCGATTTCAAACCAGAAGATGACACTCATTAAACCACATACAGCAAACATCTACAGTTGAGGACAAAATGATTAGCCCCCCCAAGTATTTCAAAAGTGCTTTTAAACAGCTAATAATTTTGTCCTCAACTGTACATAATACTGTACCTTGGAATGTTTATTTTTAAATGTAATGGTGATTATTGAACATTACTTTTACATTACATTGTGTTTCATTCAATGTATTTACATTTGAAGTATTATAAATAATATGTGGTTGTTATATTGTTTTTTGACAACCTGATTTTCAGGGTTGAATATTTAAAATAACAAAATATCCAGAAAGAATCAACACTTTTACAACAAAGGTGTCCAAAAAGTTTTATAAAAGCAACGCCATGTGAAAAAACATCGAACCGGCATCACAAACGCCGTCACACGCTTTTTAGTCAAAGACTTATTGCAAGATTGCCAGTTAACACCAGGTTTTTAGTCTAAGTGTTTACTCTACTAGACCGTTTTAGCCCTAATTAAACTAAATTTGATTAAAAACATATTGCCTGTTTATTTTAGTATGAGGGTTCGTTTTAGTAATCAGTAGTTTTACTTTTCAGACAGTTTTGGGTTTTCTTATATGGGAATATGTAATATCGCAAGCAATATCGTTATCGCAATATTCAACAGCAATATCGCATATTTTCTCAATATCGTGCAGCCCTAGTCTGTATAGTAAACGGCTCCGGTCGGATTGGGACCCAAAAACGTGATTCCAGATGGTTTGTGATATGTGTGCAGATCTCACAGGTGTGTCAGCTGTGTCAACAGTCGCCGCGGCTCTTCTCCAATCACGCAGCTCAGCTCCACACGCTGCTGGTGAGGACACACTCTCCACACCGCACCTTGTGTTCAATGTCGCTAAGTGTATGTGCGTGTGTGTTTTAGGGCTTGTACTGCATCTCTGTAAACTGCATGGACAACGCAGAGGCCCAATTCACAGCAGCGCTGCGGGTACGTGACCTTTAACTTCACGTTGCCGCAGCTTCAGTTCTCAGACCGTCTGTCTGTTTCTGCAGCTCACCACACACCAGGAACTCTGGACCTTCATTGTCACCAATCTGGCGAGTGTTTATATCCGAGAGGGAAACCGGCATCAGGATGTGAGTTGTGCCGCTTCGCCCGCACACACTCTCTTCACCTTTCACTCACTCACTCCACTCACTCTTTCACTCTGCAGCTCTACACTCTGTTAGAGAGGATTAACCCCGACCACAACTTCCCCGTCAGGTAGCACTCATCACGCTGTCAGTGATGGTGACTCTCTCGCTCACCGCCTCTTTCTCCTGCAGCTCTCACTGTCTGCGGGCGGCGGCCTTCTACATCCGTGGCCTTCTGTCCTTCTTCCAGGGGCGATACAACGAGGCCAAGTAGGTTTCTCCTTGTGCTCGTTCAACGCTCGCTGCAAAAGTGTCTGACCTCAGTGTGTGCGTGTGCAGACGGTTCCTGCGCGAAACACTGAAGATGTCAAATGCTGAGGATCTGAACCGCCTGACCGCGTGTTCGCTGGTTCTGCTGGGACACATCTTTTACGTGGTGGGAAATCACAGGGTAGGTTCCCACCATAGCGTCCACATCACCTGTAATGGGCTGGCTGATGATGTCATCACTCATATCTCCGTGTGTGTGTTTGTTTGCTTCAGGAAAGCAGCAACATGGTGGTTCCAGCAATGCAGTTGGCCAGTAAGATTCCAGACATGTCGGTGCAGCTGTGGTCTTCGGCGCTGCTGAAGGGTGCGTGTCATCTGCTCATCTGACCCGAGAGAGTCACAGCATTAACTCTTTGACTGTCGTTCACAGACCTCAACAACTCCATTGATGCACATGAGGCTGCTCAAATGCACCAGAACTTTTCCCAGCAGCTCTTGCAGGACCATATAGCTGCGTGCAGCCTGCCGGAACACAACCTCATCAGTGTACGGTCCCTTTGCCCCCCCCCACGCCATTACTGACCCCCCATGACCTATTATCTGTGTATTTGTGTGTTGCAGTGGACGGATGGACCTCCTCCTGTGCAGATCCAAGCTCAGAACGGGCCCACTGCCAGCCTGGCCAGTCTGCTGTGACCTTCACTCTTGTTGCCCTGTTCATTTGCTCTTCTGATTTCCTCTCTCGCCGCACCTCCTGCTCTAGTGTATGAGGGACTGAGCCGTACGGTTAGTTAGTGCTAGAGTTCACTCATCCAGCTGAAGAACTAGTCACTATCAGCATGCCCTCGCTGCTGGAGAGTGGTGACATTACAGCGCCCCTCAGATCCGGTTTACTACTGGGACTGTACCTTGCTTTTCAGTTTTACTGTTCTCGTGCAACTGGCTACAGGTCTGTTAACGATCTGCTGGTTTTGCATATAAATTGCTGTAATTTTTTCATTAATTATAATATTTATAGATGATGGAGATAGTAATTACACTCATGGTAGTTTAACATTAACGTTTTTATTTTTGCGGTGGGACGTCACCGCTCCAGCAGGGGGCGCTGTTGAGTCGTGCGGAGAGATTGTACTGTCAGAGGTCAGCGCTGCTCCGCTCGTGGATTGTGTTTTTTCCATATCTGTTTTTTTTAAAGGTGTTTTTTTTCTCTAGTTTTAACAAATACATTTATAACATTTTGTAAAGTTTGAATATTTATATACCACATTTAACGATATTATTCTCTGTAGTGGTTTGGCTTTAGTTTGTGTACTTGTGTTTGTGTCGTTATTACAGCTCAAACTCACACA
This sequence comes from Paedocypris micromegethes, assembly GCA_028031935.1. NCBI lineage: Eukaryota > Metazoa > Chordata > Actinopteri > Cypriniformes > Paedocypris > Paedocypris micromegethes. Next base: position 31,816,370 of record CM051493.1, read on the forward strand.
ACTGTATTTTAAACACATTTCTGCCTCTGTTTCTGCTTCTTATTCATGACGTTTTAATAAATCCACGCTGTGAACAAAAGTGTGTTTGTGTGTGTGCGAGAGTGAGAACGGGAGAAAAACGGAACGGGGTGAGCGTTTTATAGGGATCATCTAAACTTGAGCTTTATTAATTACTACCACAACCATTTATAAATAGCGGCTAAAACTGTTCGAGTGTGTCAACTCATCTGTGAAGTAATTGTTTGAGCTGCTCTTGGAATCAACAATGCTGTTGAAACCTCTGAAGAAGAAGAAGAAGCTCTCACTTGTTTTGTTGTTATTTTGTCCAGTTCTCTGTCACCACGTCACTCTTTTTCTGCACCTTTGTTTCCGAACTTTACTTTCACTTTTCAATACGTCTCTCTCACTCTCTTCACTTCACTATTCTTTTGATGTTCTTTCTCTCTTGAGTCAATTATCTCTTCCACTTCACTTTCTCCTACTGTATTTCTCTTTCTCTCTCTCTATGATGTCTTTCTCTCCCTTCACTCGTCTTTGTCTCATTCCATCTCTGCACATGTCACTTCACTCTGATCTCTTATTTGTTACTGTCTTCGTGGTTCTTTCTCTAACCACACACACACACACACACACACACACACACACACAATCACCCTATCCCTGTATTGCACTCTCTCGCTCTGCTAACTAGGTCTCTTACTGTCTGGTGCACCGGCCCAGTGAGAGTCTCGTGGGTCTGACCTCGGCTTGCGGCAGCGCGCATGCTCAGAACTGTGACGGCGACGCCGCGGATGCGTGTGTGTGCGTGCACGAGCGATCGGCAGTTAGAAGCGACGGAGCGAATCGGGGAGGGCTCGAGCGAAAGCTGAGGGTTTCCCGGGATTATCTGAGTGGCACCCGGACCTAACAGTCCGGTGGAACCGCAGTGAACAAGCTGCGACCCGGTGAGTGACGTCAGAGAGTTCGCGCGCTGGGTGTCTGATCGCGAGCGGTCGCCGCTCCTCTTCCTCACCTACCCGCGAGGAAGACTAGCACACTGAGACAGAGAGAGTGTGAGGGAGAGAGAGACTAAACTCACGAACGCTATAACTTTTCACTGTTGTTTTGTTAGAAAGTTGTGAAGCAGTTGTTTGGGCTGTGACGTCACAAGCCGATGTCTGTAAATAACAGCGAATATCGAGGTGATTCAGGCGAGAAAGTTCCAGTGAGAGTCGGTGTGATTCACGTCATGTATTGATCCGCGTTATAAACAGTGCGTCTTCACGGCGGTGATAACAGACTCGGGAAAGTCTTGTGAAGACTCCGAGATGATGATGATGATGGATTGCTGCGGTGTATTGTGGGATGTTGTCTATTCAGTATCTGTCTCCCCGCAGGAGTCCCGGGCTGCTGCTCTTCCTCATCGGCTCGCGCTCATCCTCCTCTTCCTCCTCTTAAAGCGGAACGCGCGCTTTTCTCCTGCTCACCCCCCACGGATCAAAGGTATCGGCGCTCATTAAACTCGTCTTCCACGAAGACATGGAGCTTTTTGACGTCGCTGTGTGACTGGCAGCTGTCTGTAGCTCAACACTCAATCAGAGCTCCGCTGCTGCTAACAGAAAAATATGGGCTTATAATGAAAAAGGGATAAAGAGAGAAGTAGAGGACCACCAGGGAGAAATTGTTCTGCTCACTTTTGTTTTGGTCAGAGGTTATTTTATCCAGTGTGATTATATAGAGATCTTCTTTCTTATTGGTTTCTGTCTCGTCCAATAACCACGCAGCTGTCTGATGGGTTAGTGTATGTTTGAGAATAAAATTTCCCGGTGCATGCTGCTCATTCACATTTCATGTGCATCCTTGTGACATCACAGTTGTTTTAGCCAGTCACTGACCCTCACAATATTTGGTAACTTTAAGCTACACCACATATTTCAGATGTTTTTTTACCAGCTCTCCCTGAGCTTGGAGCCTTAATGCTCATGGGGAAGTCATTGCATCAGAGACTGTAAATAAACAGGCACTTTTTACAGTATCGTCACTCACTCACTCACTCACTCACTCACTCCCATTATTCAGCTCACAGACAATTACTTATTCTTTTGCTCACACACACTCACTCTCTACGTCATACACACATTCTCTCCTCTCACTACCCCCCCTCTTCCTGTGTTTCTAGTCATTTCTCATTTGTATCACTCGTCACTTTCTTTCTCCGAATCTCTCTTCTTCTTAAAGTTTAAAAGGGGGCAGTTGTTGCCTAGTGGTTCGAGAGTTAGACTTGCGATTACAAAGTCACGAGTTTGAATCCCGGACAGACACGTACCACGACTGAAATGTCATTGAACAAGACACTTTATCTCTGTGTCTCTTTCTCTGATCCATCTTTCTGCTTCTCTTACTTTATTCATTGTTTCACATTTTTGTCAGCATCTCTGTCACTATTGTCTCTCTCTGTCGTTCTCAGGATGTCTGAGGAGGTGGTGCGGCAGACGAGGAGTCAGAAGAGAGCTTTGGAGAGAGAGTCAGTGCTGGTGGAGAGTAAGCGTGGGAGGGTGCAGGACGAGTCGGTACCGGTCCAAAGTGGCAGGGAGGTAAAGGCCACCATTAAGCTACATGTGCAGATGGGGGAGGAGCCTGTGGACATGAGTGGCAGCCAATTGTGAGTCTCCCAAGTCATTAAACGAGTGATCACATGACTGTGCTGACCCAAATCTGAAATACTTGCCATCAGAGCAGACATACCGGTCTGAATCTTCAGAGCCTTAACTAGTTACAGCAGTTAAAGCTGTTTACTCTCACTATTGTGTGAAACGTGTTCTCGTGTGTGTGTGTGTGTGTGTGTGTGTGTGTGTGCGTATGTTCTCGGCACCTGAACTCACTCTCACTTGAGGGAGACGAAGGCTGCGTGTCACTAACCGGTTCCAGCCGGTTGGTTGTCAAGGCTTCCGGTGAGGAAGGGGGAGGGTGTCAGCTGATCAGCAAGAGAGAGAGAGAGAGAGAGAGTAGCAGGTCAAGCGAGGGGTTTGGTCATATGATTAATGCACAGGACGAGTTGAGTGTCAGAGAAGGAAGTTGTGTGTTTCTTTCACAGCTGTAACATCAATCATGATTTTCTCACACACACAAACATACACACACACACACACACACACACACACACACATACTCTTCTCTCTCTCTCTCTCTCTCTCTCTCTATCTCACTCTAATTTGTAATCGCCGTTGTGCCTGATCTCAGAGCACTGAAGCCACTGCAGAAGTCTCCACCCCCCGATGATGTCATCATCCTGTCTGATAATGAGGCCCCGTCTCAGGTGAACATCAGGAATTCTGAGAGAGAGTTGGACATGGTGAGTGGGAATTATTGCGCACACTTTGTGTTTGATCAAATGGATCCACAATTTCCAATGAATTTTCACTCAGTCACACTCTTTACGTGATGTTTTGTCCGTGTTTGTCACAGCTTTTTACTGTAGCCTGTTTTTTAGTGTTTAGTGTAAACACTGGGGTATTTCTGCGATTGACTGTGTTTTCATATTGTTCAGTTTGTGTTTTATAGTGTTTTTTCTGCTTTATTGTGTTTACACAGTTTTGTGGATGAAATGCACTGATGCATATCAGTGTTTTACATTTTTTCCCCACAACGTTAAGCTTGTTTTACAATGTGCGGTCTGTGTTTTCCCATGTTTCGGCTGAAACGGTGTTCCCACCGTGTTTACTGTGTGTTTTGCAATGTTTATTCTACTTCAACAGTATTTCTATTCTAAGATGTTACGGAATTGTTTCCGCTGTTTTACAATGGTTCAGTGTTTATACAGTCGTTTAACAATTCTCTGCCATCTTTAAACGTCTTTAGTTGTACATAAACTCTACAGTCATTGTTGTCATCTTGTGTTTCGAATGTTTCTGCTGACTGCAGCAAAGTGATGCAGAGCAGCGGAGGCGTGTCATCCGGCAGCTAGAGGAGGAGCTGAGACTGGAGGAGGCGGGATTAATACTGCTGAAGAAACTCCGACAGAGTCAGACACACAAAGAGACCAGCAAGCAGAAGGTACAAACACACACACACACACAGCAGTGTGTTCAGTCTCTCTTGACATCTAATTGCGTCTCTGATCAGCTGGTGTCAGTCGCTCCGCCTCCTCTTGTCAAGGGATCTGCCTCCAGTAAGGTTTGCTTGACGGTGAGTATGAGTGAAGCAATGTATTGGTGATTGTATGATCAGCTGACTGGAGCGTTTGTCAGCAGGACGGTTCAGGTCGAGCAGCACCTCCTCCTCTGGTGCGTGGCCTCCATGGTGCTAAACATGGCAATCAAGCCCTCCTGCCGCCTCTGGTCAGGGGAACCCAGGTCAGTGACAGTCAGGAACGTTCTACAGGGTTCAGGCAGGACAGTGAGGTTTACTGTGGGTCATGCAGTACAGATGTTAGCACCATCAATAGGTCATGGAAAGCATGGCGTTCTTTAACGCATAACAATAATTCATACTACTTTATAGTCGTTTGGCAGACGCTTTACTAATCTCAGTGTAAAATATCTGCCAAATGCAAAAAATACATGATGGTGATGAATGTGAATCTTCCTTGGCCCTGCAGCCCATATCCGTGTCAGCGCAGCAGATCTCCAGCCTGAAGCAGCAGCAGAACTCTGGATCGGCTCCTCCACCGCTTGTTCTGGCCCCGAGAACTTCTGCAACCACTGTACAAACGCACAAAATGCTCCAGTCGGGTCTGATCCGCATACCCAGCGGTGGCCTGATCGTCAGCATCGCCCCGGTCAGTGTCCTGAGCTCACCACACAAACATAACTGAAGCTGGATAGGTGATGGTTTGAGTCTCTCCGTGTCTCCATAGGCCACGCACCTTAAGCCAACCAGTCAGACGGCCAGTGATCCGGTCAGTCGACAGGCCGAAGTTAAACTTGCTCTTCGCAAACAGCTGGAGAAAACTCTGCTGGAGATCCCACCACCCAAACCGGTCACAAACGACCTGACCTTCCTGCCCTCGTCCGCCAACAGTGAGTTTATCTACCTGCTGGGACTGGAAGAGGTGGTGCAGAGGCTGCTGGACTCGCTGGGTCGAGGTACGACCTCACGCCTCATCACTAAGAGCAGGTCAAGGGTTCTCAGGCTGTAATTGGCTGTTGTGTGTCAGGTCAAAAGGGTTCAAGCACACAGTCTCCGCCCACACAGCCATGCAGCTGCAGCCGCTGCGGGACAGATTTCAGTTGCCGTTGGCGGAATGAGGACGGTTCACAGCTTTGTGAGCGCTGTATGAGTTCTGGCCAGAAGAAACTGCTGAAGGCCCAGCACACCGGACGTCTGAAGGCCGCGTTCATGAAAGCTCTACAGCAAGAGAAGGAGACGGAGCTACAGACCACGTCCTCTTCCTCTTCCAGTCAATCAATCAGTAGCCAGCACACCAGCACCAAACAAGTGAGGAAATGGACTTGCTGCATTTAACAAAGTTGATAAAACATTCAAAACATTATTTTGTAATACAAATTAAAATGTCCTTTTTAAAATACTTTAATTCGGAATTGTTTCCAATAAAATTAAGAATGGAATATGTTTAGAAGCATATTAATAAATAATTAGATCACTGATGTTATTAGAAATAAATATACATTAAATATTCTACATTTTATTAGAATTAAAACGATACAAACATTTTATAAATGATGTATTATGTGAGATAAATTATGTTTTATAATGTTGACGATTAATCTCATCCCACGTCTTGTGTACTGTAGTGTGTGTGTGTGTGTGTGTGTGTGTGCCTAAAAATTCAGGGATTAACTGTAGTGAAACACTTCTCTTTTCTCTTGTTTCAGCTTTCCCTGAATGCCGTGCGGACATCTCGTGCCACACACACTCTTCCTCACTCCTTCCCTCCGTCCTCCCAGCTACAGAGTGCAGTGGCGGCCGCGGCATTGGTCAACAGGCCAGGTGAGTTTGAGGTCAGGGGTCAGAACAGAATGTTTTCTCTCATGCAGATGCTGTGGATTATAGATGCATGGGACCAGACTGTGAATATAGTATTCACTTGTGTGTGTCTGTGTGTGAGACAGGCGTGACAATGGCGTACGTGAACCCGAGCCTGACAATGCAGAAGACGTCTTCGGCTGTGGAGCGCCAGCGCGAGTATCTGCTAGACATGATCCCGTCCCGCGTCGTGACCCAGGCTGCAAACACCTGGAAATAAAAACACCCTCCTCACCCAAATCTCTTGAGTCGGCCTGTGTGAACAAACCCGCTCTGAGCTGTGTAAATCAATGCGTGTCTCCCATCCTCAGATGGTGAAGAAGAAGAGTTGTAGAAGAGTAGCGGCTCTTGCTTTATTCACAGACTGTTTCCAGACCCTGTTTGTTTTTTGTTTGTGAGATGTGTTGCAATTACATTTATCTTTGAGATTATCTTATCTCTTATCAACTAATAAAAACACTGTTCCGTTTTCTGACCGTAACTGTTGTGCTGTATCCGTAGAACTGCAAGGTTTTCTGTCCAAGCATTACTCGATGGTTGATTTGACTTGCAAAGGAGCTTTAATTATCAAGAGAAGTGCAATGTAAAATGTCAAACGATAAGCTGTTCTTATTCAGTTTGACTTTTGACCTGTGTCAGCTGCAGCTTTATTTGTTGGATCTTAAGGACTTTTTCCCTTGTTGATCCTCCTTTCTGCAAACGCAAGTGACGCTTGTCAAAATTTGACAAAGCAGTATAAATCTAACTTCATTATCAATTGTATCGGTGGATGTTATTTAAAGTTGTCTTGCGTGTGACGCACCTGAGAGACGACAGGGGGCGCTCGAGATCGTCTTCCGCGGGGATCCGCTGTAGCAGAAGAAGAACCATCAGCGGCGCTCGAGAGGAAAGGGAACGATGGCGTCGTCCAAGGTGAAGCAGGACATGCCTCCACCCGGTGGATATGAACCTTTTGACTATCGCAGAAACCTGCCCCGACGGGGTCTGTCCGGTACGTGCGACTGTACGGAGCGTGTCTGTAGTTTTATCGTCGTGTCGACTCAAGCAGCGTCTGAGAGCGGTCACCGGTCTGATAACGGTGTAAAATCATCTGTGAGGTTAATTTGAGTTTGTCAGTCGTAATGAGACTTCTGATGTTGATTAGGGACACTATGCATATTAAGATATATGATCAGTGATATCGCAGCGTGACGCTTAAGAGGAACGTCTCTAATAGAGATCGGTGTGTTTGTTCTTGTTTGGTGTGGCGTGTTGTATGTCAAATTCTGTTGCATATATTGTAGATTGTGGTGTGTGTGTTTGGGGGATTTGTGATTGTGTGAATTATGCTAGTCTCTGTTATATTTTGGTATGTGTTTGTTTATTATCCTTTTGATTCCCTGTACTGTTTTAGTTGTGTGTGTTATACTTGTAGTGCTCTTTGTTGTTGTTAGTGTGTGTTATACTTGTAGTGCTCTTTGTTGTTGTTAGTGTGTGTTATACCTATGATTCTCTGTATTGTTGTGTTTTTCTGTGACTGTGTGCATGCGTTATACTTGTGATTCTTTGTGTTGTTTTATGTGTGTGTGTGTGTGTGTGTGTGTGTCCATGCACCATACCTGTGAGTCTCTGTGTTGTTGTTTTTTATTTGTTATTTTGTCTGTGTTGCACCTGTGATTCTGTTTTGTTTGCTGTAGTAGTGCGTTTTTTCTTTCTTTCTCTTCTCTCTTTAATGGCCAAAGGTCGTGAGCTCTGAAACACAGGAGAATTTCTCCAAGGGGATGAATAAAGAATTCCTGATTAATTCTGTTCATGCTTATGTTGTCAGGTTATAGTATGTTCGGGATTGGATTGGGTGTGATGATCTTCGGTTACTGGAGGTTGTTTAAGTGGAACAGAGAACGCAGGTGAGAACCTTAGACCCTCGCTCAGTCACACACACATGCAAAAATTGCATCAACACGCAGTCACGGATCTCCTAATGCTTTCGCAGGCGTCTGCAGATTGAGGACCTGGAGGCGCGGATTGCTCTTCTGCCTCTTCTACAGGCCGAGCACGACCGGCGGTGAGAGAGAGAGAGAGAGAGAAGGAAAATATGTTTGATTAATAGTGTGCGTGCTTGATTAACACAATTGCCAAAAGTTTCCCTCACCTATTCAAACAATCAACCCAGATGTTCCATTATTTTCCATGTCCTGTATAAAACTAAAGTGTGGTGAATTTGTCATTATGGCCACTAGGGACCGTATCGAAATGTTACTCATTTGATTATCCAGTGAAGTCACACACACACCCAGATCACTGCAGCTTTAAGTCGTGGGGGTCAGTGTAAGGACACTCAGTGACCGGGACCCACCAGACCGGGATCGGAACATGCAACGCTTGGGTGGCATATCCAGCTCCCAACCACAACTGCCACAAACACCTAAACCTCTCAAACAAACTGTTTTGCAATCATTTGTAGAGGAGTATGTCTCTGGAGATGAGCGAGCATCTACTAAACCTTAGACCTTCCTTCTGGAGCCACAAAAAAAAAAAGACTGAGACCTTCTTGTCCAACATCACCACTCTCTTGGGTTGTCTCTTCAAACTAAGTTCAAAATAGGGCAGCTGTCAAGTCAAAGCATTTTATTGTCAATGTGTAAGAATGAAATTCTTACTTTGCTGATCATACATTGAGTGCCAGTGGTAAGAAAAGTAGGAGTATTAAACATGCGATTAGTACAATATATACACAGAAGAGTAAAGTATATAAATGAGATAAATATGCAAAAACAACGAATGTGTAGTTAAGTACAGTGTATTGTGCAAAAGGTGCAATGATAAACATAAGTAAGATAAAGTGACATGTGTCCTGTAAACTATGGGCTGCAAACTAGTGTCTTTTTTGTGTATTATATGTGTATGTGTGTGCTGCAGGACACTGCGGATGCTGCGTGAGAACCTGGAGGAAGAAGCTCGTATCATGAAGGATGTTCCTGGCTGGAAGGTCAGACCAAGAATGTTTGTCAGCTCCTTTCTGACCAGTGTCATCACCGAGAGTGTGTGTGTGTGTGTGTGTGTGTGTAGGTGGGTGAGAGCATGTTCCACACTGATCGCTGGGTGACTCCCACAACAGAGGAGCTGTATAACCTTCGCCCGCGTGATGAGCTTCTGCACAAGAAGTTTGGTTTCCTCAACTACTTGTGAGGCCTGATCTCCCATCATGCCCCTGGGCCCCCTGCCGCACTGTAAATGATTGTGTGAATAAAGTGTTTTTTTCTGTAATGTTAGCACCCGTCTGGTTTCTGATGAACAGTTTATATCTGTGCTCGCTTATATTTCTCTTTTTTTTTGTAATTTTTTAATACTGGTTTATGATTAAGTGATTTAGACACCCAAACTATAAACTAAAGAACAAATATGTGTATGTATATGATTCTGCAGATGCCAAAAACTCGTCGAAAGGAAGAAACTGAGAAACCTGTGAGAAAGTCTACAACCTTCTCAATGTTTAAAAAAGCACTAAAAACTGAGCTCTTTCACCAGCACCTTAACACTGATTTAAAAAAATGTTGTCTTGTGTTCATTGGCTGTCATGCTGTTCTAGTAAGTTTCTTTATTTTTAAAGAAATTAAAATTTTATTTTTTATTTTAGGGGAGTTGTGGTCCAGTGGTAGGGGACATGGACTCGTGTCCGAAAGGTTGCAGGTTCGATTCCCCCCTACTATGGGTTCTGCAACTAAGTGTCCTTGGACAAGACACTGAACCCCACATGCTGGCACGGCACGGCCATATTGCCGTCACCTCACTTTCCTTTCCTTTCCTTATGTAGCCTGTGTGGACATTTACCGGAGCCTATTGTAGACAATTTGCTTAACTTGCTCCGCTTTTCGTAGGTCTCTTTGGAAAAAAGCGTCTGCCAAATGACAAAGTAAAGTAAAGAACGTTTATCTCATTAAAGCAAAAAGCCGCTGCAATAATTTCTCCGTGACGACAGGTGGCGCTACGGCCGCGCACTTCAGAACCATTGCCCGAATCAACATCTCTCACCGCTATTTGGGGATGCTGGAGCTTCTCTGAACGTCTGGAACCGATGTCGGCCGCTTGTTAGACCACCCGATGCCGCAGAAGTGAACGGGCTTCTGTCAGTCATCAGTTAAGCGGTCGGATAAAGTCTAAAGATGTCTGCCAGCGCTGTTTACGTGTTAGATCTAAAGGGGAAGGTAAGATAACGGTTCGCTAGCAATACAGGCTAAAGCTACGTGACATCAGCAGGAGCGCGCGGGTAGCGTTAGTTATTTCTAGTTTGCACAATTAAAACACGCGTTTACTAACATTAACTCTCTTTACACCAACGCTTTTACTAGATTCGTCTATGAAAATCTTATTCCAGCGTTTATTGGTAATGAGCGGAAGTGATTTACGTCAGCTCTTCCTGTTGAAGCATACGGCGATAATAAAGTTACGTTAAGTCCTTTTGGTTTAAATAATTTTATATGAATTAACTCTTAGTCGATGGAATGAAATCCATCTAGTTAGTAAAACGTCTAATGTGTTATTGTACTAAGAATTTTTAAAGAAAGTTGACACGTAAAATGGTAACACATATGCAATTTCTCAGCTGTGGCAAACAAATAAAGGTATTTTTCTTTTCGTTTATTTCTTTTTTATAATTATTTTTATTATATAATTTAATCTGACTCGGATATTTTTATGTATAGCTAAATGTTGGATTATTTTGGTGAATAGATTATTGTCATTAAATATTTGAAGTATTGAATGTTTAAATTATAGTAACAAGTCTTTGTAAAATTCATTATTATTTTGGTGATCATATAAGTGCAGGCTTTATAAGACGTGGCACGTGAGTTTCACATGGTGTGGTTAGTTAATCTGCTTAAGCCGCTCATTTTTGACTACGGTTTTTTCCTCCTGTGGTAGTTTTAAATCTTGTTATTTTAAAACGAGCTTTTCTTGGCAGAACAAATGTATAAAATATCATGTCAACACACCAACACACACGTACGTCGAAATGTATATGTAAAAAGCATTAGAGAATAAATGAAACCGATGTACTCTAAAGATGAATCTACACACACACACACACACACACACACACACACACACACACAAATACAAACACAGTTTCTTCTCATCCTTGTTTCTTCTGGTCAGGTGCTGATCTGCAGGAACTACCGTGGAGATGTGGACATGTCTGAGATCGAGCACTTCATGACGCTGCTGATGGACAAGGAGGAAGAGGGGACGCTGTCGCCCATCCTTGCCCACGGTGGCGTCCGCTTCATGTGGATCAAACACAACAACCTGTACCGTATCCTGCGTCACATGACCTAAAATACAGCAGAATCTTCCTGTGTTCCTTTGAATACGTTTTCACTCTTAACCTGACCACAGTTGTTGCCACTTCTAAAAAGAATGCGTGCGTCTCTTTGGTCTTTTCTTTCCTCTACAAGATTGTTCAGGTACGTGTTCTTGTGGGACGGTTTGTTTGTGGTGTGGACGGAGCAAGCCAGTGTCCATCTTGTTCACTAAACTATTAGCGTTGAACCGGTTTACATAAAACTCTCAAAATTGTTTTTACCTCTGTTAAAATTCCGGAAAAAATCTGAAGCATTTTGGAATGCAGAGACGCTAAGCTGTGGCAACGCCAAGCTGTTGCGATTTTGTTAAACAGTTTATAATTAAGTCTATTTTACTCTGCCTTTATTGAGCACATGTTTACAATTTGTGCCAATCAGAGGTCACGCACAAATTATTTATTACTTGTTCAGACAATGTGATCCGTCTAATTGAACTTTCTCATGTTAGAAGCATTAGGAGAAACAGTTTATAATCAGATCTGCTTTTCCTTTAATATACAAGATAATAACAACTTCAATGTTTAATATTGTTCAGATTTGCAAAATCCCAAATTCAATAGCGTTACAGTATTTATTAAAAAAGGTTTTTATTGTCACCAGTTTAGTGATGTGATTTATTTATTTTTTATTTTATTTTTTAATATTAACTTTGACTAATATTTACATTCTAAAGTATCAAAGAAACTTATTTTCTTTTATTTTATTTAAATTATTTAGCATTTTATTTAAGCATTGTTTTTTTTTAAACACAATTGGCCAGATGATCTTTTTTTTTTAACCTCGATTTTGGTATAGTTTGGTGAGATGAGGCTGCTCTGTTGTGTTCAGGTTTTCTCAGAATACTTCAAGGAGCTGGAGGAAGAAAGCATACGTGATAACTTTGTCATCATCTACGAGCTACTGGATGAGCTGATGGACTTTGGTTACCCACAGACTACTGACAGCAAGATCTTACAAGAGTGAGGAGCGTCCTGTTCCTGATTGATTGATTGATTGATACGTTTGTTGCGTTTTATTTGTTGATCGTGTTTACAGTCTACTGGAGACTAACTCTGATAGACCCTTGAGCCAGAAGATGACTGTGATCTCTCTCTGTGGCCGTGTTGATTGAGTGTGACTGTTTGTGACACAGGTACATCACGCAGGAAGGACACAAGCTGGACACTGGAGCTCCACGGCCGCCTGCAACAGTCACCAATGCCGTGTCCTGGAGGTCAGAGGGCATCAAGTACAGGAAGAACGAGGTTTTCCTTGACGTTATTGAGTCAGTCAACCTGCTGGTATGTGCAGATACCTTGTTTTTCACTGTTTCTATTGAAGAGGTGTTTGTTTAGATGAGGCTAATTATTTAAAACAACATTTAAAAAAGCACAACATTTTCACCAGCTACTTAACACAGAATTAAAAAAGACCTGATTAATGCTTTTCTGTCTAGTGTGTTGACTGGCTGTCATGCAGTTCTGTCTAGTGAGTTTTTTTATATACACAGTTTTGTTTCTTTATATAATAAGTAATTACTTCACATGTTTGTGTGCGTAGTTTCATTGATATTTTAGTTTGCGGTAGGGGTGGGCGGAATAGCGGTATTAACGTGAATACCGGTATTGAGATGTGCCACGATATGGATTTTGCAGTATCGTGGATACCGTGGCACTTTCATGAATTTACCTTTTATACACACATACCAACACTTTAATACATTTGTTTCGTTATAACTTTTAATTACGACACAGATACATACTAATCGAATACAGAAAGCGTTGTAAGAAACTAAATTATTAGATCACCAGCGAGGCGCTTGTGTCGCGCACGTGCTGTGCCGCTCCATGTCAGTAATGTGCCGTTTTTTAGAGCGGCTGTTTTAGTGAGCTCGAGTGCCGTAAAACGCGCGCACGAGAAAATTCTGCTCGTTTTATTTTGGTCTAAGTCTGTTTTCGATTGTTAACCTTGGTTTCACGCAATTTTAGATTCAGACGCGCGCGCGAAAGAGGGAAAGCGTGACGCGCGCTGGCTCTCTCCATTTTTGTCTGTCTCTCTCTCTCTCTCTCTCTCTGTCGCTGTATATCTCTCACTGTCTATCTCACTCTTGCTGTCTATCTCACTGTCTCTCTCTCTCTCTCTCTCTCTCTCACTGTCTATGTCTCTCTCTCTCTCTTTCTCCCTCTTGCACTCTCTTAAAAGATAGACCGCAGGCCATTTAATTTAAATGTTTTTTTTTTTTTTAAATAAATGCCTGGACTACTTTTAACAGATATACGGTATTAAAAATGACAGCTGCTTCTCCAGGTTTTCCCCTTGCGTTTTAATTTCATACTTTATATAAAATAATACCCCCCCCCCACACACAATATTGTGATATAATACCGATACCGTCTGTACACTAGAAAATACCGTGATATGAATTTTGACCCATATCGCCCACCCCTAGTTTGCGGTTATTGAACCTAATTGAAAATCCAGACAGAAGTTGTAATTAAATTTGTTGGATTACTTTTAGCAGATGTTTTTATTTTCTTTGTGAGACACAATAATGCTTTTACTGAAAATCAAGACCCGAATCGGCAATTGGCAAGCAACTGGATGGTTGATTCTTAAATTACACTTTAGATCAGGCATGGGCAAACTAAAAACATGCAGCCCCGTTAAACGTTTTAATCAGAACTTGTGAAAATTAAATGAAAGTCAGACATTTTTTTTCCAAAGTCATATATTTTGTTGTACATTTTCTTTTGGGAATAAAGCCTATATTTCCTCCATATCCCAAGATGTGTATGTTTTTCTCCAGTGTGATGAGGTTATCAAAGCACTCCATCAATCTGGCCCCTTTGTCAAATGTTAGAACCCATTGTGGCCCGCAAATCAAAAAGTTTACCCACCCTTGATCTAGATTATACATGACCTGGAAGTGTAACAATTGAATCATAAGTAATCTAGGAGTGAATCGTAAGGGATCTGGAAATGAATTATAAGTGATCTAGAGTTGTAATAGAAGCAATCTGGAAGTGGATCATGAGTGATCTAGAGGTTGTCTTGAAGATCTAAATGGTCTTGAAGTAAATCAGGAGTGATACAAACGTTACAATTAGAGTGACACTGAAGTGTGATCTGGAGATGAACCCGGTTGTCAGACGTTGCTTTATTTGCTGCATGACGTGTTTGTGTGCAGGTCAGTGCTAATGGGAACGTGCTCCGCAGCGAGATTGTGGGATCCATTAAGATGCGAGTCTTTCTGTCTGGGATGCCAGAGCTGCGCTTGGGCCTGAATGATAAAGTTCTGTTTGAAAACACTGGACGTGAGTTATTTACATGTGTTTGTGTGCGATGAATTTAGTATGTGTGTTGTTGAGCTTTGTGTGTGTGTGTGTGTGTGTGTGTGTGTTCAGGAGGGAAGAGTAAGTCTGTGGAGCTGGAGGATGTGAAGTTTCATCAGTGTGTTCGTCTCTCTCGCTTCGAGAACGACCGCACCATCTCCTTCATTCCTCCGGATGGAGAGTTCGAGCTAATGTCGTATCGCCTCAACACACACGTGCGTCTCCACGCGTTCAGAAGTGCTTTCATTTTTTTGGTTTCATTTTCATCATAGTATTTACTTTGTGTGTGTGTGTGTGTGTGTGTGTGTGTGTGTAGGTGAAGCCCCTGATCTGGATCGAGTCTGTGATCGAGAAACACTCCCACAGCCGGATTGAGTACATGATTAAAGTAAGACGTCTTTTCCACTTCCTGTTCGTTGTGTCTGGCTTCTTGAGCCTCACGCTTTCGTGTCTCACCACAGGCCAAGTCTCAGTTCAAGCGTCGCTCCACCGCCAACAACGTGGAGATCCACATCCCCGTCCCGACTGACGCAGACTCGCCCAAATTCAAGACCACAGTGGGAAGTGTGAAGTGGGTTCCTGAGAACAGTGAGATTGTGTGGTCCATCAAGTCATTTCCTGTGAGCACACACATGCCATAAACGTGGTCCTTTGTTAATAAATATACAATCTAAAGGAGTGTGTGTGTGTGTGTGTGTGTGTGTGTGTGTGTGTGTGTGTTTCAGGGTGGTAAGGAGTACCTGATGAGAGCTCACTTCGGCCTGCCGAGTGTTGAGGCTGAGGACAAGGAGGGAAAACCACCCATCAGTGTGAAGTTTGAGATTCCATATTTCACCACGTCTGGGATTCAGGTAACAGCGCGCGCGTGTGTGTGTGTGTGTGTGTGTGTGTGTGGTCAGTGAGCAGCAGGTGGCGCCACACACTGGCATGTTAAACCAGAACAGTGAATGTGATTGTGCAAGTGCCGTTGATGCCATGATGCAGAAGCCATGATGGTGACGTTTTGCATCACCGTGGAACACGACTCGCATTTTCTCCACTAATATCCCACCTCATTTCTTTTTTTTTTGCACAATTCCATTGCGCAGTGAGATTCTCCGCCAGCATAACGTCGTCTTCTGGCAGAACTATTTGCTGTTTGTTCGCTGCAGTCGCTCTGCGTGTTTAAAGAGTGTGTGAAAATGATTTATGTCGGAACGGTAAAGGCATTCTGTTCTCCATAAATCACGGAAAGGTGTGTTGAGTGGCATTTTGGAATGTGACTCGTTTATAAGTGACATTTGTGTAATAAAAACAGACGTAGTGTAGCTCTGATTTGCACTTGAAAAATCTACATACACACTCTACATATTTGAGTCCATATATATTAATTAGTATATAATATAATGCGTTTATACAGAATGTATATATATATATATATATATATATATATATATATATATATTATCAGATGGGATTTACATTCTGGTCCAAATGATGCGATTCAATTTAGTTTGAGTGTTTTGTGATTTGGACCGAAGTTCATCGCAAAACACAAGCAACTCTTGAGGATTTGCAGTGGCGCAATTAATTATGAAATGTTTCTTCATTTCATATGTTTATCACTCTGCCGGAAAGCTTCGCTGCGGAACCCAGGAACGGTTTTCGTTCTTTTTCTTTCTTTTTTTTTCATTTTTGATCATTTTTGATCCACAATTTTTTAAATTGAACTCCATGAAAAAATAAACTTCAACGCAGTTTGTGAACAAGAACAGTTTACTGATCAAGTTTGTGAATTGAGGCACAGCTCTGTGTGTGTGTGTGTGTGTTTTGTGAGTGTGTCATCTAAACAACATAATAAATCACATGATATTTATCAATATACCGATTAAAAGAAAAAAAAAAGATTTATCAATATACCGATTTAAAAAACTAGATTTTTGGATACATTTTTCGTTTTGTTCAATCTTCTGAATCTGCATGTTGTGATGTGTTGTACGTCTGTTTGTTTTCTGTTCTCTCGTGTATGTGTGTGAGAGGAAGATCCTCTGCGTGAACTCTGGATCAAACCCATGAAGAAGAGAATGACAGGAACTGTGGTTTCCTCTCACAATAATGTGTGTGTTGCCCACGCGGACATGCAGCGCTGCTAACTCAATTTACCAGCAGCGTCTCAATCATGCTCCACTCACACAGAGTTCTTCTGTCCATCCTCCTGCATCTGCTGCACCCTCTTACTGACCTGCTATGTGTCTCTCACTTTCTCTCTTTCTCTAACTCTCTCACTCTCTGTCTTTCTCATTCCCTTTCTGTCTGTTTCTCTGTAGTGCGCATGCAGGTGATGAACACTTTGACACAAAGCTGTGACCCTGTAATGGTTCTCTCTGACTCAAACCTCAGCTGTAGTGTTGCGAGTTTCAGACAATAATGTGTTTATCATATTCATAGATATGTATAACTCTTTATGTATAACTTTTCCCCGTGTATGTGTTGCTGCTACGCTGTTTACCCATAATGCATTTCACTGTGTGTGATGTGTCACAGGTGCGTTACTTGAAGATCATTGAGAAGAGTGGATATCAAGCACTTCCCTGGGTTCGATACATCACCCAGAACGGAGGTGAGTTTCTTCATTATCATCTCACTCATTCATTCTCTTACTCTCATGTACTCACAATCACACTCTCTTTTTTCAGACTATCAGCTCAGAACACAGTGAAGAGTGCCGTGCGGAGAAACATGGGAATCTGTTATGCGTCTCTCCTCTGAAGTGTCTTCAGGAAATAAATGTTTTGTTGGTTTCATCCGAGTTTGAGTGACATCTACAGTATTAATGTTAATCAGCCATCGGGCTGCTGAGCGCCTCAACTTTGAATTCACTCATTCATCGCTCACAATTTCATTCAGATACAGATTTATTCACTGCAACTGGAATCAGTGAGAAGCTTTTACAGGTCTGAACCCACTGCGCAAATTCTGCAGTGTGTATGTGCGTGCGTGTGTGTGTGTGTGGAGTATGTTTATCTGGACTGGTGAAAGTTTAATTTGTTAAAATGTGAAGAAGAACTGTTGCTTGTGTCTGTAAATGTCCAACATCATAAAGGTCCTGAAGAATCTTTGAGACGTGTGATTCTTGTGCAAAGACGCAGCTCATTATCATGAATCACCAGGAATCACAAAACTTTAGTAAACTACTAAAGGCCAATTGGTAGAGTTTTTAAACATACTGTAAGGCAAAGCATGCTCTAAAGCAAGGGTGTCAGACATACGGCCCGCAGGCCGGAACCAGTCCCCAAGGAGGTTTCATCAGGCCCGCAGAATAATTTAAAAGATGAAAAAATTTAATAGGCTTAGTATTATTACTTTGAAATTAGCTGCAATTCATGGATTATTACACTGTTTTCATCAGAGTAGAACGTCATATCACCAAGATGGACTGAAAACTTTCTCCGCTACATCCTCATTAGCCAAAATGTTGTTATCCAAATGGAGATCAGTAAATAGCATTGAATTAAAAAAAAAAAAAATAATAGGGACCACGTCCTATTTATTTATTTCTAAGGAATTATGAGGCAATTCATGAATTGTTTTGTAGAAAGACAGTTCATTATATTTCAATATGTGCCTAGGGTTCTTGTGTTTCTTTATATCAAAACAAAGGAAATTTTTGGTTATTTATAGCCGAGTGTGGTATAATTTTAATGGTCTGCCCGCTTGACATCTCACTATAGGCCATATGTTGCCCACAATATGAAATGAGTTTGACATTTGCTCTAAAGTTAAAAAAACTAATTCTAAAGTGTACATTTTTTTTTTACATTAAATTAAAAATTTATTGAAAAATGAAAATTGTTAATGAGACAATTTTACTAAATCAAAAAATGAGGTGAAGTGAAAGCTGAACTAATTGAGTGAACAAAAAGAGACAAGAAGTAACAAAATGACTAAACAAGCGGAAAAGTGAAATGATAAAATGTTGGTGACATGGTAAAGTGGAAAAAAAAGTGAAAGTTGAAGGGTTGAAAGGGGAAGTTTTGCGAGGCACGGGTGTTTTCCGACGGAGCTCACTGTTGTGAAACTGGAGCAGAATCTCAGTTCCATCATCATTACGTGCGGAATCCCTTGTTTTGTTTTAAAATTGTTGCTCGGTGACGCAGGTGAGTCCACGGGAATCCCTCTGCAGGAACCATCTCGCATGGACTGCGATGAATAACAAACTGGTTTGGTTAGATGGAGGAAACCTGCTCTTCAGAAATCAGAATTCACGAAATTTCTATAGTCATTAAAATATTTTATCCTGACACAATCTGTACCAGCATTATACAATAAGCACGGATGATTAACATTGAACGACGTTGTGTGTGTGCACAAAATAAAATCATAAAGTAAAAAATAGACTAAAACGGAAGAAAAACAGAGAGAAGAGAATTCCCAGATGTGAGGCTTCCTCAGCCAAACCACTCGTGTGTGTGTGTGTGTGTGTGTGTGTGTGTGGGTGTGTGTGTGTGTGTGGTGTGTGTGTGTGGTTGTGTGTGTGTGGTGTGTGTGTGTGTGTTGTGGTGTGTGTGTGTTGTTGTGTGTGTTGTGTGTGTGTGTGTGTGTGTGTGTTTGTGTTGTGTGTGTGTCTGTGTCTGTGTTCTGTGTCTGTGTCGTGTCTGTGTCTGGTGTGTTGTTTGTGTATGTCTTGTTGTGGTGTGTTTTGTGTTGTGTTGTGTTTTGTGTGTGTGTTAGTCTCTGCGGGGCACATTTAACCCCGTCGCGCCTCAGAAGACAGAGAATAATCCTGAGAAGAACTGCACATTCCTGCAGGGCTGTAATTTCCTTGCGGTAAAAGCTGTGTGTTGTGGTGCAGGTCAGGAACAAACACACACCCGTCATCATGGCCGCCACATCACAGAAGCGCCAAGATCTTCACACACACACGCAGCACACACACATGTGTCCTGACCAGGAGCTCGAAATAAAGCAGGTATTTCTGTGAAATTACAGTGTTCGGACCCTTCCTCCCTCCAACGGGTAAGAGACACTACAGCAGAACGAGAGAGATGGTCCTTCCCTACGTCAATGTGAAATTAGCATTAATAATAAGAACTACGCTGACATCCTTCATCATAGACAGCACACATGTCCACCATTACTCCTAATGGAGCTGTTTTTGTTGGTGCTAATAACTTGGCAATATATTATCTATTATCTAAAATGTATTTAAAATCTATTTTTTTATCATGTTGTTTGGCAGCATGTTCATAATTCTAACTTGTATTATTTCGAGAACTGACACACTCTTAATCAGCAGCACCACCGACACACTCTTCATCATCAGCACTGAAACACTCTTTATCTCCAGCACTGACACACTCTTCATCATCATCATCATCATCATCATCATCATCAGCAGCAGCAGCAGCACTGACACACTCCTCATGTCCACACTGACACACTCTTTATCATCATCAGCAGCAGCAGCACTGACACACTCCTTATGTCCAGCACTGACACACTCTTCATCATCATCATCAGCAGCAGCACTGACACACTCCTTATGTCCAGCACTGACACACTCTTCATCATCATCATCATCATCATCATCATCATCATCAGCAGCAGCAGCAGCAGCACTGACACACTCCTTATGTCCAGCACTGACACACTCTTCGTCATCATCATCATCATCAGCAGCAGCACTGACACACTCCTTATGTCCAGCACTGACACACTCTTCATCATCATCATCATCATCATCATCATCAGCAGCAGCAGCAGCAGCACTAACACACTCTTCATCATCATCTTCCTCTCTCTTCCAGTACTACCACACACTTCTGAATAATACACAGACAGCAGGACACACACACACACACACACACACACACACACAGAGTCTACTGTGTTTATGAGTATGTGTCCTGGTCTGGTGTTAAACACTTGTGACGCATTTTGTGGCTTTTGCTCGTCCAGCTGTTTCAGTGTGATAAATGTGTGTTTGTGTGGTGTGAAGTTGTGATGTTCAGCCGGTCGGGTTTGTGTTTCCTTAGAGTTAATTGTATGTTTCCTTACATCTGATTTCCTTACTCTTCTGTCCCTCCCTTTCTTTTCAAAAAGACTGGAGCAGTGGCCAGGGCTCATGCCGGTGACACGAGTGTGTCTGCAAAAATGACAGTAACATCACTTAACAGACAGAGACGGTGTCGTTGTTGTTAACCACACAATGTCTCAGTAGGGAGTACAGTATTCATTCTGTGTGTTGATTCTGATTTCTTTTAGGTCCTGTAGCCATTGTCCTGACAACAACCCAGCAGGACAGAGCCGTGACGGGCCAAACAGTGGAGACGCAGGACCTGTTACCTCAGGCAAAAGACTGTGTATGTGTCTCAGCGAGTTTGTGTGGGCATGTGTGTGTCATCTATGATAACACAATTCTGATATTCAAGTAGTGATAAAACACACACACACACACACACACACACACACACACACACACACACACACACACACACACATACACAGACAACCACAATAAAGATTTTAATGCTTCTCAGAATTGGGGTTTTGCTGGTGTGATCAGTAATTTCAGAGAAGACGCTCTAGTGAAAAAAATTGGGAAACATGTCAGTCCGGACTGACAACTAGTCAGTGGCGTCACTCACACATTTCTCCAGTTTGTGATGAATGGTGTGTAAAAAGCACAAGAATGACCAAAACATCTCTTCATCTCAATATAAACACACTGTTTGAGGAAATTAAAAGAGAGAGAGAGTGAAAGAGAGAGGAAGAGTGAGTCAGAAAGAGACAAGAGTTTTTTCTTTAAAGAGTTTGTGTGTGTGTGAGGGAGAGAGAGAGAGAGAGAGAGAGAGAGAGAGAGAGAGAGAGAGAGAGAGAGAGAGAGAGAGAGAGAGACAGAATAAATAACAAATAGATTGAGACAGACAATGAGAAAGTGACTGAAAAAACATGAAAATAAGAGAGACGAACAGCATTGGAGTGGGAAAGAGAATGCGAGAGAGAGAGAGAGAGAGAGAGAGAGAGAGAGAGAGAGAGAGAGAGAGAGAGAGAGAGAGAAAGGTAAATGGGTCTCGCCCTGACTGACTCACTCTGGAGACTCTCTGTCTCGGGTGTTAATAAAGTCACGTGGTTCAAAAAACAAATAAATCAATAATACTGCAGGAGGGAGATTATGAGAAAACAAACTAGAGATTCCTAATCCAGATGCATAAGCATAAATAAAGATTTGACATGTCAGCTCTTCATCACTGATGACAATAGTGCAGTGTTTTCCCTTTCATCGCGTTTGAAAAGAAAAAAATCAGTTTTTTAATAATATATAATAATAAATCAGTGTGAAGATCTACATTATTTTCACTGTATTTGTGCTTTTTCTCCACCTAATGCTCACATCTCTCACAGCTCAGGTGAGACGCCAGAATTTTATTCAGTAGTGAGATATGTCGCATGGGTTGTGTGATTGTTTCACAATTGTTTTTTTCACGTTAGACGCTGTAAAACATACTGACAAACACGTGAACCATCAAAATCTCTAGGTCAAGTGAGGACAGCCACACCTACAACTCTCTCTCTCACACACACACACACACCTATATCAATTACACACACCAACAGCACACACATTTACAGGCTCACACATCCACAACACACATTTGTAAGAGATAACTTCTTATCTATCTGGGAAAGTCTTGCACCGAAACGTGTGGATCTTGTGACGTGCATCACAATAAGCAAATCATCTGAAAACAACAATAAAGGAAGTTGATCTTAAATACAAGAACATGGAAGGGACTGTGTGTGTGTGTGATCACTGCTCTTTAGTGTGTCGAACGTTGAACACACATACGCGCAAACACACACGTGCAGCTGTGGCACAGCAGAGCAGAATCATCATGAGTGGAAGCGGAATTAAAGTAGATTTAAAGTGAATTAAAGTGCATTACAGTAATGACACGGAAAGACAGAAAACAATCAAATCTGATGTAATTATCCTCATTAAATTCATGGGCATCAGGACAATTGTTTCACTGCAGCACTTCCTATTTCATCAGACCAGAGTGTCACTACAAGTAGACATTCATTCGAGTGTCAAAACCAAAACTACACAAATCACAACTACACAAAGTGATACACAAATGTTTAACTAGTTGACAGGGCCTGAAGAAGAGAACTGAAAAAGAAGAGGCTGAGATGGAGTGAGAGTGTGAATGGATGAGCAATTGTAAAGTTTGTGTCGCGAGTGAGACAATGACCAAGTGAAGAATAGTACAAATGAGAGAGTAGAAGAGAGTGAGATATTGTGTGTGTGTGTGTGTGTGTGTGTGTGTGTGTGT
>CM051493.1:31839308-31888108 GCA_028031935.1 Paedocypris micromegethes
TGTGTGTGTGTTAGTGTGTGTGTGTGTGTCTTTCTAGTGCAGATGTGTCAAGTAACAAAGTAAATACTTGGTTACTTTACTGAAGTAGATATTTGGCTTATTTATACTTTGCTTTAGCAATTTTCACCCCGCCTACTTTTTACTTCTACTCCTTAAATTTGTACGCAAATATCTGCACTTTCTACTCCTTACATTTTAAACATTTTAGCCACTTTACTCCTATTTCATTTAGGATAGTTGTATTTCTGTGTTGTCATCGATCTAAAATAAACATCCAGATAAACAGCACCATAAACTTGATTGTGATTGGATGAGACGTATAAACGAAAGAAATTTGCAAACCAGATGCTTTTGCGACTGAACAAAGTATATTGGTCTTTGATGCATGTTATGTGCTTAAATGATGATGTACATTACTAATCATCATATTTTCTACTCTAAAACAGGCATTTTAATGAAATGCAAACATTTTCAATGGAATTATATACAGCAACATTTTAATATAACAATATAATTCAATGCCATTTAAAATGTCTTTTAAATGGCATTTTTTCGCCTTGCATTATTTTTACTTTTATACTTCAAGTAGTTATCAAACCAGTACTTTTACTCAAGTAAAAATGTTGAGTTTATATTTTTACTTCCACAGAAGTCTTTTTAACTCTAGTACAGTATATATACTTCTACTTTAGTAACGAATGTGACTTTTGACTGCAGGTGCATGACCGTCAGGCACTGACCACAGATACCCCCACAAATAAGAGTTCTGAGAGTCACGGTCATGTGGGAGCGACATTTGCCATGTCAGATTTTGTTACGGTACAATAAAACAACAACATGGCCAAAGTAATTGATGATGAAAGCACGTGCCACCAGGTGCTAATGCTAAAGTGAAACTCTGAACACACCTTTAACAACCCCTCCAGCCTACGCAATAAACAGGACTAACAAGAAAGCAAAATTATTACGATATTTATTACGATTATTATTACAAAATGCATTTTTCCCAAATGTGACTGTTTGATGGGGAACAGACTCACACCAATGGTTATTTTACTTAAATTTCCTGCAGTTTTTCAGACTGTGCAACAAAACTAAAATCTGCCGTAGAACTGTAAACTTTCCGTGAGGTGAACTTGCTGCTGCTTTGGATTAAATACATTCAGATTAATTTTAATATGTCTTGTAGCTTTTACAAAAGCCTTTAAATATTGAACAAAAGAAAAAAAATTGAATGCAATTTTAAGATGAAAGCCAGTTTTCATTGTTTTGGTCTGCTTCAATCTGCTTCAAATGAACGGTTTGAGAGTAGAAAGCTAGAAAAACTGAGAATACTGAGAATAGTTCGACTTTGCATCAAGTTCACTCAACAATGGATAAACATTCATTCCATATTTAGTAAACTGACTCTTTCCTTATAGCCGTTTTGGCCTTTTCCTCACCAAGTATAGGATCGGTTGATTTAGCTGGGCTTCTCATAGACGCATTAATAGTCAGGCCAGAAACAGCTCAGGCCACCCACTCAAAGACCAACACAATAACTTCCTGATGTAAGACTCGTTCACTTTCAGCCGGAGTCTCTCCCGGCGGTCCGCTCGCAGGGACATGCTCTTGGGAAATGACTCTTCTTGTCCATCTGAAAGTCAAGAGGAAAGTTCTTTAAACGCCGGGTTAGCTAGATTAGAACCATTCCCCACCAACCCATCATTAGTGGGAGAGCGAAAAACACCACACCCCAGCAAGACGTTTCCGGCGTGCTCTAAAAATGGCTGCCTGATGATATGGTGGGCGCAGGGTAAGCGAAGGGACCCTTGTGTTTGGGTATTCTGATGTTTATTAAGCCACATGCGCTGGAAAGTGAATCACACGCTCATGTTTGCGGCTTTGTCCGACTCCCACATGTATTCACATGCTGTTAAGACGTCCCCGGCCCCGGACGCCACCGCAGACACATGTGCAGTAAGGAAAAACGGTGTGTTTACATTTCCAATCACCTGAAAACTATAACGATATAGTACTGACCCAACTTCTACAGCCGTAAAGACAAGGACCCGAGGCCAAACAGACAACCTTTCCACACACACATTATGTCATTAGCACCAGCACAACAGGTTCCGCTGGTTAAGCTAGCTAAACACAGCTAATACAATGGACCTGGTAAAAACTTAAACAGTCAAAGATAAACAGCTTCAAACATCAGAGAGGCTTCATGAAGAAACAAGTCCGTCAGTCCAAGTTCGTAGTGCCATTTCTGAGCGGTCCACATTTAAAGTCAATTGTATTTGATCTTTTGTTACTTTTTCACTAGACCAATAATTACAATTTTTTTCCCCCAAACCTGTTTGTATTTTTTGTTAAGTCTGCACTAAACATATGAAAAGCTGAAATTGTAATGGCTAGTGTGCTTCCGCATCGAGACTTTCACACCTAATCCCACTTCAAGTCATCAGAATCTCAGCTTCAAGACACCTACAGGTCCGGGAAACCATCATAATCAAAACCACCATCCCCATCAATTTTCACTGAAGCAGGTTCTCTGAGAACTCATGTAAGCAGCAAACTTTTCAATCAAAGCAAAATAGTTGATATAACCGGCTTTCTGCAGAGGGAAAGTCGAAGTCAAGGTGGGAAACCACCAAAAGACCTTTCTTCTGAGGCTGTTCTAGAAGTTATACGTTTTATAAGTTATAGAAGTTATAAGCAGAACAGAGGTCGTGAAGACTGACAAAAAATTACGTGTAGCAGATCGACAAACCACAACTACAGACAGCACATCAAGAATTGAATGACAAATCCAAAAGACACGCATACTGACTCGATTCTCACCTTCATGCCACGTCAATTCTGCCAAAAGAATTACAAAAACCAACCAACACTTTAGATCTACAAACAGCACTCCTACTAGAACAACACTACATCATCTTAAACCTTCACGCTTTCAACCTTCAAATCAAAAACATAAAAAATGTAACCAAAAAAATGCAACTTTTCATGAGATTTCTGATCAATTCTAAAGTCATACACGTCTCCAGCTCAAGGATAAAGTAAACGAGACGTTTGATTGACCCTTCTTCTCAACACAGAGACATGGACGTCAAACGCTTTCGCTTAAAAGGGCTGAAGGCACGTGACGGGTCGGAGTCTCTAAGTATCTCGAGGGGACATCATAAGACAATCTTATCTGCTAATTGCACAAAGTTGGGCATAAATGGCACCTGAAGCTGTGAAGATCTGCCCGGACCTGCACTCAAAGCACAAGAACAGAGAAGCCAGGTGCTCGGTTCACACCTCCACTCATCACCACGGGCCTGGAGGGTCAGAGGTCAGAGATGCTCAGTCAAGGTGAAGGAGCACTCGGGTCACAACCTCAACGCCTCAGGCCCTGCGTCCTCCTCAGACTGACCAGAAGCCTGCTTGACCCTTAACCTCCAGCTCAATTCTCAAGAGTGGTGATGTGTTTAGTAGAATAACATGATGTTGCCATGCTACAGTAATGACAGTAATAAACACAATTAAATGATATTAGCTGAGTGTATTAGCGCAGAGGCAAAGAGCGGGAGCGGCCGGTCAGAGTGATACATCTGTGATGTAAGAAAGTGTGCAGGGCTATAAAGTATAAACAACACAGGCAGACACAGATACTCACATAAAGTTGACAAGTTGCCCTACATATTTTCGTCTACAATTACGTGAAGCAAAAGCCTACTTCTGTCATGAAGAATGTAATGGAAGACACTGAAAGACTTTGGATCAAGTGTGTTAAACCTAGATGCAGTGGACGAGTTTGAGGTTAGAAGCCTGTGTTTTTGTTCCCTGTGTCAGAGCGGAGGCTCAAACCACTCGCTTGTTTTCTTTCTTTTTTTTCAGGTGCTCTGGAAACACAATCTTTCTTAATTATCCGCTTGGAAGTCTTTTGTGTGTTTTAGCAGCAATGTCATGTCGCTCACTCCGTCAGTTATGTCTAACGGCTATTATAGTCTGACTTTTGTGAGAAAAGACTGGCCTGAAAATACCATGAGGCAATTATAGTATTACCCAGAAGCTCATGAAACATGTCAGAAATGTGTGTTTGGACAGGCTCTGAAGTCGGCCCATGTCGTCTTTTCTTCTGCTTGAAAATAGCAGACTGCGCCTAAATTAATCTATTCCAAACTGGAAATCTGTATGAGACCAAAAAATCCTCCCACTTGTCTTTGTGCAACTGTCAAGAGACTGGAAGAAAACACAGAGAAGACGCCGCCCCTCTATGATTCACAGTTTCTATCTATAAAACAAAAGCCTAACAGCCTAGTTCAACAATAATGTCGTTGGGAACGAAGTCTTGAGCAGAAGCTGAAAGGTTGAGGCACTGTAATTGCTGTAGGTTGGGATTAAGTTCAGTAGACGCCGGACAGACACAAAGCTGTGCCAGCATCACGCTCTTCATTCACAGAGAGGTTACATGGAGGTCTTGTGATTGGCCCACACTTAAGGATGTTCTGTTCAGCATCCTTTATCTGAATCTGCATTACCTCAACTGCAGTTAATCACACGGCACTATAACTAATAATGATAAAATAATTACACAAGAAAAACTTTGGTGCAAAAATGTCCCTCAATGATTTGAAATCTGCTTCAAAGCGCACCACATTTATTAATTTTCAATTTAACCATGATGATGATACATTTAAAGGTTGTGGTTTGTGGTACAGGGAGCTGAAAAGTGATGACGCTTCTGCTAAATTCAAAACTGTGAACAGAAAATTGTGACCGCTAGTACCGTTTCTTATAGTAATCACAAAAGTGAAACCACATACAGAGATGTAACAGAATCAGTGTAGAGCTACGAACCACCATGAGTGATCAACGGTCTGCTGGCATTGTACTGTATTTTGTATTTAAAGTACCGGTATACGGATTGCTCAAATTCCATGCTACTTAATACTCAATATCAAGTACAGTGAGAATAAAAGATGTTGAATCTTGATCTGAAACGGATTGGTCACTGGTTTGTACTGGTTCTGTGACTGGTTAGTTGCTTGTACTGACACTGTGATTTGTAAGAGGTCTGTACTGATGCTTTGACTGGTCTGTGTTGATGCTATAACTAGTAACAGGTCTGTTGTTACAATTTGATTGGTCAATGCGATTGCGTGGGGGAAAAAGGTTCTTGATGTGGCCTAATACTGTAAATGATCAGTACTGATCCGTTGATTGATTGAGAGGTCTCTACTAAAATTGTGATTTCTCAGTGATTTGTACCGAAGTTTGTGGTTAGTACTAATGCTGTGGGTGGTCAGTGGTCTGTACTGACATTGTGATTGGTCAGTGGTTTGTACTGATGCTATGGGTGGTCAGTTGTCTGTGCTGGTGCTGGGATTGGGCAGTGATTTGTACTGATGCTGTGGGTGGCCAGTGGTCTGGACTGTTGAAGTGTGAAGTGTTGGAGATTAATACTGTGATTGTGACGTCTTTGTGTTTCACCGATGTGGTACAAATAGAGAAACAAAGTGGTGACTGCAGAACACGTTTTCTCTGCTGTTAGAAACGGCCTGGTGAATATTCTGCACAGGGTTAGGACTTTTATTCTGCTACATCTTAAAACACATTTTAACTATTATTTAACTCTTGGACTATTATTTGGAGAAAGAGAATGAAGTTCTGCTCACCTGATTCTTGAAACTGAGGACCACTGTGTAAAACTCATTGACGTTTTTGCTCTTCACTGAAGTTCGTGATGCTAAAAATACAAACAGATTTGAGGTTTGCTAGAATGACGTGTGTTCTATCAAGCTATCGCTTTTCATAAACATACTATCAATATACAGTATAATAACGTGTAACTGTACAACGTAAAACAATAATTACACTGAAAAATGATCTGGAAGTCATTGATATCATATACTGTACTATACACATCACATATATACACACATCACATATATATTTACATATGCACAAGTTGATCAATATGTACACATACATTTACACACAAATATATACAAAAAATTATATACACAGTACATACAGTGTAGGTTTGTATATCGTACATATATTGACAGTATATGTATATATACACACATTTATAGAAAAACAGTATATGACTGTGGTGCAGTCAGTGATGAAGTGTGCGTGTGATTGCGTGTGGTTATGATAGAGCGCTGGCGTGTGCTAATGTAGTGTGAGTCTGTGCTGAAGGTTTCAGTGTTCAGGTCTGAGAGAGACACTGTACTGAGTTGTTCTGGAGAAGCAGGCGCTGTTTATTCAGCTGTGGACGTTTACAACTGGAATGTTCAAATGCATTTGTGTTGCATCTCAGGTAGAAAGAGAGGGAGAAGCGGAAAGAAAGAAACCAAACAATTAGTGGAATGTTTTAAAGCATTTGTGTTGCATCTCAGGTATAAAGAGAGCAGGAAAGAGAGAAGAAGAGAGTGAGAAGCGGAATGAAAGAAACCGAACAATTCATAGAATGTTCGAAGACATTTGTTTTGCATCTCAGGTAGAGAGAGAGCAGAAAAAGAGAGAAACACTGACATCTCAACTTAGTGAAGAAGACAATCACTAGCAGTTAATACAATTAAGAACAGTGGGGAAGACCACAAACAACACAGTAAAGAACTTTTCTCAGTAAAGTGAAAAAAGTTAAACAATGGTAAAAACGATCGAAAAAAAGAACAGTGAGAAACAGTGAAAACAGTGTGCTAAATCTTGTAAACGTCGTGCTGCTGAAAAGAGTGAACAGATAATAAAATGAGCCACACAGCCGCTGCTAAAGGCTGAGTCATTTGAACACCAGCGTGTCACATCTGAAGAGATATAAAGCATCTGAAGGGTTTCAGGGACAGTGATTATGTCTCACACTCACAGCACGTGTGGAGAAATCACCATAACTTGACACGTACCCTCTCTGAAGTACCCTCTCTGAAGCCAATTACACCGGGTGCAAGTCTGGGAAATATTTCCATTAGATATTATCGAGCTGTAAAACTTTATTTTTGTATGTTGCTAAAGTTTTCCGCTGAACTATGACGCATCAAGAGACTGAGCGCACTCTCCAGTACACACACAGGGTAAACAATAACGCTATATACTTAGAAACACTTTTGGAGTTGTGTAATGAGACGCGGCGGACTTATGTAACACCCAATCTCCGAGCAGACAAAGGCAACGCTCTTCGCTCACTGCTGGCTTTTGTGACATCACGGCATCCCTGTGAACAGAGCGGTTTTCAAGAGCGGCAGAAAGTGGCTTCTTGTTCCAGCAGTTTTCACAGATGTTTGCGCTCTGAGAGCTGGGCTCCGTCCAGGCCTTTGAATTCCACTTCACACGTGCCAGACAAACTTTGTGTTCAAATCCACCCGTTCTTGTGTTTTGCTAGGGGAGGCCAGACTTCTCAATGCCAGCATTCTCCCAGTCCACCGAGCGTGTGTAGGGGCCCGGGGTCCGGCGGCTTCCGGAGCTTCAGGAGGAAACACGGAAATAAGAAAGGGTGTGTGGTTAAAAATAGCTTAGGTATAAAAGCTGCAGGCAGGAACTCTCACTCACTTTCTCTCTCCAGCTCTCTCACGTTAGTCTCTCTATCTCTTACTACCTCACTCTTTCTCAATACGTACATGTCTCTCTCCCATTCTCTCCTTCAAAGTCTTCCTCCATCTCTTTCCCTTTCTTGCCTTGATGGAAGTATACCATCAATACTTTGTTTAGTTTAAGCTAAATTAGCGCAAGTGGCCAATGGCATTACTTGATTTCTGCTTCTCTTGTTTTGATCAGCTTTACCTGAGACATAAAGTCACAACGTTTATGCTGTCATCATGAAGAAGCTGCTGTTATGCAAGCTCAAACACACTCAGATCTAGTTTTGTCTGAAGCAGTATATATTAAACCTGAACTTAGGCAGCAGACACTGGAGAGCTGAGGACAGTCATGACGCTCGAGTGCGGCTGCAGCTTCTGAAGAGATATGAAGCATCACAGTGAAGGGCGGCATTTCTTTGCATGTGTAAAAACAGCCTCAGTGCATCTTTCACGCTGTAAAACATAAAGAGCAGGAATGTGAAGAAGGCGTCAAGTGTAAACTTCTCACACTAATCAAGGCACACGTGACGCCAAACTGACGTGAGAATAAACGGCTTGATAATCACGTCAGATTCCTGCGGCTTCACTGTGCTGCATGATGAAATAATCAACTTTTGTTCCCATCTTCATGCAACTGATAATCAAACAAGAGAACGCTGAGAACGCTGGTCTGGAAACAAGCATTACAAATTGGTTCAAAGAATAGAAGTTGAAATATGTAAGAAACAAGAAACTATTTCAAACATCATAAATCTGAAGAAGCTATAAAACAATTGTCTTCACAAACATCAATCGGAAGATTTGTCCCAATAAATCCTTGAAAGTTTCACAATCGCACACAAATCTCAAACACGCTTCCCACAAACACGTACCGCAGTGCTTCCAGACACAAACACACACTAATTGTCCTTATGTTTCTTCAAAAGAGTTTCTGTACCTCACTGCACAGGTTCATGAGATGAAGATTCACCTCAGTATAGGTCCCTTACACACACAGGCCATATACAGGTGTAACACACACTACACAACAAGTAACACACAAACACAATGCAAAAAAACACACTAAGCTAATGGTGAAACATAAACACAAAAATGCTTCACTACAAGAAGCAGAAACACACAGATGCTGCACTACAGGTGATACACACACACACACACACACAACACACACACACACTGCACTAAAGATGAAACCCACAATTACTGTCCCTTGCACATGCACACAAACACACAGCACAAAAAAGAAACATGAACATAGAACACAAAGAAAGCCTAAGATGATTAATACGTTGATTACGATGATTAATATGGAATGAATATTGTATTCTTCGGACTTCAAGGTGCACTCAAAATCCTAACAAATGTTTAATAAGTGTATGCGCCTTGTAATCCAAAATAAACGTGTACCTTATACGTTGAAAAAAAAATAGAAAATAGATTTTATCAGGGGTGTGCTTTATAATCCGAGTTCTTTGAATTCAGTGATTCCTTCTTCTTCAAATCTACCGGGACAATATGGTTGATATTATGTCACCTAATATCAGCCTCACCAGGATGTGTTCAACTTCAGATCCAACTCACGTCTTCCCCATCATCAGCATCATCATCAGTGTTACACTATGTCTGAAATCTGCTGGAACAGTAACATGACAGAAAAAAATTTTTACAAAAAGAAAAAAAAAATGTAGCTACAAATTCAAAGAAAGTGCAAAAATTTACATTGGTATAGAAATATTTTTTGCAGGTTGAACACACTTTAACCGACATGACAATATGTAAAGCAAAAAGGAGTCCTTACAGTGGCGTTTGATCCGGTCAGTTACACTCGGGTCATGATGAATCACAGCAGGTCGAGGTTCAATCAGAAACTGATCACACCAACGTGCAATCCGAGCTGATTAACAGCCATTAAACTGTGATAATGAAGCTGCAAGATTGAACACTCAGCTGACAATAGCAGTCTTTAAGTGACGTTGAAAACGTTCACATCTTAACATCACCGCATAAAAACAAATCAACAGAGGGTTAATATAATTGACAATGATATTTAAATTATTATTATTATTATTATTATTATTGTTGTTGTTGTTGTTGTTGTTGTTGTTGTTGTTGTTGTTGTTGGTAGTAGTAGTAGTAGTAGTAGTAGTAGTAGCAGTAGCAGTAGTAGTAGTAGTATTAAATTTATATAAAAAATAATAATACATATCGTTCCTTGTCCCCGGTCGATCATGCTGTTCATAATAAAGTCATTAACACACGTACCCGTATATCTTTTCGTAGAAAATGTGTTCAGAGGCAAAACACTCGAAACCTTTTGTTAATAGTGTTTGCTGTTCTCTCCCGTAAAAAGAAAACATATCTTAACAGAGCCATATAATGATATCTAATCAAACAGTATTAATCATCTAATGTCATGTAGACGTTTTAGAGGGTTTATGAGTAACCTGCTCGTCTGTCAGGACCTCACGAACCCCTGACGAAACTAATGCAGCTAAAGCAAAGCCAATAATTCCCACTAACCATCAGCATTCCAGCCACTTTAATCCCCCTCCATTTACACCTGAAAGGTGAGGCGAAAGGCACGGCGAACTTCTGAGGGGAGAGTCGGAGAGAGGCCGGGCGGGACTGGCGCCTGCTGTCCGCGTTTAGACAAACCTGCTGCGCGCGCACAATCATCATGATAAAGCGCCATTCAGAGTTCACGGTGTCGCGCGTTTTCACATTCATCACGCGACCGGTCCCGCCAAACCCTCACCTGCTGTAGTACACAGGTCACCAACAACTACAAACAAGCACACAGTTTTTGCCTGTCGGAAAGGAAAAAGTCTGCATAGTTTATTTTCCAAATAAAATTTTACTGTGCGTAAAATGCCGAGTGCGTGGTCATGAGTTTCTAGGGGGAGAGAGAGCATGAGTTGTTAAAAAGTTCTGAAGCGACTTGAGTGTCCTTCACTGGTTTGACTGAAATATGGAATATGGAGTGACGCGTGGGCTGCTCGGACACTCGGATCAATTAGACTGCTGTTGTTCCGCCTTAGTAACGGTTGCTATGTTTTCTCTACACAGACCCGCCTCCTCTCGGACACGCCCCGTTGCGCCAGCGCGTTAAATGTGCAGAAAAGCGCCGCTGCGGAGTTCCGCACGAGAGAGCGAGGACGTGTGTTAGTGTTAGTGTGAGCCAGGCCGCCTGCGTTTTATACGCTCTATATTTGGCGACGCTGAGCGCAGTTTCCTCTGTTCATCCAATTGGTTGAGCGGCGGCGGCGCGCGGGAGGAGCTGCTCCTCACACGCTCGCGCTTCATGAGTCCCGGCGCACAGGCGAGCGCGCGCTGTGATTACTGACGAACACACCGAGCGCGGGACATGGCCGGACCTGCCGCCACGCTGCCGTCCATCTCAACCTTCGCAAACCAGAAGGAGAAGCTGTGGGAGGATGTGAGTATCTGCGGGGAAAGTACTCGTTTAGTGTCCGGCTGAATAAAGAACGCAGGTGGACGAGTGGATTTGCTTTGCTGCTGACAAGTTTAAGCTAAAATAGTTTCTGCTTCACGAATGTTTCTGTCACTTAGACCTAACTGTTTTTTTTTTTTGGTCAGAACAATTTACCACACATTTATAACCGGGCGGCTGACATGTCATGAATGAATGATTGCTCCGTGTTTAAGGTTGTCTCACCTGTCTGTTGCAGCGCTGGAAGACCATGGGCACGTGTCCATCGCTTGAAGCGGCGCAGACCACGGACTCGTGTCGCTCCCGCAGGGATGAGGAGGACCTCAGTCATTATTTGGACCTGGAGTTTATCCTGGCTAACACTGTTGCGCCTCTGGATGCAGGGGCTGAGTATTTGCCTTCAGCGGACACCTGCAGCCATTACCCTCTGGAGCAGTGCCCACCATACACCAGCAGCCTGGTGGCCGAGCTAGCGGACTGCTCTTATGACGTTCACGGACGGTTCCTGTTCAATTCCACTCTGTTTCCCAGACAGACTGACTTTGTTGATATCAAAGCAGAGCCTCCGATGGACGGGTACGGCCCAATGATGGGCATGGTGCCCCAAAGCTGCCAAAGAATCAAACAAGAGGGCAACGTCTCCTGCATGATGGCGTTTGACCAACCCCGACTGGCTGTTTCTCCTCGAGCTAGTGGCAACATGACGCCGCCTCAGAGCCCAGACGAGCAGGCGGACTCTATGTGCCAGCCGTGCCACACGCAGTACCCGCAGGCCTTCCGACACTCGCCGCCAGCCTACCCTCACGGTCGTCAGCCCTACACTGCGTTGCACCGGTACTCCATGCTGGAGGTCCAGCCCCAGGCCCTTCCGACACCCCCCTCATCCCCACTGGAGCTCAAGCCGAAGCGTGGCCGCCGCAACTGGCCGAGGAAGAGGAGCGCCACGCACACCTGCACCTTCGCCGGCTGCGGAAAGACCTACACCAAGAGCTCCCACCTGAAGGCCCATCACCGCACACACACTGGTAAGACCTCCTGCTCTGGAGCGTCAGACTCACACTCGCACACACCCCACTAAACGCGCTCTGCTCCACAGGTGAGAAGCCGTACCACTGCAGCTGGGACGGATGCGGCTGGAAATTTGCCCGCTCGGACGAGCTGACCCGCCACTTCCGTAAGCACACAGGTCACAGGCCGTTCCAGTGCCACCTGTGTGAGCGAGCCTTCTCCAGGTCCGACCACCTGGCACTGCACATGAAGAGACATCTGTGACACGCGTCTGCTCTGGAAACGCGGAGTGAGTTCAGGGCTGGTCCTGTGAGTCCATGTCTGGTGTTTCGGTAATGACTCGTGCCTTCAGAAGTGCCTGGTTCCCACACGAGCGCTGCTGTTCGCTCTTGGGCTTTTTAAGATATTCTGTACATACATTTTATATTGTACTTGCTGTATTTATTGAATATTAAAGTGAGTTTGAATACACAGCTGGTGTGTGCTTATGTGTGTGTACTCGTCATTGTGGATTTGCTGCAGATGATTTCCAGCTGTTCAGCTCTTGCGGGTTCAGTCTATAAATACAAACGGCACATTTCCATGATTATAGAGAGTCAAGCCTAGAACGAAAACCCACATTGGGTCTGAACACGGGATTTGACCTTGAGCTGCTCAGCCTCAGTTTCACCTGTAGGATCTGAAAACTGACTCACTTTTTCCACTTCTGTGAGTGAATGTAAGAAATGACCATCACACACTTGAGTCTTTCTCTACACACACCTCCGTGTCACACACCCAAACATCCTCTAGCATAAAGTTAAAGTAAAAGGTCATCTGAATAATCACCTTACCAATATAAACATCCTTAATTTTCAATCATTTAAAAAAATACAATGCATGCTTAACGTAACAAGATAGTCGAGCGTCAGCGTGGACAAGTTAATGTGGCGCACGTGTGGCCGGATCAGAGGCCGAGGGTTCGAGCTCGAAGAAAAACACGGGAAGAACGTGGCCTTGTGTGTCAGTCACCTGAGCTCCAGTCGCTTCTCAACCAGGAATTTCCTGTTATTCCAAACGAGGGTAATTAACATTCCCACTCAGAACTGAGCTTTAGCGTTGTGTCGCGTCACCGAAATACAAGGCCGATGTGTGTGCTGTAGTCGTAATGCTGTTAGCGCACACACACACACACCCCGCTGAGGAAAGCTCTGAAAAACACTTACACACTGTATATGTTACAAACACAGTGAATGTGGACATATACATACAAGTGTGCACACATACACAATATACAGCATACAGTATTTATACCAATTGTCATGGAGGTGACGAGTGGTCTCATCAACAGAAGTGTCACAACGTCACACTTTCCTTCGTTACGGGCTGACACAAACATGCCACTGAAAAAAAAAAACAATTTCGACACAGAACTGAAAGAACTACAGTAATAAACATTTGTAATAGATTTTTATTCTTGACACAGTCACAAAGTGAGCTATTCTCTTCAAACTAAAGTGATTTACTCCAAATTCTAATATTCAGACAGATTACCATGTATCATTACATCATTTACGTTTGTAAAACCATTCCAGCTCTAGTATTCTAGCCCAGTATGAACAATAAAAAGAACCGGCATGATGAGGTTCTTCCAAGTGCACTCCCACTGTAATCTAACAGCAGAAGCCAGTGATGACACCAAGAGTAATAGGTCAAGAGGTCAGAGGTCAAATGCTAAATCACTTTAGTGTTAGATGTGTTCAGTCTCACATCAGAACCTTCATACAAACCAACTGATAAATAATCACAATCACATTGTGCGTTTGTGACATATAACACCTGATTGGAGGTGGTGAGTGTGACATCATCAGGTCTTTGGCATCTGGGCACGACTGAGAGCGAGCGCCAGCTCCAGGTCTTGCTGCTCCTGTAGGCGGAGCCTTCGCACTCGCTCGGCCTCGTCTCTCTCGCTCTCTCTCTTGGCCCAGTCCATCTGCTGCAACTCACTTCCCCACTGACATGGAACAAACAGAGAGAATCTTGTCATACGTCAATAATTTGATGCTAATAAAACCCCAAGTGATGTATTAATATCAAACGGTTATTTACGACACAAACTGTTGGTCAATTTCAAAGGCAAGCAAACGACCTTCATCAGCTCCAGAATCTGCAGTGCTATAGGAACAAATCACATGAACTAAAAGTCTAAATGTCATTAACAACACATGTGCCTCTGTGGCAACTAGTTTAACTAGATCTTCTCTGGTTGCGGTTCTAGTTTAGCTGATAATGAGGTGATGTAAATCCCACATACACACTGATCTTACCTTTGTGTGCTCTGAGCCTGAGAGAAAGAAATGGCAACAAACGAATAAAGCAGCAACCACCGCGTCAACAACGAAAGAAGAACTGCAGCCGGTCCTCACGATACACACACACACACGCACACACACACACACACACACACTGAGCACTGCTGCAATAGCAATTGCTGCGACAAGAGACACTGATTAAAGCAAGAGTGACTGAAGAGCGTCACCGTCTCACAATTTACACATCACTGCTACACACACACAGTTTACTTAAGGTGTGTGTTAAAATTGGCAGTTCTTTAACTGATTCGGGGAGGGACATGGAACAACAGTCATGCAAAAGAAAAGCTCTTGGTGTGGAGATGAACGCTGACATGGAGGTGGACAGCGTAGCGCGCACACAGACAGGGAGCGACAGTAATGGCGATGGACGACATGCAGCAGACGACACGTGACGCTCGACTTACAGCGGTAAAGTCTGTGGGTGGATGAAGTGGAGGTCGGACTGATGTAGAAACCCCTGAAATATCAGAAGCACAAGCAGATGCTTCAGGATGCTGCTGGACAGTGTGGGACCAGACCTGGGCGATCCCTGGAGTCTGGATCCCAGAGTCTAGGACCTTAAATCAGGTCTGGCTGGTCTCTCATGAGGCCAACACACAACTGATTATTGAAGTTTGTCTGAAACGGACATTGGAAACCGAGATCGATTTTACAACAATAAAAAATCAATCTTCCATGTTTAATCTGAGTAAGAGTGAGACCAAAAACAGCAAGTGAGCCATGTCACACAGTGTTGACTAGCATCATTTCAGAGGATTGTGAGAAATTTTCGGTTACTAAGGAAATGAAATATTATAACCTTTGGAATTCAAACTGTTGAGGTTTAAAGTCTCAAATTCTTGAAAGAAAGAAATGTGATCAGACACTGCAGAAGAAGGACAATGAACATGACAGATGCATTCTGGAGAACATGGATGAGAGCTGAAGAATGCCAATGCACCATAAATGCCAAAGAACAGCATGATAAACGATGCAACACTGCAATCTTTGTGTCTAACAAGATCTACGTCTAATCACAACACATCACAACAGAATAAAAAAAATAAACAAAACTTCATCTGTACTAGTTGAATATGCCTAACCAAAAGACTACATCATAGTGAAGACTGTCCTGCAGTGCGTGTCTCCTCCCTGAAGTTCCACTGCAGCTGGAAAAGGTGTGTAAGAACCCCAAACACCACACGTGTGTATGTACACACACACACACACAAACACACGTCACAGAGCATTTCTGTTATTTGTGTAAAACAGCAAACACCAGTGCGTGACAGACGTGCCGAGCAGGAACTTAGAGTGGGTGGGGCTTCTCACCGTAGGGGGGTGGCGCCGGTCTCTGCGGCACTCCAGGTTTTTTGGGAGGAGGCAGAGGGTACGTTGGTCTTCGGCTCATTGGCTCCGAGGTGGAAACCTGGAGAAACAAAACCCCAGACAGAAAATCAGAATTACAGCAGAGACCACCACCCTGTATAAGTGTTTAAAATAAATTTAGCTAGGGGGTAAAAAAAAAAAATGAAACCCCAGATTATTTTGCAAGATAGCCCACTAACAAAGAAATGAGCCGTCTGTGATTTCACGCAGGATCATTTGGACTTAGAAGATAAAAAAATCCAGAAAAATACATTATAAAATGTTATACGTATATGCTATACAGAAAAATACATTATAAAATGTTATACGTATATGCTATACAAACATTAATCTTAAATTTTATGAATTGAATACGAATTAATTAATTACCTTTTGCTAAACATGCTTTATTACTTTGTCACACATGTTGTGGCAAACATTTCATCTCTATTTGGCAGACACTCTTCAAGTCATCAAAGTCTCATGGCTGATGTTTAGCTCCCTCCACTAATTCAAGAATAAAAAATAATGGTCTTGAAAATGACTAGGCCACTCCGTAACATGCTGCTTCTTGAGCCAATCCTTTGTTGCCCTGGCTGTGTTTTTAGGATTTTGCCCAACGACAACCCATTTGCTCAATGCCCTGACTGAGTGAAGAAACTCCTTAACCCAAGATTTGACACTTGATTTGGCTCCTTCCATTCTCCCCTTGATGTGGTGCAGTTGTCATGTTCCCTTGACTGAAAAATATGTCAAATGCCACCTCCATATTGGACGGTGGAGACGGAGACAACATTATCTTCTCCTCAGGACAGATATTTTTTATGCAGTTACCTTTTATAAAATATTTAATTGAAGATTATGCTAACTACAATTTTGTAATGCATATTTTATGATTTGTTTTGGATATGTTGTCTCCCACTGTTCATAAAACCCCACAACTGAAACAGTAAATTGCTTTGTTAATGCGCAAATTCAAAAATCCATTTATCCATGACTGTAAATCATCTTCATATACTTAATTGTCCAGTGTGAAAAGGAGCAAACCAAACAGCTAAGACAATTTGTCAAGATCTTTTTAAGACAAGAACCGCATGACAATCCTTAAAATTTCAAAAGAAAAAAAGAAAACTAAAAAACTAAAGCAGTTATATAGCATGTATGCAACCTAATACTATAAAATTAAATTGCAACGCCTGGTTCACGATAAACCAGGGGACAATCATATGTTGCGTTACTACACTGCGAATTTCTAATATACGTATAATCTGTGACTAGACTTAATGTGGATTAGCACAGTGCTTTAATTGTGCACATAACTGCTTTAATTTAAAATAAAATCCAGAATCCTGATTTTGTATGCATTGATATATTTTGCATCTTCAAAGATTTGAGACAGATTTTCTCGAGATATGAAAATATGGCACTGGTGGAAATGTTCATGTTTGACATGTTCTACATCACCTTTGACATGTGAGAGAAATCCGCAAAGCCACTTCCAAAGGTGTCATTGCTGAAGGGGTCGGAGGCGGCAAAGGGGTCTGTTCACGATAGAAACACAAGCTAATGATTTCATGGAAATTTGCAGCAAGTATAATCATAACGGTGAGAGATGTCAGTGATGTCAGCGAGAACTGGCCTGTATGTGGCCAGTGTTTCTGCTTTTCCATGAGTCGAGACTGTTGTGTTTTCCCCAGAGCATCTGACGCGTGTTTCTGATCAGCTAATGAGTGTTTGCTGAGGCTAACACCACTGAACGACTGACTTCAACTCAACAAAACACTATCTGTTGCTGCTCGTTTCACAGTTCTGTGAAACTCACTCGTCACTAGCGTTCACGAGGAGAGTCGTGCAAACATGGCACAGAGAACTTAAAGCAGTTACTTGCTACAAGCCAATGTCAGTAACATGTCAACACACAAACTAATGTGATGCTCCGATTATGGCAAAGAGAAAAACAGAGAAGAATAAAAAAAACAGTAAAAAAGAAAGAACAAGAAAAAGTCGTCCCAAAA
Organism: Paedocypris micromegethes; assembly: GCA_028031935.1. Lineage (NCBI taxonomy): Eukaryota > Metazoa > Chordata > Actinopteri > Cypriniformes > Paedocypris > Paedocypris micromegethes. The sequence continues at coordinate 31,857,037 of CM051493.1, forward strand.
GCACCATTTTGTTGAAATGAGAATTAGAGAGAAAGAGAATAGAGAAAGAAAAACAGAAAAGTAAGAGAAAGAATAAACGAGGAAAAAAAAAAGAATGTCATAAAATAAAAGACACAAGAGAAAAGAGTGATAGATTCTGACAAAAAAAATGACAGACACACTGAGGAGTGACAGAGATACAGAGAGAGAGAGAGAGACAGACAGACTGACGGGAGAGGCAGACATTACCCAGAATGACAGAAAGAGAGAGTGAGGCAGAGAAAGAAACGGGGAGGGAATGCGTATTTTTCCACTCTGCTAATAAACAAAACTTCCCTGTTGGACAACAAGTTTAGGAAAGACTTGGGTTAAACACACGTTTGAGTGTGACGACACTATTAATAGAATCAGCCCACAGGAAATGCTTAGAGGGAGCAGGTAAAAATGGCAGAGCAGCAGGTTATAAATAAAATGAAAGCTTTACCTGTTTCTCACTAACGTTTCATGGAAATTTTCCACAGTGTTTCACTCGACTATTATAATGTGTTCTAGTCACGTCACTCAGCATTCTTCCACATAAAATCATTAAGATAATATAATCTTTATTAAGAATATACAGAAAACTAAAGAACATTTCCCCCAAAATCAATTTAAATAAATAATAACACAAAAGTGTCACGTTCTAATTAGCTTTTTGGAAATCTTGAAAGAGAAAGAGAGGATAAAGTCAAATCTACCTGCATCTTTAGGTTTAGGACTCACAGATGGTTGAGTGGGTCTTCTTCGGAAGGGGCTAGACTGAATAAAAGAGAGAAAAAGTAGGTAAAGCACATGGCAACATTTTCCAACATATTTGTCTACTAAACTGTTAAATATTATAGCATATTTCAAAAATTCACTTCAAAATTAAAAGTGTTATTAAAAAAAAAAGTAAAACAAAGAAGTGTGTTTTATTAAAAATAAATAAAGGAATGGAAAAATGTAAAATCTATACATTTGAACCAATTATTGTGATCATTCTCTTTGATTACCTTTAAGTTGCTTGGGGATTTTCCGCTGAAGGCATCGGAATGAGTGAATGAATCCTTAAATGGATCTTTCTGTTGGAATGGATCGCCTCCAAACGGATCTGAAAGAAAAACAATCACATGAGTGAAGTCAATCGACCATCACAACCATCCCCAGCCTTTGAAAGACAAAAGAAAGTGCAACCATTAAATGTCTCTTAGAGGAGAAACGGATGCTTTTGTGCATGTGATTCACCTCTATTGAAGGGTTCAGTCTGGAAGGGGTCTGGACTTTGGAAGGGGTCAGTAGTCAGGCCGTGAGAGGTGTGATTGTTCAAAGAGGCCGCACCGGACCTGAGTAGCGAGTCTCCCTAAAACACAGGCAGCGTTCAGCCGATGTTTACTCTCTCCTTTGACGCAGGGAAAATGTTATGGCAGTAATGCGAGCAGCGCTCTGCTCCTCATTTCCTGAGCGAGGCCTTGTGGTGCTTCTGATGTCAAAGTCTCTCGTCATCGGGAAAACATGAATAACAACAGAACAGCGCACTGTCTGAAGGACACCAGCGTTGTTGCTCCAACTTTATAAACTTCTCAACGTTTATAAAGTAGCGGAAGATTACATTTACACAGTGGTGTGAAGAAGTGTTGGCCTGGTTTCTGAAGATATTTCAGTCTGCTTCGCTTCATAATACAGTATGTCCTATTTAAGTGACATCCTAATAGCAAACAGGTGTGGCTAGTGAAAAATCTGAGCAGGGTAGAGAAACTCAACTCAAGTGTGATAAACAGCAGTTAAGTTCTGTTATAACAAACAACATCTCACACAGGGTCGTGTTGTTTTCCTCCCTCAGTTTTTAGAATCAAAATGATCTAGAAACTTTCAAATCCTTCATCTAAATCTTCAAAAGGTTTCTACCAACATTTATTTTTGTTTTATGATTTGAAACCGTAATGTGTGATAAATACAATGTAATTTAGCCTTTATTAACACTACTGTATTCATAAATTCACTCTCACACACAAAAAAGTAACTGATGAATTATTTGGTGTGAGCTGGTATGAGTTAGGGAGAGTGTGTCGTTTAATCTCTGTGATGTCATGGGCGTTGATACAGTATGTCAGTCCTGTGACCTGGATCAGCTCACCGCGGTGATACTCTCATCTCCAATCAGCAGATCTAGATCGCTCAGACTGGTCCCACTGTGACTTAGAGCCTGACTGAAGCGATCGATGGTGCTTCTCAGCTCCCTTTGACTCTCCTGTATCTGACCCAGTTCACTGCGCGTCTGCAAGAACCACAGCACATCACAACGTTCATAAAACATTGCATCACATAACCACAAAAATCACTGTGTAAACATCACCATAATCACATCAGAGTCGAATCACAACATTCATGTTACAAAACTCTAGCCACAGCTTCTAAAATGAACGTCAATTTCACTTATGCCACATCACTATCCCAGTCAGTCATATTAGAACAATCGTCACAGACTAATTACTACAAACACCACATTCACATTACATGAGTAAAAACCACAATCATCTCAGTGGTAGTGAAATGCTTGTTTTTGCGACCTGGTCCATCTCGTCCTGAGATTTGCGCAGAAGTTTTATGACGGTCTCGAGTTTGTTTTTCCCAGCATGAAGGTTCTCCTGCAGGCGCTGCTCCTCCTGTTCCAAACAGTACAAGTCTGTCCTGGTCCGGCTCACTTCCTTCTCCTGCGTCTGCATGTCAGACTCCCGAGCGAAGAGCTGCGCCTGCAGCGATGACATCTGTACACACACACCTCAAGCATTGTCAAGCAGAGGTCAGCAGATCAGCAAATGACATGTCACTCTCTCACCTTGCTGCTCTCCTCTTGCCAGCTCTTCTTGAGCTCGTCTAGTGAACTCTCCAGTTTTGCTTTCTGCTGTTCCATATCACAGAGTCGGTCCTGAGCGTCTTGTTTCTGGAGCTCCAATTCCTGGAGGCCGATGCTCTCAGAGTCTAGGTCCCTCTGGACATTCTACAGTTTCAACATCATAAAAAAACATTCTTCATGCAATCCTCATCTTAGACTGGTTGAACAAAGGTTGTGAATATCTCCAGGTATCTTCTCACCTGTATTTCACCGTTCTTCTGCCTCAAAACCTCTTCCTTCTTTCTGATTTCAGTCTCTAACACACGTTTCTCACTATAAAAAATGGATCATTTTGTCAACTTACATAGTGGAACTTCATGTACAATATAATACGAAAAAGAAATAAACTGATAAGCTAGTTCAGTGGTAATGATCTGTGTCTGACCTCTTGAGCTGGGAGATTTCATGACTGACATCGTCCAGATCTTTGTTTCCGGTCAATTCCACTTGACCAACAGAACTGCTGCTGTCCTGCACCATCAATATTCAGACTATCAACTAAACTTTGATCAACATTCATACAATATTCAGCATTAGCATATTGATATTAGTGCACATATACTTGTGAGAAACATTGTCATTGAGAGTAACATTGATCTGACACTTCACTTTCACTGTCACATTTCACAGCGTAGAAATATTAAAATGGTGTTAACATTGCATAATATCAGAAATTTTCCAATTCACTTCAAGATAAAATTGAAAATGCTTTAATAATACATTTTTTTGACCACTTTGTAGGGTGGATTATGAAATCCACGTTTACAGTGATCTGTGTCATTCAACACTAGGGGGCGTTAAGAAAACATGCAAATTTATTCTCACCCTTCTCACACTGGTGAGTGGAGTCAGCTCCGATGTGAATCCTGGGAAAATCTGGGGATAAAAGACAAACATTCAATTTCCCTAAAGGTTAAACAAATCACATGAAAATGAAAATCACATAACATGAAACATTTTAGATTCAAGATTCCAGATAAAATAATTAAATAAAAGTGTACAACAAGTGTTGTGTAATTTACAAGTGTTGTGTAATTTAGTGTTGCGTCTTATTTTAAACTATAATTTATTCATGTATTATTGAAGTAATTTCACATGCTTTGTTATTATATATTGATAAAAGTCATTGTGTTTTTGGTTGTACAGATAAATAGATATCTGGCATTTCATCTGTCCAGTGTTCTAGTATTTTAATACATGTATTTAAAATTTATTTTAAAATTTGTATAAAGCATGTGATTGATACTACACATCCTATTTTCCCGAGTGGATTAAAGCAGCACATCTAAGTGATAGATACAGATGAAGACAATACAGGTGGAGATTCCTCACAGTAGCCACTCGCTCTGATATAAAGCAGCACATCTAAGTGATAGATACAGATGAAGACAATACAGGTGGAGATTCCTCACAGTAGCCACTCGCTCTGATGGTGGGATCATGTCTGGTGTGAGGCTCTTAGGAGGATCCACACCTTCCACTGCCTCCTGGATGAGGTGCATGGCCAGACAGAATTGCTCTTTGCTTAGTTTGCCAGTACTTTTAGTGTCAGCTAGTGACCTGCAGTCAGAAAGAATTTATAATTTTTCAGCTCTCTGGGTTGCTTCCATGTGGATCTCACCATATGTGTGCCAGGACACTCTGTGGAAGTCGAGAGTTCATGAAGATGTCCTTCACCTCACCACCTCCAACCAAGCCATCAAAGTCTGAATCTGCCAGGTCAAAAATCTGCTCATACTGCTCTCGGTCTTCTGTTGGGACCAGCCACTGTTCAGAGGACGGCTGAAAACACACAAGAAAAACTAAAGAGACCAGTTCTGCTGTGTGTCACAGTTTTCATTACAACTTGCTACTAACTCGCTAGTTTGCAATCACTCAGAGGTTGATACATGAGATTTTGTTCCATTTTTTCACTGTTTCGTTACTTTATTATTGCTTTGCAAATTCTTCTCTTCTTCACAACTACATCATTTCACTGTTGCGACTGAGACTGATGAAAGTCACCTCAATGTTTTCTTTTTATCGCTTGTATTGTGGCACCAGGTGTCAGGTGTGCAGTTGAATGCAGCGGAACAGGTTTATCAGGTCAGATCTGGTTTTGTCAGGTCAAGCTAGTAACAGCATGTAAACTGTGTAATGTAGCATCAATGTGACTCCAACACATATAGAGGATCTACTCGCTCGCTCGCTCGCTCACTCGCTCACTCGCTCACTCACTCACTCACTCACTCACTCACTCACAGTTACCTACCGAGAGAACAATGCTGACCATTTACCTGTGTGTGAGTTTGAGGAGATGGTGGAGGAGTGATGCTGGAGTTCCTGATGGGGTCTGATGACAACAGGTGGCTGCCACTGCCTAGAGGACTGCTGGCAAGTGCTTGATGTGTGGGACGCAGCATGTCCTTCAATAGGAAGGGACTGGATGGCAGAACAGGAACTGACCCTGGCAGGGCAGCTGGAGCCTTCTTCCGTTTGGATGGAGGGATGAGAGGTGGAGGGAGGGAGGAAGGCAGAGGCTCCTTTTCTCTAGCTGCATAAACCAGGTGCATTGCCTGTTTGACATATTAAAACATGGAACACTCTCAGTGATGAATAAAATAATTGACAGTATTTTTACAGAATCTTAAAAAATCATACAATGTGATTTCCGGATTTTTATTTTTAGATTCTGTCTCTTACAGTGGAAATGCAACTATGCTAAACATTCTAGACCCCTCCATGATTTCTAAGTAGGAGAACTTGCAAAATCACAGGGTGATCAAATACCCATTGACTTCACTGTATATGTTTTCTATTAAATGAAAGCTGAGCAACGTAAACTTGAGCACTGAAAGAACCTGTACAATCTGCACGCGTTCTCCTGACTGACTGATTCAGAATAAAGTCATCACTCACATCGGAAAATCGGCCAATCAGTTTAAACAGATATTCTGAGCAGACTCACTAGACGGGCTGCTCTCAGACCAATGTGTACAAATACAGTCTCTCTGTTGTGAGGAAACCTGCGTGAGGCGGGCGTGTCAGTCACTGGTCGTGAATGATTGGACTGTTTTTTCCCGTATATTCCTAGTTTCCTTCAAAGACCATTACTAAAGCTGATAAATGCCTTGGGTTTAGTGACAGCGTTAGACTAAAAGAGAGACTGGTGGGTGTTTACTGACATATACAGTAATCTCTTGCTACTTCGCGGTTCGACTATCGCGGATTCACTGTATCGCGGATTTTTTTTCTTTATTACGTATATTCGCAGATGTAACGCGTCGGCCCGGCCACGGGTGTCTCGTCAAAAATAAAAAGGCAGAGGCACATGGCCCATTTCCGCACATTACCAAAGTCTGAATAAGTGTTAAATAAATACATAAATGTTGTGCCTCCACTTCGCGGATTTTATCCTATCGCGGTCGGGCTTGGAACGTATCTGCCGCGATTAACGAGGGATTACTGTATATTACAATCTACCTGACTGTACACTGATGTCAAAAGTCTCACACTGATACAAAAGTTCTTTAGATCAAAACAAATTAATGATGTGCATCTCTGCATTCATTGCATGATTTGTCTGCCCAGGAAAATTAAAGCATACTATAATACTTCGCCTGTCTGTAGAAATTTTCATGTGCAGGCAATTTATGACTATTTTGTCTCATTCCCCCAACAAAGCGTTTTTTTTTTCCTCTCATAGAGTGGCCCAAATTTGCATTATGAGATACGATTTGTTTTGGGACCTTGGGATTTGGTTCATTAAAGATATTTTTAAGTCGATTGTATGTGTATATATATAAAAAAAAGACTTAACAAAATTATATAGAAAGGCTTCCTATTGTAGAAGCCCGGAACCAAATCACACCTGCACCAAAGAGCATTATTACCGGGTGGGTGTTATTAATGGGTGTTTCTGTGAAGCATTTAGTTCATTTTTCATAAACTTACATTACTTGATTCTATATCCTTTAAATGGTTAAATGGAGTTAAATGTTTATTTTGTGTATAGCAAAAACAACTCACCACTGAAAACTCATCTTTATCCAGACTCCCATCCTTGTCAATGTCACTGAGATTCCAGATCTTCATTTAAGAAAGAGCATGAGCAAGAGAAAGAGAAGAGAAAAACAAACAAGAGTAAGAGAGATTTTTTACATTTATAATCAGAACATGAGTAATTTTTCAGGCTATGCACAGACCTTTCCAAGCACATCCAGAGGTAAATTTGAGTTCATTAGGACCGGCTTCACTTGATCACCAGACAGCAGACCACCAATCGGAGCAAGACTTTCAAAGATTCCATCATACTTTGATTTGTCCTCTGGCTGATTAATTCAAAAGTAAAAGAATAAAATCAGTCAAATTGAGACTGGTTTCACTAAGATTCACAGCTTCAGTACCTTTAGCATCCAGCCAGAATCAGTAGAACTGAGGTTCAGTGATGGGCTGATGGCATCTCTCTGTAAAACACAGAAGCCGTGTCAGTAGTAGTCAAATTAATAATGCTGAAGCAAGACAACAACATCTGAATTCAACAGAAACCTCATTCCGAAACATTAACTTCACACATTCACACTAGAAGCTCCTGTAACACACTTCACATTCAAGTGAAGGTCAGACTCAGGATAAAATGAATTTAACAAGCGAGAGACTCACAAATCTAGGGATGGGTAGACTGTTTACATTGGCGTCATTTCCGCCTTGAGCTGATGCCACCATGCGTAGTGCCATGAAGAAACCCTGAAAAGAGCACAATTACCTTCACATCTTCAAGAATAAAAAAACATAAAACTAATTTGCATGTTGTATTTGAGATTGAACCCACTCGTTTGTCCAGGTAACCTTTCTTCTCTGGGTCAGACAGATCCCAAATCTACAAGCAGAGGAAACAGAGATGCTTTCAGATGTCACTAAGCTAGCAAGAGAATTAGACACCTTGCGCCCCCTCACCTGACCCAACGTGCTATCTGCCAGTCCAGAACGCTTCAGGAACGTAGCGGCATCAGCCGCGCTCACCTTCCCCGTGTTCCGCGGATCCACCTGCGACAAACATCAGTTGTGCTTACTGACATATGTCTTACAATCTACCTGACTGTGCAAGTCACACTGATAAAAGGGTTCTTTAGATCAAAACAAATTAATTATGTGCATCACTGCATTCATTGCGTAAATTATATGCCAGGGAAAATTAAAGCATGCTTTATACTTCACCTGTCTGTAGAAATTTTCATATGCAGGGTTTCCACTCGAGAGCTGCAAGTGTAAAAACTTAAATCAACCCATAAACAAATACATTTAGTACAACAAATAGGATGGCACGGTGGTGAAGTTGTAGTGCCTTACAACAAGAAGGATCAGTTTGAGTTCTGAAAATGACACATTTCATTTAATTATGTTAAAAACTATAATTATAATGAAATTACATTAGACCTGTTCCGTTGATGAAGGATGGACTGGACAGGGTTATACCACTTGAGCTGTGCACTTGATAGTGTGATAGAAATGTTTATAGTAACACTAGTAATTCTGTCGCTCCGGGCTTTAGCCTACTATAATGAAATCAAGTATTTATTTTAAACGTCGTTGGTGACGTCATCAGTCAGGGGCTTGGTTGTTGTTACTGGAGTGAAAAACCGTGCCTGGTTTCTTTAATCGAACTCGAAACACTCGTAGTAATGTGAATCCCAAACACCGTACCAAAATGTTGAAACACCATTTTTTAATTATTTTTTTGACAAATTAAACACTTTTTTCGAAGTGTTGTATAACGCAATACAAAAATAAATATAACGCGCTCGTTCAATTGTAATAGACGCCACTGATATCGCGAACTAAAATGATACGTTTTCTAGAAATTAAAAAAAAAAATACAAGTACATTTTAATCATTCAAGAAACACTGGGAAAACATAAACAAAACCAGCGAACGTCGCTAAACGACGTATGCTTAAACAGGACAACGCTTTCTGGTTTCAATTGTTTTAACAGAACTTTCTGGCATCAACCAACAGTATCCGGAGGTGTTTTAGAATGTCGATTCAAATGTAGTCAATTCCACAGAGTTGGAAAGTTATTACCTGACTCACAGGAGTGAGCGCCGCCATGTTTCCTGATTCTCGGGGACGCGCTCGCCACATGAGCGCGCAAAGGCATTCCGTGGATGTGAACTTGAAAACAAAAAAGGGTTAGGGTTGTAATAAAAAAAAAAAAAAAGAATTACACGTGAACTCTTTTTTCCTCAAATTCATGTTCAAGTCTTTCAAAAGTAGACAATTTATAGGTGGTTTAGTGGTAAAAATACGTCTTGCAATTTAAAAATGTGACGTGATGGGACATAAAACAGTGCAACAGCGCTGCATATTGATGATCAATATCAAACGTGTCTACAAACTCGAGTAGGTTCAGAAAACGAGAGAGAAAGAGAGAGCGAGAGAGAGAGAGAGAGAGAGAGAGAGAGAGAGAGAGAGAGAGAGAGAGAGAGAGAGAGAGAGAACGCTTCATGTAAGTTGTAGTTAAAACGAGAAGCACTAGATGGCGCTGTAGTTCTGTTTACGGTCATCACATCGCATCTGAATCTTTTCTAGTTAAAAAAAAAACATTTACACTCTTTACACATAAAGTGCAAATAGTTTTTAATTAATTTTTTAAAAGGGGAGGTTGTGCGTTAGTGTTTTATGTTGTTGTTTTATGCGCGCGTGTGCGCTCGTAAAGCCAGTAAAGTTTCACTCCCGCTAAGCCTGATGGACGGACGCGTCATCGTCTTAACAGGGTGCACCTGTAAGGGTCACTACACCGCTGCACTCGCTAACTAATGAGGGCAGTGGCACGAGCAAAATCTTCTACAAACGCAAATCTCACAATTTTACTAGTTACATTTACAAGCAGAACAATAATTATCATTTTCATCATTTAAAGTGCACTGTAAACCCGGACAAGTTCAAAGAACTCAAAACTTTTGTTGAAACTGATGACCCAAGATTTTTTAAGTAAACGTTCAATTATACTATACTTAATGATTTGTATTTCTTCAATCATTTATTTTATGTATAGTGTACTTAAAACTTTAGTGTTTGAACTGTAAAGTTATTATGCTTTTAATACTTATGGTTTTTAATTACCACTTATTAAAATTAAAATATTTTATTCAAGAAATAAACTCCATTGAAATAACATAAAGCCTGATACATATTTCAGTTCAAAATACTAAACAGAAGCACACACCGAACTCTTGACACAATTAAAACGTTTTTATTTACTATTAAATCAGCATTTTCTGGATGAAGGTGAAGGTGTGAACCAAGGTTCTTGGGTAATGCACACATCAACCAAAAGAAATTGGTTAACATCAATGCCCAGGAATCGCAGGGTTGCCAAACTCGTCTTCCATCACAACAGTGGAACAGACAGGACCAGTGTTCTCAGTGACTTCCATCACAAGGGCAAGACCAGTGATGTCTGGCTCATCCCACGACTCTGCATGGAATGCACAAACACACTGTAAACACTTCTAGTAATGAAATACATCATCAGCTGTAACATCCGAATTTTTTCATTAACTATACCTTTAATAATAATAACAATGTTTAATACTTAACCAGGCAGAGTCTGTTTGGATTGGACACTGAATTGGCCCAAATATAATAACTAGACAAAAACATGGAGACTTTGCAAAAGCAGAGCAAAATAAAGTTGAATATATATTGTTTTGGTGATTCATTAATGAAGCAAAGACTAAAACAACCCTGGTAAGCACAAAAACTGATCCTATTTGATGAGTGCACTGAAAACTTACATTCAATGTCTTAAACTACACAGCCAGGGCATGAAGAACTACTGTACAGTGCGCTTTATGTTGACATCATCCATATCCCTGAAAGACAAGCAAAATAAAACTGAACAAGAAAGCAAAGTTATTCTGGGTTAGATAATGGAGTTGTACAGTCTTCATCTTTAACTCACCTCACGATCATGAGTTCTGAGGACGTCACCCAGCACCTCCGAGATGTTGCCAGAATGAGGAGCCTTTGCCTTTACAAGGCTAATAGTTGTGGCGCATGCATGTCCAATTCAGCATTGAACTGGTTTCGAAGATTAGCGTCACATTGGTGTGATGCGATGAAACTCTGCACAAACCAACATAATCAGAAACACACAACATGTATAAAAAAACACCAAAACAGACTTAGAGAAGCATACAATGCGGTGTAATTGTGTGACCATACAGTGGCCAAATAACACATATTAAACACATGTCAACAAATGCTAATAAACAGCAACAAATCCCAATTGTTTAAAAGTCTAATTGACTTTGTTGGCATTTCATTTTAAATCCAAAAAATTGAGTCTTAATGTTACATTGTGTTGTGTAACTTTGTGTAACCACTGGAATTGAATCAGACCTTTACATTGACAGGGACTCTACAGTTATACAGAAAAAATAACAGCATTATAATCAGTTCTTATAATTATAATAAATTGGCTCTGGCAAATGCTACAAAGTCAACCAAAGCCCACACAGGTTTCAGTCATTGTTTTTTTTTTTCAATTTGTCCATGCTTTGTGACAGTTATTCTATTCCACTCAGTTGTTAACTTGATGAGTACAAAACTAGATAAATATTCAATGCAGAGTTATATGTGAAGCTGCTAAACATATCCAAAGTAAACGAAAGTATCCACTCCAACCGAACCTACAAGGCATCAAATATGTAAATATTAATACGAGCACCCCGGTGTCTCTAGCATCACTAGTTTTCATACCTCTTATTATTATTGTTACTCTACTATTAACCATTTTTCCAATATATTACCAACTTTTTGCCATTAGCCTTAACAGAAAAGTTGAGCTTGCCGCTAACTGCTGAGGCAAGCTAGTTAAGAATGACACTAAATTATTCTAAACAAAACCTAAAAAGAAGGTAACCGTTCTTCCAAATAATCTTTTCACATAAAACCAGAAGTGTTTTTATTAGCGTTACCATCTAAATGAAATACAGGAGCGGGGTTGGTGGATAAAATGTGCGCGAAGCATCTCGCTTCAGGGTGCTTGTCGTGCTTTCTATATTAACGTCACCGGTAAAAAGACAGCATAACAAACATGAAACATTTAGTTAAAACGCGATACATGTCATCATTTACTTACAAATCTCCACAGGTGCGTCCAGGCTAGTACGTGTTCGACATCTTGGTTAGGTTCAAGTGCGATTGCATGCGTAATGACGTCATCGAACACGAGCCGTATACTTAAAATATTACTTTAGTAGCATTGTATACTCAAAAATGATGAGTGACGCAAAATTAAAATTAGGTAATTAGTTCACAAAATGCAATACTTTTAAGTTCAGTAAACGTTTTTACCGGTTTTAATTATGGTGTACTCATTTTATTTAAGTCAGTAATACTGTTCAGGTTTACAGTGTGTGTTCATTTCGGATTAGCATGTGCATTTAAATCTTGAGCTTCTACTGTTTTATGTCATTGTGAAATTATTTAAGTAATCGGTAAGTGATGTTTTAACTTGAATTCAAGGCACAAGTAAGTTTTTTGACTTTTTATTAAAATATTTAGTGGAAAACCATCAAAACCTCAACATAAATCTAGACAAACGAAGACACACAAAAAAAAACACAAACAAACCGACACAACATCAACACTCTTCCTCTTTGGCTTCAATGTAGTTCATGTGAGTTTAACAGATCTAGATTAAATTTCACAGCTCTAAAATAATGTTGTCTCCTCAGTTTGAATAAATCTACTATACACTGTCAAACATGTGATTTCTGTTGTAAACGGAGAGAAAAATCACATTTATTGACCACTAAGAAACATTTCAAAATATTCAAAATATTTTGCATATTGTATTTGCAATGGTGTTACAATGTGGTGTGTGTAAGTGTGCCAAAATTCAAAGGCAACACAAAAGTTTGCGTTTTCTTGGACGCACAGAAACGGTCAAAACATTAAATTTGTGAAGTCACAGAACCTGCCAATCAGCGTTAGTGTGGGGGTCGAGCGCATGATGAGCTACGACTGCACGGTGGACTTTGCAATGGCTGTACTAAATCTGTTCTGAATAACATAAATCTACAGAACCCAAATGCAAACTTGTGCGTTGCCATTTTGGAACACCTTGGTGGTGATCTGGAAATAGCTGCAATGTTTAAATCCCTGACACCAGTATTGTCTGGTCATCTTCCGACGTGTTTTCACAGTTTGTCAAAAATAGAATGTTACTGCATGTGAGTGTGTGTAAGAGATGATGAAGTTTGGATTCATTACAGCGTTATGCTGCTAAGACGCCACTGCTTTTGGATTTGACATAAAAAAAAAACGTAGGTTTTGCATAAGTACAATGAAGCTAATTTATTTTACGCTGTGTTAGTTATTTGAGTTTTATATTAGACATGACTCCAAAAGCACAAACTACTGGTCTTGACTCAGTTAAACCCCCAGTCAACTTTCCTTATTTGAGTTCAGTCCAGATCCTGATGTAACCTCATGTGTGAGTTGATCCTGATGAATTTGATCCACCAGTTGTTCCATTAACTTCATCCCATCTGAGGAACAGTAGTGTTTTTGGCCAAATGATCTGGAATTCAATTGAAGACGACAACCAGCTATGACCGTCATCAACAAGAAACCTGATGTTTTCCAGCAGTATGTCCTGAACACCATGTACTGAAACGTATCTCGTGTCTCTCATCCACGTGTGTATAAGTTCTCAGTCACATATCCAGACTGGCTCATCCCATTACATGGGTTGCCAGGTTTTGTCCATGGACTGAATATGCTCCTTGGCTTTCATTCGGAGAGCTGCAATACTGGAGCTGCGATCCACATCTTCCAAAGGAAACTTCTCACAGAAGTCTGGCGTGCATGGGTACGGGGGAGGCGGCAGCGGCTGCATTCCCTGCATCATGCCTGGGGAGGAGTTCAGGAAGCCGGGGTGGCTGGGGTACGCTGGCTGAAGGCTTTGCCCGGGTCCCATGAAACCTGACATGCTATGCATGGGGGTGGCACTGGAGAGCGGGGATGACAGCCAGGGGTCCAGGGGCAGAGAGTTGCTCATAGGCCCCACGTTGGCCGGAACAGGTGGCCGGTTGAAGGACAGCATGGGTGAGTCGTGGAGCTTCATGCTGCCCGTGTCCATCTTCTCTTGTCTCCTCCATTTTGCTCTGCGATTCTGAAACCACACCTGTGCAGAGAAGAGCGTTAACACTTAGTGTCAGCTTCTTTATTACTTATTTCTAGTGTGATGGTGTTGTGTGTGAGTGAGTGAATTGCAACTCAACGTCAACTGCCAAAACAGTGTGGAAAAATGTATCAACATATAATTTTGCAATAAAAAAATTTATAATTCATACAGTACAGTGTTGAATTATACAAACTTAGACTGAACATATTTCCTTGTGTTTATTTACAAGTTTATAGTTGTATAAATACATTTTTTTTAAAGTTGTTTCACAATATTTTTTGTGTAATGTCAGTCTGTCACTGACACTTTTCAGACTTAAGGATGAATAAGAAAATCATCCATCAGACGCTGTTTATCTTAGTAAAACTCAAACTAGACAAGAATCCTACTTGCATGAAATGAAGAAGGATTTTATCGGACTAGTCCTCTGATCAGCAGAACCTCCTCGGTCAAACTCCAGCACCTCGTAATGGCCAATCAACCTAAGTCCATTACAAACCGCCCGGTTTCTCCGTCGTAATGGAATTACCGCACGTTCTGACCAAACGCGGCGACTGGGTCCAAAAATATATCGGGTGCTAATCAGTTCACTTCAAGAAACCATTCATTTTTAGATTTTGATCAAATGAAGTAACTTAATAGTTATATTTTAGTAAATTGCTTTTGAACTAATACATTTTTGTGGTTGGTGTTCAGAAATTGGTTTTCTTTTGTATTTGTTGTTGCTTTTAGATGTCGAGTAGGTTTTTTTAAATATTGATTTGAGTGCACATATTAAAAGACATTGCAACTACAAATATAATTTGTAATCGCGTTTGGTCTCAGCATAGAGTTGGTGTGACTCTCACCTGGACCCGCACTTCAGGCAGGTTGACCTTCATGGCCAGCTCCTCTCGGCTATACACGTCAGGGTAGTGGGACTTCTCGAAGGCTCGCTCCAGCTCGTGGAGCTGGTACGTGGTGAAGGTGGTTCTGTTGCGTCTGTGTTTCTTCTTGGGCTGATCTTCATCAGGGGCGTCTGGTGAGCGGCTGTCGCTCTCCACACTGGCCCTCGGGTCTCCTAGATCTGATTCGCACTTCTCCGTGGAGAAAAGTCCAGTGTCTGCAGAGACAATAAGAATTAAATTAGAACTGACTATTAGAACTGAAAAAAGAAAAAAATCCCCCACAGTAATGCACAGATGATGTGTCCAAAACATGATGCTCAGAAACTCGATTAAAATAGAAAGCAAAAAGTTCAGTGGCCCTTCCTGCATTGAAACTCCAAGGCTGTCCTTGTTAAATGAATAGATCGTCACATGTTCACTAAAAGTTTTTAAATATTTTATGCCGCAATATTTTGTATTAGAACATTTCAATGAAACCTATTCAAAAGTGAAAGGATAGGAAAATCAACATTTTTGATGCTACTTCACGTATCACATGTACAGTACTTCACATGTAACTTAAACAGAAGTCTAAAGTAATTTGAACAAATTCCACATAGCTTTGCTCTCATTATTGACATCAAGACAGAATAAAAGTGAAAAAGATAAGTACAGGTAAATGCATAAACCAAGAACACTAGTTCCTTAAGAAGCTAACTGTCAGTTTTGCCTAGAGTTGTCACACTCCCAATATTGTCTAATAAATACTTAAAATATTGCAATGCAAATGATTGAAGTTGTATTTGAAATATTTGAAATTGAAATTGTGAAAATTGTATTGTGTTATGTACTGTATTGTGAGTAGTACTGTTCCTGCGTTCTATTCTGTTCTTTCTCTTAAGGCACTTGGACACCCTAAAGCCTGTACAGACACAACAGGCAGGAACATTCGAGAACACAGGGTGGCTTTATGCTGAATATTTTTACGTGTGAGACCTACAATGTATCCACTTAGAGCTTTCTTCACAAGCTGGTGGACAAATGCTGAGAATGTCTTGAAAAACATGAAGTTGTGTGCATGTTGATGCTATTATCAGACACCTTCGGTTTTGCTCAGGAACAGAGATTTGGCTGGACAGTAAGTCTTGCTTTAATCCAGGCTCACAGATGTCAGCTTTTAAACCTGGAGGCCTTGTGTGTCCAGCACAGATAATCCAGCCCTGACAATACCTGAAGATCCAGAAAACTGACTTGCTGCGTTTATTACCCCTGAAGAATCTGGACAATTATACTCATGGTGTCTACAAAACTACCCCTGGCTTCATAAAGAATGTGTACATTTCTACTTTGAAGAATTGAAAAATATGAACCTGAAGTTATATTTTTTTATATATGTAGTTGGGTTTTTAGTCAGCGGTTAAGGGTGCAACATTCAATGAGGAAAGCAATGCAATATGTAAAAAGAAATCTTAATTGATAAAAGCCTTTTTTACACTAAAGGTTTGCAGTGTAGTGAAAGTTGGTTTGAATTCTGACTAAAGCAAACGTAATGAGAAGCATCGGGTTTGTGGATTTGTTGAAATAAAGTACCGTAACGACTATGTCTCTTTCAAGCAAAAGGTACAAATAATTTAGTTGAAATCTGTTACATTTGATGGAAATAATATACATTTATTGTATCTTCATGATACATGAGTGTTTCAGTATTTCAGTGAATTTGTGTTTCTTAGTGTATAACTAGTCAAGGACTTTTTGGTGGCAGTGATACTCACAACGTACTGGGTCTAATTTCAAAAGAAAACCGGAAGTTGTTGAAACAATTTAGATGGGATGGAAGTATTCTGAGTAATATTGTTCAGCATCAATAATGATTGTGTCTGCAACGTCTTTCGCTCTCTCACCATGGTAAACAGGCGTCTGCTCGACCTCTGGCAGATGCAGGTGACCGTAAGGGTCAGAGGTGACATGCTTCCCATCCTCGAGGTCGGTCCCGTCCACTTGAGGCTCCTGGTCCTTGCTGAAGCCCAGGATGACGTCGATGCTGTGGACACGGCCTGAGCCAGAGCTCTTCCCCAGGTCGTGGTAGTTGTCCGTTGAGAGGCAGCCGTCGTCCACCATGTTCATTGTGTCCAGTGACAAATGCATTCGACCTGTCCGTCCAGCAGGTCTATTCTGGGAACCGGCCTTCGCTCAAGGTCTGTGTCAACGAGACATAAGGTGCTGTAACCTGTAGCAAAACGGGGTACACTTTCACTCCACAGCTCCAGCGTTGAAACATCTCCTCACTCTTCTGAGCGATCTTCCTCTGGTTCGAAGTGAGCGGCCTGGTTAATCAGATTACGTTCTTCCTGCTATATGCTCTCTGCATGAGGTATGCACGCTTTAAAAACAAAGAAGAACTCCGCTAACAGTGCTAACATTGTTCTCCTAGTCAATGAAGAAACTCAAGCGTGAATGTCTCTCTGCATTGGACCAAAACTGATGGCTCACAAATGGTATGCAAATGTATATGCACTCTGCATCAATGTGCTCACAACATTTTAAATGCGCAAGTATGTTAAAAAAAAAAAAAGCTCAAATGTACAGTTCAAAGCTCAAAGCTCCACCACAGATAAAATGCATAGTTGGTTCAAAAACTGGAAAGATTGTATGCAAACAAAACTTTTCAAGTCCAACTAACTCATGGAACATACCTACCGATTTCATGAACTTCTCATCAGACCCTCCTGGCGTCTCCTCCGTTCATCCTCCCAACACGCAACAAACTTTAATTTACCCACAGTGCACCTTGATCTCTAGCTGGCCGCTGAAAGTTAGTGGTCATCGGTTGTTTCATTCCCAAAATTCATAAAGAGGATCAGTTTCCAGGAGCAGAGAAAGAGACAGAGGCCATTTCTGGAGCATATGGAGCTGCTGATCTTTAGGATGAAGCCATGAAACTGTCCCGAGACTCAGAGAGAAGGAAGAGACTTAAGAGCTTTAATGAAGGCAATCCTTCCCCTTTAAGAATGATTGACAGCGCTTCAGTGGCGGCTAATTGCTGTAAACGCGGCCGCAGAGGGAGGCCTGCGCTAATGAACCTCCGACACAATGCGCTCTCAACTGTCTTTTGTGCGAGTGATAATGGCGGCTCCAGTCCCCATGAACAGGAGCAACAGGCCGTGCGTTCAGATGTTTTCCTCCTGCTGCCAAATGGTCAACACAAACAATCTGAAAAAGCGCTTGTGTGTGCGCACTTTTTGAGTACACTTAAAACAAAAGGTGGAATTTTTTTCTTCACAAATTCAAAAGAAGCTGAATTATTTCATATTGACGGTGCGATGGTCAATACAAAGACTTGACTTGCTGAGATTCACTGTCTGACCATATTCACACAAGAGACTACATCACTCATGATTTCAGACTAACAAACAACCTGCGCTCACTCTTCATGGAGTGTTTACATGTGGCTGCTGGAGCTGAACGGTCTTCAAAAGGGTCACCGAGCGGCTTGAGTCAGAGGAATTGAACCCAGCATGTGGTGTTGCAAGTGTCACTCTCTTCCGTAGTCGGATTGGACTTTAATTACATTCATTGTGATGTCATTATTTGCGTTAGATTTTACAATGCAGATTGAAATGGGAAAGAGTTTGTCAGTTCTGTTTCTGTCTTTTGGAGAATCACATTTTTTGTGCTTGTTTTTAAATGATATTTTATGTTTTACTTATTTTTTTGATCAAATACGTGTTAGCCAGTGGTGGCATGTTTAAAATCTTGTTGTAAGATTAATTCTATCAACTTTGTCACTTGATCAACATCTGTCCAGGCAGTGAAGATCTGACGGACAGTTGGTTTTTGGATTGACTGGCTAGTGATGAGACTAATAATCATTTTATCACGTTAAAATATTAAGGCTGCCCTTCTTTGCTTGTTTCCTCATTATCCTAATTGGGAGCAAATTAGCTAAGAGCTGCAGCGCATCTATCAAGCTCCTTAGTATTTTCAGAAGACAATTTAAGCCCGACAGATCCTCTTAGTGAGAAAAAGGCTGGAAGAGCTGTGTCAGCCACGCACACACACTCACACTCACACACATGCACACGCACTCACACGCACACACTCAAGCGTACATGCACACGCTCACGCGCAAAAAAGTTACACACAGTCATTTATACACACATTGAACACACTTGATCACTTGCACTCTCACAATTCACTTTAGACACACTCATCCACACTTATACAAATTAATTACATTGCACATATAGACTATGTATGTATGTATGTATTATAAAATATATTTACATTCAGAGCATGTTTACACTAGTGACAAAAGTGGGTTTATAAAAATCAACACAAAATCGGGTGAATTGGATCAGGTGTTATTTAACTATTTTTGTCATACATTTTGTTTGACACAGATAGATACAATAACTGAACAGAATTGAAACAAAAATAAAAAAAATGTTAAATGAAACTAATTCTTACATAAAATAAATTTAGAGTAATGTTTTTCTATTATTAGTAGAGCCGGTGTTTGCTACTAAAGAAAAGTCATGGATGAGCCGTTTCACTGTAGAACTATAATATACTGTACTGTAATGTTGCTATATATAAGCATAGAATAAGTGCATTAAATGATCACAGTTGATCGAGAAGATGCAATTGAATTTGTGACAATCCAGTTGTTGTGATATTTGACTTGTTAAAGTTCATTAGCCAGAACTAGTTGTTTACTGTTGGTGGTGTGAAACCAAGGCCGATAACTAATCCTGTTATGTGTAAAAATTAAATTAAAGCAAGAGCCGATGGAGCCATGACAAAGCAGGGCATTCCTGCTATTCTGGTTTCTGTTACTCTGCATTTGTCATCTTTCATAGACGCAATAAAATAAGCACACTCTTGCACAATAAAACAATGCGAAAAAGAGGGTAAAAACACTGGACACACACAAACAGGAGAGCATCAGTAACAGAAAATATCAATGTGCTGGTGAACATTATGAGTTAAGCAGGTCAGTTTTGAGTTGGTACCTAAATGGTGTTGAATAAAATAGAGAGAAGAAAAGCTGAGTGGCAGAAGTAGAGCTTTGGAGAATATCACAGGGTGCATATGGTATGAGGTCACAGAAGATTGTAGTAAGTAAATAAGTCATTGTAAATATTTGTTTATGCTTGAAGACATGGTGGAATTGTAGCGTTTTGTCTAACTCCCTAAGGAGGAGGTAGATTGAGAATTTGAGGGGCCCCAAAACTGACCCTTGGGGCACATCACTTTAGAAAGGAAATGGTCTGAATGTAAAATTTTCTAAATTGCAATCAAAGGGGTGTGAAGAGGATGGTCCCGCTTCAACCTATGTGTAGAAGATCAACGAGGAAACGTCGGGTAGATTCTGCTTCAATCAGTAGATTCTATCATTTTTACATTTTCATCAGATCTGATTTTGTGATATGAAGCTGAACCAAATTAGAAGAAGACCCGTTGGATAATCTGATGGGAATTGGTCAACAGCATGAGAGTCTGGTCACATGATAAGGCACTTGTCCTCTGCGGCCTGCTTCACCTCCGTCATGGTGCTCTGAGCTCGAGCCTTAATAGAGTCAAAGTCAACGTCCATGTTCTGCAACTTCCCCAGAAATGAGTTGTAGCTCTCCTCCTGCTCCTCGTCCTCCTCCACCATCTTGGCCAGTTCTTCAGGTAGGTCTAGCTCATCTCCTGCCATCTGCACTGTAGCGTCGTCCTGAGCGCTCTGTTGTTGAACAGACAAGAAACATGCTAAGAAACAACAAATCAATTTCTTCACATTTCTATGCATGTAGTTAATGTGATCCAGAATGAACTGAAGTGATATGTTCTTGTATATTGCCATGTGATCTTTTGTGGTGTGAGGAGGGTTGAAGTGATGTTATGTGGACATCTGGTGGAATTTTAGTATATGAAATTCAAAACAATATCTTGTGATTAGCCTATACAGTGAGCATGTTGTGACCTGATCTGATGTGATTTGTTGTTGACATAGTGTTTATGATAGGGTGTGATCTAATGTAATGTGATCTTTGTCTTGGCTGATCTGGTGAGATGGCGTTGTGTGAGGAACTACTAAGGTGTAAGGGTGCTGACTCTGGCAATCTACCTGTGGTAATCTATACTTGTCACGTAGTTGCACCCTCAGATTTGCCCGTTCAGCTTTTCTAGTGGAAAACTCCTTGTCCCTAGCAATTCTGTCAATGACACAGAACATAAGATGTTTACGTTAACATTTTACATACAACAGAAGATTTTTAGTGACATTCATATACACCACACTATTTGCAATCTATTAACCTTGTGCTCTCCCCACAGTTCAACCCCATTGTGTTCCAAACACCAGAGCTACAAGTATTGAGCTACAGGAAAAGTTTTAAATCAATCCATATTAAACTAGTTTTGTAGTCAAGCAATTTGATCTGTTGACACTGACAAAAACTTGATTAAATAATAAATAGGCAAATAGGCACACTCTTAGCCTGTCTTCAAAAAGTCCAAATGTTAAATAATGCAAATAAATTATTATGTACTGTATATGTGACTTTAATTGTCCCCAGATTAACTCTGACAGTCACCTGAAGCGACTTGGCTGCGCATTTCTGTTTCTTAGCTCATGTGCCACAGAGTCACAGAGGTTTCACCTGAACCTCATGGATCCCACCAGAGTCCTGACCCACAATCCCCCGGGATTAAGTCCCTCTCACAAACACTCACTAACCCACTTCTCCTGACAGCAGGATGCGCGTAAGAGGGTTAAACGGGTTTAGAGGTGAAATATGGAGCAGGCTGCACTAATTCTGGACACGTCGTTCCCGCCAATACACTTGATTTACAGCATAGAGACCTTAACCACACAGGTACTGGTCAAGTCTGATGACATCTGCCCGTAACTAGTGGCTGAGGCCATGACCACTGACCTGACCAGGCCGCTTGCCCCAGTTCTGAAGTTAATGCGATGTGGAGTTATATAAAGAGATCAGGTTTAATGTAAGACAACATCACAGTGACTTACGGTCTTGTTTCCGAGACGTCACAGTGAATAGCTGCTTTCTTTTTCTGTAGCAGTTGATCCCAATGGGGAAATCCTGCCTTCATCTCCACCTCTGACCGTCATCGCTTACTCACATTAGCACTCATTAAAGCAAACCGCACAACTCTGTTACACCTCAAGCAACCTTCACAAATTAGCATCGGACTATTTGCATAATGTCCATTATCGTGTGACTCGTATACGTAGAACGCATCAAACCGCCAGTAGAGAGAGGATGATGCAGGCAAAACCTAGACCGCGGTGACAATATTTGAGTTTTAATTGTGCAACAGACGCCACAGTCGATAAAAGTGTCAAGCATGAGCAGAAAAATTAATCAAATGTCGGTAATTTTTACACTTTGTCACAAGCGGGATTCGAACCCCGGTTGCTGAAGGGTGTTGTGGGCATACTCTGCCCACAATATATATGTGGACCACGAAGAAGGGTTATTGGCCACCATGCAGCGAAGGGTAGTCTCTAGGTCTTGGTTGACCCGCTCTGTCTGACCATTGGACTCGGAGTTGAACCCAGAAGATAAGCTGGCCGTGGCACCTATCAGTTGACAGAATGCTTTCCAGAACCTGGAGGAATATTGGGGACCTCTGTCGGAAACAATGTCTTGGGGAATCCCAAAGATTCTAAAAACTTGGTCCATGATGAGGAATAAAATGTGCAGTCTTGGAAAACCGGTCAAAAACAACCAGAATAACCTGAGAAATCCAGAGAGATGTGGGACCAAGGTCTATGAGGGATGGGCAAGGGATGGAGCAATCCCTGCGCAGATTGATGAACAGATTTCCCTTGGTTACACACAGGACAAGCCTTCACATAAACTTTGACATCCTCTTTTATTGATGGCCACCAAAAACGAAGAAAGTTCAGAGTGCGGCCCATTCCTGGAGGCATGTTAAATGGGAGTCATGTCCCCATTGCAGAACTCTGGCTCGGACAGACTGAGGAACATAGAGGCAATGAGGAGGCCCTCCTCCAGGTCCAGGTTCATGAACAAGAGCATCAGTTACAATCTTTTCCAGCTGCCATCGTAAGGGTGCAATCTTAGATTGTGGAATGATAGTTACCCTGGGTTTCTCCTGTGTGTCAGGGCCATAGACTCGAGACATGGCATCCGGCTTTGCATTCTTGGTGCCAGGCCTAAAAGAAAGACAAAACTGAAAACCATTAAAAAATAGGGACCATCAGGCTTGTCTTGGATTTAATCGCTTTGCTTGCTGGAGATATTCCAAGTTTTTGTGGTCGGTAAGCACTTGAAAAGGATGTTGAGCCCCCTCTAGCCAATGACGCCACTCCTCTAAAGCCAGTTTAACCGCTAACAGCTCCCTGTCCCCTACATGGTAGTTCTGTTCCGGCTTAGAGAAGCGTCGAGACATGAAAGTGCAGGGATGTAGCTTCCCACCTTCATCTCTCTGGGAGAGAACTGCCCCAGCTCCCGTCTCAGAGGCACCACAAAAGGCTTGTCTGGATCTGTGACTGAAAGAATGGGAGCTGAAGTGAAGCGTCGCTTGAGTTCATTGAATGCCTCTGATGCTTCCGAAGTCCAAGAAATCTTGTTCCTACCACCTTTAGTGAGAGCAGTTAAAGGGGCAGCTACAGTGCTGAAATTTTTGCTGAACTTACGATAAAAATTTGCAAAGCCAATAAATCGTTGAACTTGTTTCACTGTGGTGGGAACGGGCAAGTTACGAACATCCTTGACCTTCTTATGATCCATCTCTAAATGTTCAGGGCTGACGATGAATCCGAGAAAATGTACTTGGGTAACATGAAACTCACATTTCTCTGGTTTAACGTAGAGATGGTTCTCACGGAGTAGTTGAAGGACTCTGGTCACATGTTTCTCGTGCTCCTGTATAGACTTGGAAGAAATTAGAATATCATCAAGGTAGACACATACTTGTTTAACTGAACAAGAACACATAGAACACGTAGAACACATACTTGTTTAACTGGTCATGCAGAACATCATTAATAAGGGCTTGAAAAACTGCAGGGGCATTAGTGAGTCCAAAGGGCATGACCAAGTATTCGTAATGACCTGTGGGAGTGTTATTGTCCGTCTTTATTAGGCATTTCGGAGGTCCAACTTGGTGAAAATGGAAGCACTCTGCAGTAACTCAAACGCCGTTGCCATGAGGGAAAGAGGGTACTGATTTTGTATTGTGAACTTGTTAAGTCCACGATAGTCAATGCATGGGCGAAGGCCTCTATCCTTCTCAACAAAAAGAAATCCTGCGCCAGCCGGGGAAGTAGATTCGCAGATGATGCCAGCTTTTAGGGACTCCTTGATGTATATGTCCATAGCAGTGCGCTCAGGAGGAGAGAGGGAAAAGATACTCCCTCGCAGCGGACAGGTGCCAGGAAAGAGATCTACGGCACAATCATAAGCACGGTGGGGAGGTAAGGCTGTGGCATGATCCTTGCTGAACACTGATCTAAATGCATGGTAAACACTGAGGACTCGAGAGAGATTAATAGTTTCTTGGGACTGGTTGCTGGAGAAGGAAGTTTCTTTAAGGCAGGTGAGTTGACAGGTGGTATCCCAACCGAGAATGGTACTAGTAGGCCAGGCAATCTTTGGGTTATGTCTGCACAGCCATGGATAGCCTAAGATAATGGGAAACTCTGGAGCGTCGATCAGGTAAAAGATCTCCTCCTGCTGGTGGTGGAAAATGGCTAGATGCAAGGGTTGGGTGATATCTGTCACAGAACCTGGTTCCAGAGGCCTGCCATCCAGGGCGGTTATGGGCTGAGGGTGAGCGAAAGCTTGGCTAGGGATTGCAAGTCTCTTTGCAAAAGAACGATCCAGGAAATTGCCTGCAGCTCCCGAGTCAATGGCTTGGGCTTGACAGCGATGCTCTCCCCATGATAACCTAGCTGGAACTACTAACACAGCATTTGTAGGAGGAGATCGGATGGCCCCTCTCACAGCCCTCCTAAAGCTGTGTGGGGCTTGTCTTTTCCCGACAGTTCAGGGCACCTAGAGCGAAAATGATCAGAAGCGCCACAGTACAGACAACAGCGGTCTCTCATGCGTCTCTCTCTCTCTCGCTTGCAGGAAGCCGAGAGCGGCCCAGTTGCATGTCTTCTGGAGGTTTCATCTGTGGTTTAGGGCAAAATGTAGGAGCACGACTAGATAAATAATTCTGTCTCTGTGAGGACTTAGAGACAGTGTGTTGTTGAGGAACTGCTTTCCTCTCTCTAAGTCGATTGTCTAGGCGAATAGCCAAGGCTATGAGGGACTCAAGGTTGTCTGCAGGATCCAGGGTCACCAACATCCTCAGCTCAGATAACCCCTCTTGAAAACAGACTTTCAAAACGTCATCATTCCATCCACTTCTGGCAGCGAGAGTTCGGAATTCAATAGCTTACTCTGAGGTGCTACGCGGTCCCTGGCGAAGTGTGAGCAGTCGCTTGGATGCCTCCCGACCACTAACTGGGTGATCAAAAACTCTTGAATTCCTCCACAAAGGTAGCATAGGAGTTGCAACAACTGTCTTGAGAGTTCCACAATGCAGAGGCCCAGGATAGTGCCTTGTCTGTGAGAAGGGTAAAAATAAAAGCAATCTTTGCGCGGTCTGTAGGAACACTGGAAGTTTGACGTTCCAAAATCAATGAGCATTGCGTCAAAAAATCTTGACAAGAACTAGGTTCTCCTGCATATGATCTGGGAGGCAGCAGACGAGGTTCAACTGGCACGGGTTGTGGGGATATGCTTGACGACCCTTCAGAACTTGTTCTTTG
Source organism: Paedocypris micromegethes (assembly GCA_028031935.1). NCBI lineage: Eukaryota > Metazoa > Chordata > Actinopteri > Cypriniformes > Paedocypris > Paedocypris micromegethes. The sequence continues at coordinate 31,882,768 of CM051493.1, forward strand.
AGCAGGTAAAGTTTCTTTGAGCAGCCTTATATACATAGTCTTAATGAGTAACACCTGCTCCACCAATCTAAAAACAAAATTAGGACAAGTGCTCTAGAGTCCTGGAGACACATTACAATAAGTCTGGATGCTGACACACTTTCTCACTATTTCTTAACGTCTGCATCAGTCTGATGAAAATAGCTCAAATTATATTACCATTAAAAAACAATTCTTGCTAGTATTTTTTCGCTCCACAAGTTCTTTTTATTTTCTAGCTATTGGCTTCTTCATATTAGATTAATGGACTTGGGTGTTTCATAATCTCTGATCTTGCAAAAATGTAACCTGAAAATTATTAGAAATAAATATGATACGTGTTCACATCATTTAAATGTTAATTATTTAACATCATTTACTTGTTAACTATAGGTTAAGACGTAAAAGTTCAACCCTTTTTTCTTTTTATTCAGACAAATCTCTTTAGTTTTTGTTTATGATTCCAGGTGACCTGATAAAAAAGTGCATATTTGTTACGACAAAACACATAAGAGAAGGCTAATTATTTAAAAAGACAATGTATGCAAAAAGAAATAGTGCAACAAAAAAACTTTTTCTTGAAAAAAAAATAGAGACTGAGTACGTTTCCACTTCGCCACCTTTAGTCAGCAAGTGGAACTGCATGTTATTCAGCCTTTATCCAGAAAAATACGCTGATGAGCATACCTCCCAGGGGCGCCGCTAGCCGTTTCGGGCCCCTGAAAACATTTTGTGATGGGCCCTGTACCTGGTCACTGGGGGCCCCAAAAAGGGGCCGCGTTCCCCAGAGATGTCCTAATCTTAACGGCGCCCCTGTTAGTACCAATATAGTAACAATAAAAGGCAATAGAGGCAATAAAAAAACAAAACACCAGTGTGATAATATTCTGTACCTGAACAGGTCTATAAGTTTAAACTTTGATTAAAAAAGAAAACAAAGCATCAAGCAAACTAGACCTAATTTTTTTCATTAGATAGTTTGTAAGGAGGCCTTTAACTCCAAAAAAGGCCTCATCCACATTCTACAGCCTACAGGACAGAATCTGAATGTCGAGGTTTGAATGTTCAGTGAATGCGAGGGTCTGTGAAACTCACTTCTCCTCGATCAGCTGCTTTTGATATTCCTCAAACTCTTCCCGACTCATTCCCTTCGACTCCGCCGTCTCCTTCCCGCTTTTTGTCTCCTCTGTGTCTGCACTTCCACTTGTCATGTTCTTTAGCTTGTCGCCCAGCACTTGCTGCAGGAGGAAGGCCATGTCCAACTCGACAGACCTCAGTGTCTTCAGCTTGCTGGGATTCAGATGATGAAGATGTATCGCTGTGATGAATGCGGCTCAAGAGATAAGCTCATTATTAACACCTCGTTCTCACCTTGTGTGAAGGACGTGACAGTCAGTCTGTCCGTAGTGCATTGTGCAGTGTCTTTTTCACAATACAGTTGTGAAAAAGCTATGTTTTAGCTCGAACTTGGTAACCCAAATCATCAGAACTGTCTAATACTGTATTACAATCAAGACGTTTGTGTCATTTTTTCCTCATTGCGAATGCACTTTTTTTTTTTTAAGGAATTTGGTTTATGTGAATCCTTCCAATTACAATCTGTTATAATAATGCACTGATAATTGGATTTGTGGAAGATGGATTTGCAGCATTAAAGGGTTTTTATTCTACAAACTCAACCCACTCACTACATAAAAACGGCCATGTGCATCGAACCGAAAAAAAAATCCTAAAGTGCAAAACAAACACTTTTTTTTAACTAATTAGGCCACAATAAAAAATACATCTGTACAAAAAAAAACATTAAAAATGTAAAGCTTTGTGCTGGACAGGTACACAACAGACAATTTCTACTCAAAGACATACAACCTAGGACTGTAAACCAAATGATTGACAAAAGATATACAGTATACGTATGTCTGCGGCAGGGATCTATTAATCGTACGCCATCTAGTGGCAAGCTTCACAAAGACAAACAGCCAAGCAGTAGCGTTGTTTAAAAAAATGTGTGAACTTTGAAATCGGGAAATTATTATTGTTGTTGTTGTTGTTGTTGTTGTTGTTGTTGTTGTGTCTTTATTTTTAATAGTTTGGTTATTGAGAGTTTTTGTTTTTTCTGTTCAATGCTTTTCTCCCAGGTTAGCATTTACATGACCATGTTGATTCACAAATTATAAGAAAAATCTAAATACATTAAACAGATTTTATACAACATTTTTGCAAGAAAAAACAAACATTTCTTACAAGAAACAGCCTTTTAGCATTTAAAGTGCATGTCCTAAACGCAGCGAGAGCAATGACCAACACTAGCAAACGACATCATCCAACAGGAGCTCAGCCAATCAGAGAGCAGCAACAAACACCTTCCACGAATCATAGAGCTTTCAGAAACATGAGCCGCTGTTTACAGACACAGCCCTGAATCCAGCAGCTGTGTGCAGGAGAGAAAGAGAGAGTGAGAGAGAGAGAGAGAGAGAGAGAGAGAGAGAGGCTTATATGAGGAATGCACAGAAGAGAGATTGTGAAAGCTGCACTGAGATGGAGGGATGCGGTTGCTAGGAAACAGTGAGGACATCTCCATCTTTTGCAGGTTCTGCAGATGAAACCAGAGCAGAGGCATCCGGATGGTTTTAATGTATGACAGAGCAGAATAAAAGAATCACGATGGAAAAGACGACAGCAAGTGGAATATAGTGATGTTATATAATCAGAGAAAGGCCGGAGGACTGAGATCACACGTTGTCTTCTGCAGAATGTCTCTTCCAGTCTGTGCGTGAGCCGACCAGTGTCTGATTCCTCACCAGGATATTTTTTCCAGATCATTTGTCTTAATCCACTTCACATCTACTTGATGGAGTCAATCATAAACTGAAAAGATCAGGAACCTGAGGAACCACACTCGTTTGCGGTGAGTGCTTCACCAGGTACATTATGGTCTAGACAGGTCTGCCGTGACCTCCGGGTGTTATTATGATGTTCTGAATGAGAAAAAAGATAAAGGCTGTAATTGTGATGGTGTGACCAGCAGAAGCCAACAATGGGAACCACCGAAGCCACATTACGTATTGAGAACATGGAGGTGAAGGACGAATGGCAGGACGATGATTTCCCACGGTGAGATCTCTGACATCACAGTCATGTCCACTAGCTTTTCACACACAGTACTCGTGGCCCACCACTGACTATCTAATAACATACTGAAGACCACCTTTACAAATGTACAGGCAAAAACATAATATACATGAACACAGAAACAGACAATTGATGGATTTGACACTGAGATTTTGACTCTCGGTTGGAGCTCTTAGCAATAAAATAAATTTTTTTTCTGGGCTCCTGATGCTGCTCGAGAGTTTCATCATGTGCTTTTTCCAGATACTGTCACATTTCACACGTATCCCTCCAGATTCATCTCAAAATCTGCTTACATCGAATTCTTTGGCTCGTATTTTCCAGCAGTGCACACTCACATTGTCGATGTTATCTTATCAATTGCATTGTGTTATATTAATATTTTAATCAAGGTATCTGGGGTCTCACCACACCTCAGGCTTTTGCTTACACAGGTTTGTCCTCATTGCCAGTGGCGTTGACTTGAGTTTGCTTGAGTGGTTCTGACCATCTAAATTAATAATTCTTCTTTGAAAACAAGCATCTTTTTGGTTCTTAGAAGGCAAGACTCTCTCACATGTCTTCCTCACTTTCTTTACCTTCTTTACACTTCTCTCCCAGTTTCTCTCTTTCATTATCTCTCTCTCCACCTCTCTAAATTTTGAGTGAGTGCTGATGCCACTGGTTAAGAAGCTTCACTAGAAGCATCTGTGTAGATCTTGACATCACATGGCTTTCAGAAGCCTTGGAGACAACGGTGTTCAAGTTCACAATGTCTCTACAGTATGTTTGTCACAAGGAACTATTTTTATGGGAATTCAGCTTATGGGATTTCAGATAGAGGGAGTGGTGCAGGAAGTTGTGTTGCTTGCAGATGTTTGTTGTGGTGGGTTTCGGATATCTTAATGCATTGTTGCCATGTTTATCAGGGTCATGTATAGATTTGCACTTTCGTCTGTGTCTGTTGTGATGTTGCAACAGTGTAGGGAGTTTGACTTGCCACCAGGTGTTGCAGGTTCAAATCCCGGTCCAGTAGGTTCCACACCAGAGTGTCACTGACCCCCACATGCTTCCCGGGATCCATGGATTAAGGCTCTGGGTTTGAGTGTATTTACGTCACTGGATGAATTAAAAGCAAAGACGAAATTCTGAAAGTGGTTCGGACCAAACCCGAAAACTTTCCATCCTTTCTTTGTAACATAGTCTGTTACGCTGTTTCACATTATCGCTCTGTGGTTTTCAGGCCACTTCCTGAAGATGGAGATCTAGACGAACTTGCTGACTCCTCACGTAAGTGTCATCAGCTTCCAACTTGTAATTTTAATAAATACTGATTGTATAACTACATGAAATGAATGAGTGGTGACTGAGGGGTTCTGTGTTCAGCTCATCGCACTGCGCTGATGCCAGGTCACATGGTCTCTGGTCAGCGGAAGCGCCGACCGCTGGTGGCTCCAGACATCAACCTGTCGCTGGATAAAAGTGAAGTTTCTCTGCTTTCTGATGACCTCATGGAAACCCCTGATGACCTGGACATCAATGTGGATGACATCGACACCCCGGATGACGACTCGCTTGGATCAAATGCTAACGGCACTGAGCTGGAGTGGGAAGGTCAGTAAAGGTCAAAGGACCGATGTTTTAGAGGTCAGCAGCACCTTTGATGTTTTTTGTAATACTCCATTTCTCTGCCTCTTTTGTCTCTCAATAAATTTTTATTCGTCTTTCTCTCTTTCATCCATCTCTCCATCCCTCCCCTCTTGTCTCTCTCATTTTCTCTGTTTAATGTTTGTTTCAGACGACACTCCTGTGGCCAGCGTGAGGTGTGGTTCTGGTTGTGGTGAGGGTGAGGACACGGGTCGTCTGTGGAGGACGGTAATAATGGGCGATCAGGAACAAAGAATAGACATGCGTGTGATCAGACCGTACCTGCGCGTTGTCACACACGGAGGTTAGAATGACGCTCTCTGCTCGTTCTCTTAACACAATGACTCTCACTCTCTCTAATCATTAGGATATTACGGAGAAGGGCTGAACGCCATCATCGTGTTTGCCGCCTGTCACCTGCCGGACAGTGGTTGCCATGACTACAGCTACATCATGGAGAACCTTTTTTTGTGAGACTCACCACTCGGATCTCACTGTGTGTGTTTGTCCTCATTACTAAAGTGTGTGTGGGTGTGTGTGTGTGCGCGTGTGTGTGTGCGTGCAT